>JAMJFZ010001797.1:917500-1002500 GCA_026225945.1 Cricetomys ansorgei
CAAAAGGCACAGCCCAAGAGTTAGTGCAGCATCTCAAACCCCACACACTCCAGTGGACAGGGAAAGGGACGTAGGAAGAGATGGCAGCCTTTGAAGAGTTAATGAGCCAGGAAGCCCCTCCCAGGAAGGGAGAGGGGGCTCTGTATTCAGATCAAACATGTGTCTGCTCCCTCAGGTCCCAGCATCCCCTGCGACAGGTCTTTGCTATTGGCTGAATGCTAACACACCTGACACATCTCCGTGTCTCATCAGGGGCGCTAGGCACAGCAATGCCCTCCCTACCCCAAACCAGCAATCAAGCTTAAAACCCAATTACAGTTCGGCTCTATCTCCCCGAAGGGTAATGATAGTGACAGCTTTTTCCACGTCCCGGGCAAACACTAGCCCAAATCACTGCCCTTTATCCCCAAAATAGCTCTAGAAATGAGCATCCTCCGCAGTGGACTGATGAAGAGGTAGAGACCAGATGGGCGAAGTAAATTGCCCGAAGTCACCACTGAATGCAGATGAAGAGTTGGTATGAGACCCAGGTTTGGCTGGTATCACAAGGTCCAGTCGGCGCTGTCCCCTGGCTTCCCCCTTGGTGGGAGAAAGAGACAGAAACAGCATGGGTGCTGATGCACGAAAGGATAGTAGGAGCTGTGAATGAATACTTCTCCCACCGGCTTCCAGGTCGGCGCATCCTGGCAGAGGACGTGCCCAAGGGCGGTTAACGCCAGAGGCTGCCAAGCAGCTTGTAAACTGGGCCAGAGTCAACACCTGCACCAACAATTACACCCAAGGCTGAAAAGAAGCCATCGGTGGGTGCGTCACCTCCCATCCTCACGAGCTGCCCAGACAGCACTCCAAGTCTAGAAAAGCCAGGGTCAGATATTTCTGAGCCCAAGGACAGCAAGATTTATCATTTGAAAAAAAATTATCGGACAAATAACCATTTAACGTTTGCAAGTGTCATAACTCAGCCTCCCAGACACGTGTCAAACACAACCTCTTATCCTCCTCTGCCGTCGCAAGCACAGCTGTTAATTAAGGATCATTGAAAGCCCTTGCACTTGTGTGTCTGCTGACCTGCAGGAGACACCCCACTGGCGACCTTCAGGAATGACCAAGTTCAAACACCAAGCAACTCCAGTTTTAATCACCGGCTACAGCTGGCTGCAAACACTCATTTGCAAACAGGATGCTTGGGAGGTGGAGACGGGTCTCCAACGAACAGCACTGGTCAGACACCTGGCGAGCTCCCAGAAACCCCGGAGGCTGACCTTACAACCCCAGGACACGTCTCAAGGATCCCACCCAGGGATTCTGTAGGCCCCGATGAAGCTGTGGAGGGTGGGAATTTTGCTCAGTATTTATTGCAAAGCTGCGAATAGATTTTCTTCCAGAGAGGGACCTAGTAAATTTGACACTTTGTGGGAGCACCGACTACGTGGAGCAGGATTGCTAGGCTCTGGAGTCGCAGTGGTCCCCATCCTTCGATCATTTTGCAGTCCAGAAAGGAACACGGATGTGAATGTGACATGTGTGAGACCGAGGAGCCCAAGGAAACGGGGTAATGCCACAGGAGGCTTCTGGGTAGGGGGAGCTAGCAAAGCAACCCAAAGAAACGAGGTTTAGCTTACAAGCTGGGGGTCAAAAGATTGAGCTGAGGAAAGGCCAGTGGAGGGGACAATAGTACTCCAGGCAGAAGGACCTGTGAGAAGCAAAAGATGAGTGAGTTTGAGTACAGTCGAAGGGACCTGTAGCTTGGTTGGGGTAGAAAATCCTGGAAGAGCTGGAAGCAGGTGTCTGCAGCCAAAGGGCTCTGTAAACACTGAACCTAGGCTCTGTTCAGCGTACTTAGATGATGACGTGATCTTGCTTCTCGTTCCCAGTCGCACTCAATGCAATGAGCCTAAGGTGTGCGTGAGGAGAGAGCAGGGAGCAGGAAGCCCAGTGAGAGGCTGACCCTGGAGCTCCCACAGCATGCAGCACCAGATAGGGGGCGCTGGAGAGAAGGCAGCTGTGAGGATGTTGAGGGGATCTGAAGAGGCACCCCAGCCTCTGGGTGAGCAACAGGAAACTCACAGAGCCACGGGCCCGGGCAAGGGCCAGGAGAGAACCTCGAGGGAAGGATGGACTGGGCAGGGAAATGGTGGGGTCAGCGTGGACAGAGTGATCCCACACAGGCGTGGCAGGGCTCCCGGTCCCCTGAGCCTGTGATAAGCAGCTGGAGATTATCTACAGCCAACTGAGAGCTGACATCATCTGGGGGTGATAGAGCACAGGCTGGGTGTGGGGGCGATGAGCAAGGGTTGTAGCAACGAGTCAGCGAAGACTGGACAGAAGCCGGTGTCTGGCTGGCTACCTGGGGATGGAGGAGGAGAGGGGGATGGGTATGCCCTGGGTTGCAGTAAGAATAGAGATGCCCGGCAGAAGCGGAGGGCTAGAGTTTCATCCATGCTAGTAAATCAGTGTGTGTGTCCTAGCTTGCTTTCCATTGCGATGATAAACACCATGATCAACATCAACGAGGGAGGGTTTAAAAAAAAAAAAAAAAAAGGTTCCCCTCTTTTTCCCCCTAGAAAACAGATTCGGCAGAAGTCCCAGTCGGTACAGTCCCACTTACACCCCTCTGACCACAGACAGGTAAAGTGGCCATCCCTCTGCACAGAGAAGCTACAAATGGCAGTCCCCTATAAACTGAGTTGATTTGAAACTGAGTTGATTTGGAGGAAGGATTAGAGCTAGTGGCTCCAAGGGGAAGTCCGGCATCCCCGGACATGTTTAAGGATCTGCCTGTCACCAGCATATCCTGTTAACAGACAGACCGGGGTAGTGTATTAATGTATGTGTGCTATTCTGATTGGGGTGTGCGTGTGCTGTGATTTTAGCTGACTTCATTCATCACATGGTATCTAATCATATGAACTAACTTTTTGGAAGACACAGACCCCCCCTTGGGAGTCTCACAACATTTCCCCTTGTAGGTGATGTGTTCCAGTCACATTTCCCCAGTGCAGCCCGTGTACATTTGGGGAGACAGCAGAAGCCAAGAGTCACATCACCTGCTCTTCCCTTCTACCCTGAGCCGGTCAGAAAACCTGGAAAATTGCCCCCTGATCTCCTAGTCCCCCACCCAGCAGTCATAAAGACCACCAAGCCAAGGCCTCCAACCTGTTGGTTTTAAATAATTCTGAGAGTTATGGGCCTGACGGGAGACTAAGAAAAGAACACATTGATCTCTCCCCGGCCCTGAGACAAGGTTAACAGGCTACAGAAGGAATCACAAAGAGTTGAAAGAAGAGAGAGACGGGGTCCTTGAAGGGAGCTCAGAGACACACAGGACGGAAATACAGGGAGAGGGCCAAAGAACATGACAGTTTTGGAAAAGTAATGTGACCTCAGCCAATCAACGGAGGAGGCGGCTCCCATTCAGGGAGCAGCGAATTCCCATTCACCAGAGAAGGCAAAATTAGCTAAGAGCGTTACATTTCATAGCATCGAAAACAGCATGGGGAACACAAATTAAGTCCTGTTTCCTGGCTGAAAGACTCCACAGCTGGGGTCCCTTCCACCCTGCTGAGATGGCCAGGGTCCCTTCCACCCTGCTGAGATGGCCAGGGTCCCTTCCACCCTGCTGAGATGGCGACCTCAGCCTACTAGAGTCAATGTCCTGCTGGCTCACTCCGGGAAGGGCAGCATTGGGAACTGGGATGATGAAGGGAATGAGACTTGGGTCATGTGCAGAAGTCAATACGGGAGGATCAGGCTCCTTAACACAGTTTGCCATGTGACTGAGTAATAGATTTTGATTTAAGATTTTAAGCCGAAAGGTACAAGAGAATAAAGCTGGTAAACAATGCTGCATGTCTAAGAACTCATGACTGATCCTGCTGAGAACTTTGGCTGGGCGTGGCTCTGCACACTCACAATCCTAGCACTCAGGAGGCAGAGACAGGAGGACCACAGATTCAAGTCCAGCCTACAGCCAGTGTCTGTCACAAATATCCCCAATGGCTGAGGGTGGAGCTCAGTTTAGGGAGTTTGCCTTGGGCGGCGGGGCTCTGGGTCCACCTGTAACACTGTGCAGAGGGATTTGCAAGTCTTAGAGTATCATTCTAGCTAGCTCTCTACTGCTGTGATCAAACACTGACCGAAAGCAACTAGGGAGAAGAAAGGGTTTACACCCTCTTACTGACTGCAGTCCATCACCAAGGGAGTCAGGGTTTCAACAAGTTCAGAGCTGGAACTGAAGCAGACCATGGAGGAACACCACTTCCTGGGTTACTTATTCAACCCAAGCCCACCTGCTAGGGATGTCACCGCCCACAGTGGGCTGGTTCCTCCTCTGTGAATTAGCAGTCAAGAAAATGCCCCGCAGACAGGACCACAGGCCAGTCTGGCGGAGGCAGTTCCTCAACTGAGGTTCTGTCTCTTCAGGCATGTCAAGTTGACAGCAAAGAGTACCCATCACAAATACTAAGAAAGAGAACAAATCAGAATTACTTACAAATGTTTAAGAGTGTGAGATGGAAAAATATTTTCTTCTATCCATCATAGGTTTATTAGCTCAAAACTAGAAAAGCAAAAGAAAAAAACAAAACAAACACAAAGACTTTCTTCTACCCATGTAGGTTCTTCAGCAAAGCTATGAGTTAAATCAATATTATTAGTAAGACAGATTATAGAAAAAAAGACGTATTCCATGACACATATGAACACTAGAGTCCCCTCTCCCCCAAACACAGGATTTGCGAAGGGTCAGATACCTAGAGCCTCCTGTAGTGTCCTAAGTTAGGAAGAAATGGGGGCTCGGTTGTAGGAACCGGAGGAAGGTCCTGTGGGCAGGAAAGAGTTCTGGTCACACAGAGGGGTGCCTCTCCCTCTCCAGTGATGGCGGTGTCTAGAGCAGCCTTCCTCTACACTTCAGGAGGGTGGCTCTCCTTTGCGGGTGTAAGTTTCTTTTACAAAGGACAGCTTTTCAGAGCTCCCAGGCCTGCAGTCCTCAGAATAACCAGCTCAAAATATGGCATAGAAGTATATTTTGGGGCCGTTTTTTTTCCTGGCTCCCACAGTGATATTTTAGGGTAGCTGGGTTTGGACCCCAACAGGCTTCAGCACAAGAAGCAGATTAGCATAGAGGAGCAGAGATTTCCTAACTCTTGCCTGGGTTCTGGCCAACGTCTTGGCATTAAGAGACAGAGTATCGTAGCTGTAAAATTATAACTCTGTTTTAAGGGAATAAAAAAGAAATCATTTAGAAGCCAGTGAGACAGCTCGGTGGGTAAAGGCACTTGCTGCCAAGCCTGATGGCCAGAGTTCACTTCCCAGAATTCACATGGTGGAAGGAGAGAAAGGGCTGTCCTCTGCCCTTCAAGTGCACATCATGGCACACACATGTGTGCGGGCGCTCGTGCACACACACACACACACACACACACACACACATACACACCATAGATATATAGAATAATATTTTTTTCCAGAAAAGGTTATGTTTTTATTGGAAACCAGAAGGAAAAAACAAGGCTGGGACATACAATGGTCACCCTTCCGGACAGAGCAAGAGGAAAAGGCCCTTACACTCTTTCCCAGCAGTGGGGGCCTCCTCCTCGTTCTGCTGTGCCAGCCAAGTCGCAGGACCCCACTTCCCTGGGGTGACCCGGGGTGCAGTGGTCCACAACCAGCCTGCTGCGCCCGGGGTGGGGGTGGGGGCCACGTCCCTTACAGTGTCTTGGGGAGAATGCACTCAGAATGGGAGAGGGGATGAATGTTTGGAGCTGGTAGCAGCAGCAATGGTGGATGTCTAACACTGAACAGAAGCCAACACAACGTCCGAAGGTGGTTTGTGAACACAGGAAAAGAGCCTGAACCCCAAGTCAGGAGAGAGGAAAGGGGGGGGCAGGGCTCCTATCAGTGCCTCACTAGGGGGAGCAGGCTGGGGTAGAAGTGGGGTGAGTGAGCATGTCTGCCTGCCTAGGTGGAAGCCAGGGAACAGGCCCTCATCCAGGAGACATTTACTTTTTAAAGCAAATAGTTTATAGGCAGGCAGTGGCGGCACACACCTTTAATCCCAGCACTTGGGAGGCAGAGGCAGGAGGATCTCTGTGAGTTCCAAGCCAGCCTGGTCTATAGAGTGAATTCCAGGATAGCCAGAGTTACAACAGAGAAACCCTGTCTCAAAAAGCCCAAAAAGGGGGTGGTGGGGAGGAAGAGAAGAAGTAGGAGAAGGAAGGAAAGGGAGGGAGGGAGGGAGGGAGGAAGGAAGGAGGGAGGGAGGGAGGGAGGGAGGGAGGGAGGAAGGAAGAAAAAGAAAATAGTTTATTCTGAGCCTAATATGAGTGACCACGGCCTGGGAATGTGGATTCAAGTCACCCTGACTGCCCCAGCCTGCTACAGAAGAGGTTACAGAAATTCCGGGAACCACAGAGCCAAAGGAATCATAAATGAATACATTTGATAAATGCAGCAGGCCAGCTACGGCAGAGCAGGACATTTCCCATGGGCTTCAGACTCGTGCACAGCCTGGCTTCACTGCTGGTGAGCGCCAGAGGTCTGCCCAGCTCAGCCACACATTACCTCACCGTCATGAGGCAGGGAAGGCAGGTAGAGGCTGAAAGTAAACAGCTATTAAAGGGACTCAGATAACGCAAGCTGATTTGGGCTCTTGACCTGTAACGTTCCGTCTCTCCACCCTCTCTTGTCTGACTCAGCCGAGGTCAAGCTGTCTTAGGGTACAGAGAACGTCAGCTTCCAGGGAGAAGAGGCAATCATACGAATCTCCTTAATGCAGGTTTTCTGTGACACTGGCTCCTTCATAGGGGAATAAAAACCTGAAGAAATAGTGGAACAGGATGTCCCGATACTTGGCAAGTTGAAGCATGGAGAAGGATGGAGAAATACGCTAAGACAAGGGGTACTGAATAAGTGGGGACCTCCGATGAGCCTGTTCCAGTGCCTCTCTGTGACACATGTAGAGGAAGAGGATGCTCCTTTTCCAGGGATGAGGATGCCTCTCTTAGAAGCATCCGTGACATTTCAGGAGAAGCTCACAGGCATCCACCTGACCTGATATCCCCAAATTCCTTCAGCTTCCAATATTCAGGGTGTCAAGATGTCGTATTTTGGAGCTGTCTGTCCGCAGACCTACCCATCGTGAAAAGGACATTAACAGAGCTGGAACAGTGGCTCAGAGCTTAACAGAACTGGCTGTTCTTGCAGAGGGTTCAGTTCCCAGCACCCACATGGAGGCTCAAAGTCATCTGTAAGGCTAGTTCCAGGGGTCCACTGCCCTGTTCCAGCCTCCATGGGCACTGCGTGAATGTGATGGGCAGACGTGCTCACAGGTAAACACTCATATACAGAGAAGAAAATAAATCAACTAAACTGCAAAAGCCTTTTCATTATTAAAACGTATCATTCTTGTGTTGTTGTTATTATTATGATACATTAAAATGTATCAATTTTGTGACCAGTGATAGAATTCACTGGGAGAGTTTACCTAGAATGTACAAGGCACTGGGTCCATCCCTGAATACCCGCCCCCCCCCACTCATTTCTGAAGCAAAACAAGATTGATAACTAACTCCAAGCCAAAGACTGAGATATTTAAAACATTTATAACTGATAAATGGGATGTTAAACAAAGTAGCAAAATTAATCACATTTGGCTTCCATTTCCTAAATTTGCTTTCAGGGGTCCGGAACCTTCTCATTAACGTCTCAGAGGCCTTCCAGGCCCGTGACATTTGCCTGGTCGATCACACTTGCAGTCCCAGCACTCAGGGGGAATGCAGCAGGAGAAAAGCATGTTCAAAGCCAGCCTGAGCTACACAGGGTGAGCCCCTGCAGAGTGAGAGCCTGTCACAAACAAAAGCAAGAATGAAACTCTCGCTTTAAGTCTTTCGATTAAAATTTGTTCAATCAATAAAAATATCAACAGAATAGGATGCAAAATCCATGTGAAATTTAAAAGTGCGACGTGGTATTGGGAAGTTTCCAGTGTGTGGCAGGTGGCTCCCCCCGGGCGGTAAGAGACTCACAGAGTTAGATTTTGTTCTTTACTGCCTTCTAGAGCCTTCGCGGAAAGGTACCAGAAACATGGGTGTGTCCCCACCCCGGCAGAGCTGTTAATAACAATGGTGTGGTTTAAAAGTCTCAGCTCTCTTGCCCCCATAATCACAATAATGCTGGCTGTGTGTACACTCCCTAGATTACACTGTCAGCTACTGCGGTCGGGGACTCAGTCAATTCACCCTTTATCCCATTGCCTCTGAACACATCACCCACCATCTCTTCCGGGGTGGAAGGGTGGAGAGAGACTCCTGCTGAATGAAGACATTTGTACTGTGGCTAAACAGATCGTGGAACTCTGGCACCGAGACACTGATTGGCAAGAAAGTGTGGTGTCATGTATATTTAGCTGCTATTCACATCCTTGAGAAATTGGCCCCACTGATCCTAAAATCCACAGCTACTCAAAACCCTTACATAAATGGTGTCAAGTGTGTCTCTAACTGTATGTTTTAAATCATCCCTGGGCAGCTTATTATATTATAAGGGAAATGCTATGAAAATATTTGTAATGCTGTTTTGCTTAAGAAATGATGACTAGAAAAATGTCTGTGGATATTCAGCATAGATCTGATCTTCTTTAATTTTTAAAATGTGTGGCTGGGCAGTGGTGGTGCACACCTTTAATCCTGGCTGTCAGGAGGCAGAGGCAGGCATATCTCTGTGAGTTCAAAGCCAGTCTGGTCTACAGAGTGAGTTCCAGGACAGCCAGAGTTACAACAGAGAAGCTCTGTCACAAAAAAAAAAAAACCAAAACAAAACAAAAAATATTTTCTGTGTATGAACATTTTGGCTGGACATTCATGCAGTGCCTAGAGAGGCCAGAAGAGGGCGTCAGAACCCTGGGACCAGAGTTACTGATGGTTATGAGCCACCACGTGGGTGCTGGGAATCTCACAAAAGAAGATCTGAAGAACACACACACACACACGCGCGCACACACACACACACCCGCACTGTGTAGCCCTGGCTCTCCTGTAACTTGCTATGTAGATCAGGCTCCCCGCCCTGCCTCCCCCGCAACCGCCATCTCCCAGAGCGGAGCGTGGTCAACCTCCAAGAAAACTGGTTCTCCCTCCCACTAAAGCTATGGAATGCCCATAGCTCCTCAGTTAAGGCTCAGCAAGCCCTTCCCTTCCATACTAGAACGTTCCCTGGCTTGATCATGTGTAGGTCTGCACGGACAACCGCAGGGGCTGCGAGTTCGTGCGCGCATCGGTCCTGCCAAATCCAGCAGACACCGTTTGCTTATGGTGCGAAGACTTTTTAAATAGCAAAACACACCACAAAGGAGGTGGGTGTGGAAGCAACTAATTAGAAAGATGTATTCGATGTGAACAGCCACAGACTAGGAGCGCTGACAAATCCACAAGGCAAACCAGCCAATGAAGAAAGCCATCAAGTTTATGGAATACAACAGCTTTCCTTTGGTATATTTTCCACATGGCGGGCTCTACACTACAGGATTCATGTACACAAACACGGGCATTTCTTCAGCTGCCTATGAAGTCTTCTTTCCGTCTGTATTTAACCTTCGTAAAGATATTAAAGCACAGAGTTCACCCGACCAGTGAAAGATGGAGTCGTGGTTCTAATCCAGACATCTTAGGCAGGAATCAGAAGGTACTGGGATCCAGCCCAGGGCTGCTTAATGCTCTGCTCTGCCTCTGGGGACACTCCACCCCTACTCCAGGCATCTTGGGTCCAGGCTATGTGCTAAACGGCCGAATTCAACCGGCTAGAACAGGAAACACTGTTCACATGACTGAAGTCGGAGTAACAGACTCCAACAGCAGCCAACAATGTCCAATTCTAAATCCACCCAACTGATTAATCACGAAAGAACTAAAACACCAACTGCCAGGGACCCCGGGAATCCGCCCTCACAAACCACTAACAGAACAACATCGTGAATGCTTTTTAGGAAAGCCACTTGAAACACAGTCAGCAGCACGAATCAAGGCTTTTTTTTTAAAACCCTCACTCCTGGGGACTCCAGCGTACTTGAAAGAATCTATTTGCAGAATATATCTTTAACACACCAACCTGTGTCTCCAGGATGGAAAACCCAAGGACAGTAGTGCCCGCAACAGAGAGGAGCTGGAGTCTTCGTGCAGGGTCCTCCCAGTTGTTTTCTGGAACCTTCGCCAGAGGTGCTGCACTGTGCCCAACCAACACGCGGGGAATGAGAAATGAACCATAGTTGGAATTGGTAAAGCCAAGCTGGTAGCCATCAGGGATTTCCCTGAAGAGCTGGGGACAGTGTGCTTTCTAGTGTAAAATGGTCTCCACCCCATAAAATAACACACAGCCATTAAAACACACCAAATCTGTCAGGTAATTACATGAGCCTTTGCTGAGTGGAGAAAAAATTATGTATATCATTCCATTTTTAAAAGAAATGGTGAAAAATATGCAATATTTTTCTTATTTTTCAGATTTATTTTTATTTGTGTGTGTGTTTTGCCTGCATGTATGTGTGTGTGCCGCGTGTGTGCAGTCCCTGCGGAGGCCAGAAGAGGGCATCATCTCCCCTGGAGCTGAAGTTCAGATGGATGTGAGCCTGCTCTTTCCTGCTGAGCCGTCTCTCTAGCCCATGGTTGCAGCATTAAATGACTGTATGAACATGGAAGTAGGCAGGATGGATAGGCACACAGTGATGAGACTCGGTCTAGAGGGAGAGAGAGAAAGAATTGGACAAGATGACTCACATGCCACTTTCCTATGGGCGCGTGAGAGTTTATGAAGACATCGAGGAGCTAAAACTACCTTAACTTTATCTCTAAGAATTTACAGGAATGCTGACTCCATTAGTAGCAGATGGAAACACAAATTTCAGAACTATGTGCGTGGTATGAAGGGACTAACCCCAAGAGCCAGACATGTGCAAGTCAGCCTGCAGCCTCCGGCAAGCAGGGTGACAGCCAGGCCCTGTGCGGCTTCCGGAGAGCCAGGAAGGCAGGGCTCCAAGCCAGTCATAGCCAAGCTCTGCTCATGCTTTCGTAATTTGAAAGGTGTCCAGAAATGAGAACTCTACAAAGAAAATTGCTCTTCCACACCCCCTTCCCCTTTGCCACACTTCCCTGCAGCAGAATACACTAGCACCCTAACCCTAACCCTAACCCTAACCCTAACACTAACCCTAACCCTAAGGGAGCTCAGACACAGCTGAGGGAACTGCCTCACCTGCGCACACCTCACCTGTGCACACCTCACGTGTGCACACACCTCACCTGCGCACACCTCACTGTGCACACCTCACCTGCGCACGCACCTCACGTGTGCACACCTCACCTGTGCACACCTCACCTGTGCACACCTCACGTGTGCACACACCTCACCTGTTCTCACCCCACCTGTGCACACCTCACCTGTGCACACCTCACCTGTGCACACCTCACCTGTGCACACACCTCACCTGTGCACACACCTCACCTGTGCCCACCTCACCTGTGCACACACCTCACCTGTTCTCACCCCACCTGTGCACACCTCACCTGAGCACACCTCACCTGTACACCTCACCTGTGCACACACCTCACCTGTGCACACACCTCACCTGCCCACACACTTCACCTGTGCACACACCTCACCTGTGCACACCTCACCTGTGCACACCTCACCTGTGCACACACTTCACCTGTGCACACACCTCACCTGTGCACACTTCACCTGTGCACACCTCACCTGTGCACACACCTCACCTGTGCACACACCTCACCTGTGCACACTTCACCTGTACACACCTCACCTGTGCACACCTCACCTGTGCACACACCTCACCTGTGCACACCTCACCTGTGCACACACCTCACCTGTGCACACTTCACCTGTGCCCACCTCACCTGTGCACACCTCACCTGTGCACACACCTCACCTGTGCACACCTCACCTACAGACACACACCTCACCTGTGCACACCTCACCTGCACACACCTCACCTGTGCTCACCTCACCTGTGCACACACCTCACCTCTGCACACACCTCACCTGTGCACACCTCACCTACAGACACACACCTCACCTACATACACACACCTCACCTTTGCACACAGCTCACCTATGCACACCTCACCTGTGCACACCTCACCTACACACACATCTCACCTATGCACACACCTCACCTGTGCACACCTCACCTGTGCTCACCTCACCTGTGCACACACCTCACCTCTGCACACACCTCACCTGTGCACACCTCACCTGTGCACACCTTACCTGTGCACACACCTCACCTGCACACACACCTCACCTGTGCACACCTCATCTGTGCACACCTCACCTGTGCACACACCTCACTTGTGCACACACCTCATCTGTGCACACACCTCACCTGTGCACACACCTCACCTGTGCACACACCTCACCTGTGCACACTCACCTGTGCACACCTCACCTGTGCTCACCTCACCTGTGCACACCTCACCTACATACACACACCTCACCTTTGCACACAGCTCATCTGTGCACACCTCACCTGTGCACACCTCACCTACACACACATCTCACCTGTGCACACACCTCACCTGTGCACACCTCACCTGTGCACACACCTCACCTGTGCACACCTCACCTGTGCACACCTCACCTGTGCACACACCTCACCTGTGCACACCTCACCTGTGCACACACCTCACCTGTGCACACCTCACCTGTGCACACCTCACCTACACACACATCTCACCTGTGCACACACCTCACCTGTGCACACTCACCTGCACACACCTCATCTGCACACACCTCACCTGTGCACACCTCACCTGCCCACAACTCACCTGTGCACACACCTCACCTGCCCACACACCTCACCTGCCCACACACCTCACCTGCCCACACACCTCAGGGGCTCTCATGACACAGTCCGGGGTCCCAGCAGGCAGCCCAGAGGACCAAGGACAGGGCAGGAGACAGCAGGACTGCAGAAGTGAGCTGCTGTGGTTGGATGCTTTTGTTCTTCCTCAGACTCCAGGCTGGTGGTCCCTGAGGTAGTGAGCTTTCAGGAAGTAGAGTACAGTGGGTTCATCCTTACAAGGGATTGTGGGCACCAATCTCTCCCTCAAACTCCTCTCTTTCTCCTTCTCCCTTTCTCCTTCTTTCTCTGTCTCTCCCTCCCTCTCCTTTCCCTTCCTCTTCCCCCTCCCTTCCTTTCCTTCTCCCTCTCCCTTCCCCTCCCTCCCTGGTTATAATACACTCTTTTTCTTGCGCATGCTCCCCCACCCCCATTGTAATGTAACACAGCCCGGGGGTCTTCATCAGGGCATATGCACAGCTGCTTGTGTTTTGAACTTTTATACAGTACTTTCCAGAACTGTGTGCTAAAAGTCTCTCTGCTTTATAAACCGACCCTGCCTCTGGAGTTGCATCACCGTCATACGAACTAGCCTAACGCAGTATGGCTAAGGCAAAGGAACTAGGCATTTAAGAATGAACTATTCCCATGAGGTAAAACACAGATGAAAACGCACTAACCACTATCGACATATCCAGCCAGGAAGCCTATTGCCTAACCATGCTTGAAACAGCCAGTGTCTACCATAATCTCGCTGTGTTATCTGGGGCCTTCAGTGACAGCTTCCCAAGGTTACCCCGTCACGAAGTCAAAAGAATATTCATGAACACCATCTGCCGAAGGGAGGGAGTGGTGTTTACTGTGTCCTCCCTCTGTCTCAGCAACGTGCCTCAACATGGAGGGGGTCAATGGAGACCTTGCAAGTCCACACCACCAGCTGTAGCTCTGAGTGGCGTCAGGCTCATGGACTCCAGCTTCCCAGCCTTTCCTTTCTCAGTGGCAGTCACATGTGCTTGTCTTTCTGTTCTTCTGTTTGCCTGCAAATATGGCTGTGTACCGTGTGTGTGCAGTACCAGTGGGAGCCAGAAGGGGGCATCAGATCCCCTGGAACTGGAATTAGAGGTAGTTGTGAGCTCCCATGTGAATGCTGAGAACAGAACCCAGGTCATCTGAAAGAGCAGCCTGGCTCTTAATCGCCGAGCCATCTCTCTAGACCTGCAAAGCACAGCTTTTGAAGCCAGATGGCTTGAAGATTCAGAAACATTCTTCCCTGACCCGCACCCAGTTGATGTGTTTGACCAAGGCCTGTGGGTTTCCCATAGCTCCAGCTGTCACAAGGTAAGCCCCGCCCCCAAGTCCAGAGCCCACGTGCACCTGCCAGACAGGCCAGCTCTGCGGCTCACTGTGGGTGCTCACACAAACCGGGACTCTCTGTGGTTGGTACCCCCTTTCTGAGTGAAGGCATGTACAGATTGCTTCACTTCATGGATCTTTTATGAGAATCAAACTAGAAAATTTATGAGGAATTGCTTTGCAGACCATAAAACACTCAGGACACAGGAGACGCTCTGATTGATTTGCTGAGTCTTACAGGAAATGAGAGGTTTCTCCTTAGGGTCCTCTATGTTCAGGCGTGCATAAAATAATACATAAAATACACACGCACATATAATAAGCCTGCGATTGGAAATCTTTCATGGTTTATCCGAGCTCACTGGCAAATCTTTTATAACATTGAATGCAATCCCCTGGATAAATTCTGTTGCTATCCGTAGAGGTGGGGGTGGGGTGGGGCAGTGACTGCCACCGACAAATAAGACCGTTTAAGAACAGTGTTCTTTCTGACTACGGTTATTTCGTCTGGGTGCTGGGCGAGCGTCTTGATCTCCGGTGTTTCCTAAATGGGAGCTCTGAGAACAGGCCTCAGCACAATGGGTTGCTTCAGACTTTCGAAATGCAAATCAGTCTTGCGACTCAGAGTTCAGAATATTCTTCTAAATTTAAACGAGAGCCGCTTTAAATTTTAGGAAGGCAATCTGGCCAAGATTATTAAAATTAAAAATCCTCATCTTTCTGGGATCTAAGACATGACCAAGCATCTGAGAAGGCTTCCGTTCCTTGAATGCTCGCTGCGTGCCAAGCACAAGGCTGGAAGAGCGTCTCGTTTAATTGTCATTAACTCTGTTCTGCAAAGGAGGAAACCGGAGCTACTGCATCCGAGCAGATGTGCCCTCCCTGCAGGTGTGCTCGTGGAACTGTTGAACAGGTCAGTGGATCCTCCAAGCCAAGCCACCGCTGCCTGCAGGCGTTAACTGTTCCCTCTGGGTCATCTCAGCTGGTCACGGTGACTGTTGATATCCCTGCATGGAGAGGTGGTGAGGGGAACAGGACCTTCAGTTCGCATTTGGCCTCTCCACCCCACCAGTTATAAGCAGTTCTGCCCTGATTGCATCTGGCCTCAGGAAGGGGCTAGAACAGATAGGCTCAGGGGCGGGTAGTAGAGGGAAGACTAGGGGAGAGAGTTCCAGCTATGTGGTTATGGGAAAGCCATCAACCCTGCTGGGTAAAGACGTTCCAGTGAAGCCCTTGGTGGGGGGACGACACCCACACTCCTGAAAGCCACTTCTCTCTCACCCATGTCTGTAAGGAGCCCTGATGAACACGCCCGTTCCCCCGAGCGACCAGGGCATCATACTCTCACACCCTTTGCTCTGGATGTTAGGTCTCAGACTCACAAACCTGCTGGCCAAGATGCCTATTTAACATGCCAAAGTGAAGCTGGCCACCAGGTTCTCCCAGCATCCCTCCAGCCACGACCTGTTACGGGGTTCTCTTGGCTTGCGAACCCCACCCCCTACACTGAACTCTCCAGCCCAGGGGGGCTGGGCTGCCCTTCCCTGTATAATTCCAGACACTTTGTCTCCTCTCTTGACCTCTTGGTCTCAGGTTCCCCTCTCCCCTCTCCCCTTTTCTCTCTTCCCCGTTCCCTCTCCTCTCTCCCCTCCCCTTCTCCTCCCAGGGCCCAGCAACTCAGTCTGGTCATGTCCACCCTGGCCTCCCCCAGATGTCTCTGCCCCTGGCTGTGCTCTCCCTCGTATCTACTGTATTCTCCCTTGTGTATACAATAAACTTTCCCCTCCACCATACCTAGGAAAAGTCATATTCTTTTCCTTTTTTATTTCTTTTTTTATTCAGTGAAGACCTTAAGAGGAAGGGTAAACCCTGTTTACATCTCCCCCGGGGAAGGGGTTTCAGCAATAGTCACTGTCAAAATGAGTCAGCTAGATTTCAATGACACTACGTCCTGACCAGTGGGCAGAGAACTCCAGAACCTTACTGTAGAGCAGGCATATACCACACTGGCCACTAACTGTCACCCAGACCTCCCACTTACCCTAGAATGTCCCAGAGGAGGAGCGGGACTCAGAAAGGCAACAACTTGAAGTTGTAGGTATTACCAAAGACCACAGGCTGGGTACCAGACACTTCCCAACAGCTGTGAGCACAGGGGAGGCAGTTCAGTGAGTCCATATTTTAAAGACATGCAGAGAAGGTCAAGATCCACAGAGCAGCAGCGTCGGAGTAATTCTGTATCGCTGGCAACATGTTTATGACCAAAGGCTGAAGATGCGGAATACAAATGAATCCCACTTCTAAAGCTCACATAGACAGTCAGTCGTCAGTATCTCTCTCTCTCTCTCTCAATATAAGATACATAAGATGTAAACGCTTTTGTGTTGGAATGAAGGTTTTATTCTCTTATTCAACTGTCTTCACAGTTTCTGCATATTGTTTTAACAATTAACAAAATGGAAAGGAAAGGAAAGGAAAATTTTTCTGCCACTCTAGTTGAGGGCTGCATGGGTAAATATAGATATGACCAAGACATGATGGAAAAAAAATCCCAAAGTCAGTCATTTGAAACTTTTGCAGGGCGGGGTCTCTGACGCATGGTTTTCTGATCTCAGTCAACCTTTCCTGGTAAAAAGTGAAGAGTCTGAGACACAGATTCCCTTCTTAAGGTCAGACAATTCCCCATGAAGCTACCAGTCAACATCTGTTATTTCCCTTTTTTAAAATGAAAATGCATATGCTGTTTAAACAACACTACCAAACCTGAGAGGAGATGGTAGATCCCAGCACCCAAACGCAGGAGCAAGCAGGTCCCGGGGGTCCAGGCATTCCAGAACTTCAGGCGAGGTATGTGCTCTGTCTTGAGTCAGGGTCCTACACCAAGGTGGCCATTGTTACCTTAGTTTCCCCAGAGACCTGCACCAGGGTCACCTGGGGACTCGTTAGACATACAAATTTTGGGGCTCCATCCATGATGCACATTCTGAGAGTGGAACCCAGCCAGCATTGTTAACAAGCTCTCCAGGTGCTTCTGAGGCATGCTAAATTGAGATCCAGAGTCTAAGGCAGCACACCTCCAGGTTCCAAGTGCAGGGAGGAATCCCCCAAGGGCCTCGTTAGACTGCAGGATCTGACGCTGACAGGCTGGGGCCAGAGGCTGGAAGATCTCTTTCCAGACATGCCAATGCTGCCTCCTCAGGCACGGCTCAGTAGAGCAGCGAGGTGGCCCTAAAGCTGAGTGCCCACCACAGGCTGTGGGTAAGGAAGCTTCACCCTCTGTGTCCTTCCTACTCAGAGTGTGGTCCAGACCCCACGTGGCGGGCATCCCCAGAAGCTTCATCTACACCCCAGTCTCACTGCATTGACTCTTCATCTATGAAGATCACCTGATGTATGTGCTGGCAATATTAAAGTCCACAGGTCTTTGCTCCTGAAACCCTGCTAGACGTGAGGAGACAGAGGAGCAGGGTACCCGAGCCACACTGCTCTGCCAGGGAGCCTTGCAATTCTATTTAGAGTGACTTACAGATGATGTTACCTTACTCTCCACGTTTAGAAAACACCATAGCCTGTGTGTTAGAAGGTCCCCATGGAGCTTGAGTCTCAATATGGAACACAAGGCAATGTGAGGGGATCCGGAGGTGACCAGTCAGGCAGGCAGAGGTGTGTGTGTGTGTGTGTGTGTGTGTGTGTGTGTGTGTGTGTGTGTGTATGTGTGTGTAATATTTTTATTAATAACTTGACATTCATACAATGTGTCTCGATCAAACCCTCTTCTCATTCCTCCCTGGTCCACCCTCCCACCCCTATTGCCCTCAAAGTAAAACAAAATTTAAAAAAAAAAAAAGAAAAGAAAATTAAGTCCAGCTTGTATGACAGGAACATAGGTCATGGGCATCGCCATGGTTTTGGGAGGCAGCAGGCTGATTTGATCACGGACAGTCACTTGGCCTATATTAGCCTGAGATTAAGTATGATGACGTTCAATCGGAAGTTGTGCTTCACTACCCAAATCTGCAGGCACCCAGACAGCCTACAAGCACCAGGGCATCCCACAGGTCCCTGGACATCCTGTAGGCACCAGGACATAATACAGGCACTAGGGGATCCTGCAAGTACCTGAACATCACACAGGCACCTAGACATCACACAGGTACTAGGACATCCCACAGGTGCCTGGACATCCTGTAGGCATCAGAGCCCAGAGGTTTTTCTAAGTGTAAAATGTTTGGAAATAAGGACTCTCCCTCAAAAAAAACAAGATAGCAGACAAGGATTGCCATGCAAGGTTGGGCCAGGCAAGAAAGCCTCATTGCAGGTGGGTGGGTATCTGGCAAGCCCTGAGGTGCCTTCCCCTCCTCACAAGTCTTCTGTCCTACCCCCATGAGAAGTGGATGTGTTCTAGAAAGGCTGGAATCCAGGCTGCTTTAGAAAGCAAGTGTCTTCTTATGAGCATCCCATTGCTGTGACTCCTTCATCTTCAAAGTCAGCACAGCATCTGTGACTCCCTCCTCCCTTCTGTATCTGTTCTCAGACTCACATCTGTCCCCTGCCTCTCTCAAGATTATATTGAGTCCACCCAGTTGGTCCCATGTAATCTCTCCACCTCAAGATTGAATGAAAATGAGGACATGACCACTCCTAGGTATGGCTGAAGAGAAGGCTTTTGTTGTAGATATGAGGCGGGAGCATAGCCAGAGGCATCTGGAAGAGTCCAGGCCGAACACAGCCAGCAGAATACACCAGGCTGTGAGAGGAAGGGAGGAGAGCAAGACAGGAAAAGAGAGAGGACCAGGAGCCAAGAGCTGGAGAACCAAGAGAGAAGCCAAAAGAGGACTAACTGAGATGGCAGCTTTATATAGGAATGAGAAGCTGGGGGAGGGGAGGCATTGCTCAGGGGCTGGAGAGGTGTAGGGTGGGGAGGGGTGAATAGTGTTGAGGAGCCAGGACTCTGAAATAAACACTTGTGGAGGTCGGGCGCATGTGCTTTGGTATGTTAAATGGGCACCACAGTTAGCCATTTGTGCTGAGTTTCTTTGGGAAACAAAGATCTCTGATTTAAGCACATTGGTCCTGGGAAAAGAACCAGCATCTTCAGGAGCTGGCTGCTGTCCTTCCGCCCTCCACCCCTACTTTGGAAAGCCTCTTTCCCCAGGTGGGTCTCTCCCAGGCCCCAGAGTGCCACCGTGTTCTGCATGCCAGGCTTCGCACTGTCAGCAGGACCAGAGTTCTCCGCAGTGACGATGGTTTGCCTCAGGTTAATGAAGCAGTTCCCATACGGTATGTTTTTAAGACAGGAGCCCCTTAGAGCTAAGCTGAAGAGGCGTCTGTTCTGGTGGACACCGTGGCTTACGGGAAGAACTTAATGAGACCAAACAGGTGTTTTTATTATCCAGCCGGCTGCCCCCTCACCAACCCCAATTACATCTGAAGTACGGAAGTGTAATGAGCCTTCTACTGAGATCGCCTTCTCCTGCTTGCTCTGAATGAGTTTAGGTCTGAAGAGAGGTCCCTGGTGAGCGAATGGACAAGGCTCCCCTGGAGTTCAGAATCTGTCAACAGACCTCCTGTTGTGGGGCTGTGACCCCCAACAGGCGGCCCCACTAGAACAGCTTAGCTTAGCTGCGGAATTCCCTCCAGGGAGAAGCGAGGCAGGTGCTTCTTGCGAGGAGGCTAGAACAGTCCCTCCTTCAGTAATTCTCATTTTGCTACAGTTCTATCCCTTTGGGAGATATAAGCATCATTTACTCCTCTTCCTGGGTCACCTGTTTGGTGTGCTTCCACCACCAAAGTCTGGCGATTCCACCCAAGTTCACCCTTCCCAGTGAGTTTATGTTGCTTCCTTCAGAGCAGTGGGTGAGGACTGACTGACCGGCAGCCACATATTGGAAGGTCTGCACCCAACACTGGAGTGCTCCTCTATGGCTGAGTAGATGGAGCCCCTCTCAAGCCCTTCCCCCATCCCGTATCCTCTAGCCCAGCGGTCCTCAACCTTCCTAACGCTGCGACCCTTTAATACAGTTCCTCATGTGTGCTGACCCCCAACTATAAAAGTATTTTTGTTGCTACATCATAACTGTAGTTTTGGCATTGTTAGGATGGTAATGTAAATATCTGATATGCAGATGGTCTTCGGCGTCGCCTGTGAAAGGGTCATTCGACTCCCAAAGGGGACCCACAGGTTGAGAACCGCTGCCCTAACCCTTCTCAGAAACGTTGAAGTCACGGGCAGTTAGGGCAGAATTACATAGCACTGGCTGGGAGGGGTGTGTGGACACTCAGGTGAGGGTCGCATGTGTTCCCCATCCCTTCCAAGAGGGACCCTGACAATAACAAGCTGAGCTGTGGTGACCTTGGCTCGCACACCCAGCTGAACTCGGATGGTCTTGAGGATAGTCTCGTGTAGCACCCGTGCTTCTGCACAGTACTGGACAGGGCCACCCACGGCCCTGTCCCAACACTCCAAGAAACTGCTGATAGTGACAAAAGCCACGGTCACCCAGTCTGAGGTGCCGTGTTATAGGCATGAAGGAGGCAGGGGAGGGGCAGCCCCGACCTCTGAAATAATATGTGGGTGAGATTTTACCTCTGGGAAGAACTTCCAGGGGAAGGGCTGGGAATGCCGAGGCGGCTAGCTGGGCGCGGAGAGAAGTGAGACTCACCGTGGAGGAGTGTTGGTGGCTGCTGGCTGGCTGTAGCTGTGCTGTTTTTGACGAGATCCCGCTCTCTGGCCACACAGAAAGGGCACCCACCGTTCAGCCATCTCCAAGAGCATCACATACATCAAGGCCACCCTATGGAAGGAAACTGAGGCAGAGGGAGTCGCCGTGACTGTAAGTGGTGAAGCTCGATGTCCATGGAAGGAAACTGAGGCAGAGGGAGTCGCCGTGACTGTTAAGTGGTGAAGCTCGATGTCCCCTCTCTGTAGCCTGAGCCCAGAGCCCGGGTTTGTAGGAAATTTGCTGAGCTCCTTGTACCTGGAGCCGGGTATGAATGACATGGAAGATACACACCGGGCAGAGCAAAGAGGGCGCGGGGTCAAGGGCGCAGCCAGCAGAGACGACCCCGCCTAAGACCCACGTGGAGAGATCCCCGCCAGCTGCTCTCCGCTGGAGTTGTGATGAGTCCACGAAACCTGAGCCCGCGGCACAGACAACCTCGCTCCTCCGGCTCACGGATGTTCAGTCGGTGAAGGTATTTGCTTCCGAGAAGTCGACCTCGTGGGAACTATCAGACCCAGCCCCCACCCCCACCCCCTACCAGAGGCAAAGAGTAAAGATCCCTTGGAACTGTGTTTGCCACGCCCAGAATGCCTGGAAGCCACGCCCACCCCAGGGAGTCCTAGAGGTCCATGACTGTGGGGAGAGCTAAGTCGGTGCCGGCGCCTGGGCCCTGGAAGTTCGTAGGTGCCTTAGCCAGCTCTGTGCATGCTGTGATCCCCAGGGAGCAGGCACCCCTCAGGGGCTGCCATGACCCGGCAACAATTCTGTCCGTCTTTCTTCCCACAGTCTCCTTGAGTCCCCCACCCCAGTGCTCACCTTGCTGCAGCCTCTATGTTGGGAAGTGATGAACATTGGGCAGTCTTCCTGCCTGGGTCAGCTCGGCCTAGTAGACAGGGCGGTTTGTTTGTAAAGCTAGGCTCTGACACCTTGGGGGCGGCAAATAACTGAGGTGGAGATGCCTGGTGCAGCCAGATTGGAGAGTGAGCCAGAGAGCTTCGGGCCTTGTGAAGGATCTCCCACCATCAGACACTTGGCCCCGAAATGACCTACCGAGAAAAGATTCTTGGTGGTATCGGAGGGCAAGTTAAATGCCTCAGGCACGTTGTCTCAAGTGCCTGCCTAGGTCATTACTAACCTTCATTTCATGTTCTTAGTCGTTCTTCGTCTTTCTAGGTGTTCATCAGGGCCAGAGAGAACGGAGATTCCTCTGAGTTTTTTTGTTTGTTGTGTGTTTGAGGCTGGGTCCCGTGTAAGCGTTACCTAGCCTAGCTCCTCTAGCTTTAATCTCTGTCCGTAGCTGTGGCTGAGGGCTTCCAGGTTCAAACCCTGGCGGCTGGCGTGACCAGCGTGCTCAAAGCGTGTTAACCAGAATTAATGACGACACTTCCTCCATCAACTTATCACGGGAGCAAAAGGAATTGTGCAGAAGACACTTAGGGCTCCTTAGCTGCTCAGGAGCTGCACAAGTGCTTGCTACTTTATTGCTGTTTATGTTACACTTCCCTGTCTCCCCTGGTTGCTCCTTGCCGTTTCTGCTCTAGGAAAGCAGTCTGAAGGATTTGATATATGATCCTTTAGACTCATAGACAGGCTTTTCAAAGTCAGAATTAATTCTAGGCCACAAGTCATGGCTAACAGCCCACGGGGCAGCTTTAACAGTCCCCGCATGTACTGTGTGAATGATGGCAGGCTACAATGATCACCATATTCTGGTCTAACAATTCAATTTACCCATAAAGTAAATTCTTTATAGGCCGATCATTTTTATGGATGGTGTGTAAGTCTGGATTCTTAGTCATAAGCTATAGAAATCGATCCTGGCTCAGGGCCTCACAGAATGTCCAACAAAGGGCGTATTGAGCCCTTTAATCCACTCTGTGCTACAAAGACTTCCTCCTTCAGTCCATGGCCTCAGAGGCTTCTTGGGCTCCAACACTCAGAGGCTGGAGAAGAAAGTGGACAGGGAGAAGGGGTCACAGGTGAAGTCTTTTACTGGCTATGTCTGTCAGTGGCTCCATACCATTAGCTAGAATTCAGTCATACGGCTAGCTGCAAGGGAGGCTGGGAGGTAGGGTTAATGATTCACGGTGTCCCCGGTAGTGAAAGCAATCACTTGGACTTTCAGGTAACATAGTGGAGGAAAGAGGCTTTACTCTCACCCAGACCTATCTGGGGGGAAAGTTCACAGACCTAAAAAGGGGCCTCAACACTTAAACAATCAGAGAGGGAAAAAAAGAGACGAAGAAAGGGAGGGAGAGAGGAAGAAGGGAGGGAGGAAGGAAAGGCCTAACCTAGGTGTTACAAGAGAGGCTCTAGGGGTCGCCTCTGAAGTCATGAACAGCACATTGGCTGGGACTACATTCTAGGCTAAGACCTGGATGAAATTGGCAAATTTCCCTTCTCAAGTAGTAGGGAGCTGGGCCGGAGAGATGGCTCAGCGGTTAAGATCACTGGCTGCTTGTCCGGAGGAACTGGGTTCAGTTCCCAGCACCCACATGGTGGCTCACAACTGTCTGTAACTCCAGTTCCAGGGGATCTGACACCTTCATATCGATGCACATAAAATTAAATTGATTTTTTTTTAAGTAATAGGGAACCAGGGTGGTTTATATTCTTGTTCCTGTTGAGTTCCATTCCTGCATTTAAATTGTGGGTGGATCTATGATCGGAATCATCCCACCCAGTAGCTAGGAAAGTGCTTTGGCTTTGTGTGTCCTGCCACAGAGAGATCCTGGCTTTACCAGGCCAGGCTCCTGGCATGTCCCTTTCTGGATGTAAATTCACACAAGGGTATAGGACTGTTTCTGTTTCCCTCAGAGAGATTACTGAAAAGCTTTTGATGACTCCACACTGAGTGTAAGATCTCTCAATTGATCTTGGGCTCTGTTGTCATCCTGGGAGGAGCTTCCCTCCCTGACAGACCGTGGGACTATGTGGCATCCGCCAATAACACAGCCTACAACTACTGTCTGAGTTCTGCCCTTGCCTCTCTAGGCTGCCAATGGCACCGGCTCCCAGAGAAAGGTGCCTTCCTCTGATCTAGTGAAATGCTTTCTCCTGCCAGGACACAGGGCTGTCTAGGAAACCCCTGACCTTGAACATAATCAGGCCCTGGCCCAGATTTGCTGTCATGAAACCAATTCAGCACCCAGGTGCCAGGGTGGGCTGTGCCCTGGGGAGACTTTCTTGGGGAGCAATGCAGGGTATTTTCTTATTTGCATTGCCAGTAGAGGTTATTGTCTCTGCACACCATAGTCAGTGAGATATGAGCTTTGTGTAATATTGATCCCTATATTTATGCCAAGAGCTCCTGGCTTGTCCATCCATCCATCTATCCACCCACCCATCATCCACCTATCCATCTATGCATTCAAAGATCCTACTTTTTCAACACTTGCTCATTGGTAGATCCACACTTTGATGATGGAGCAATACAGAAAGAGAAACTGCCTCCTCAGGTTGACTCACTCTGTCTATGCCCAGCAAGCACCATGTCCACCTACCAAGACTTAAGGCTTACTGAGGGAAGGGTCAAGGCACAAAGGGATGGGGAAGCAGAGGTTAATGGGAACAGAGTTCGTGTCTGGAAAGACAGATCTCCAGAGAAGGATAGTTAGTGGCGATGGTTCCACAGTAGTGTGTTCTGGAAGTTCATTTTTAGCTATGTATAAAATAATTGTTTTGTACACTGTTGGGTGAAGGGCTGCCTAGGTCTCGGCATTTTGTATCGTCTGCAGGTGTTGGATTTCTGTGGGGGATGTGTGATTGCTCGTGATCTGCATGGGCTATCAGTAGAACACCTGAGGAGTTCTGGATCAATTAAAAACAACTGAGCTCAGATAGGAGAGCTCATACTGTCCCATATGGCATTGGCGTGATGGTGGTTCCCTCTGCAGAGGTCTGGAAGAATTTCCGCATATGAAAATGCCTCCATGGCTCCTTACTGAGCCACCACAGTAGCATACTGCTACAGCAGTGAGAATATTTTAGTTGTCACTGAACTGGGTACTTAAAAAAATGGTGACAATAGTAAATTTGAGTGTTTCGGTACAATTTAGGGGGCAAAAGAAATGAGTGGTTAAAAAAGCATAGTATGAACCTCAAGAGCATTATTTTAGAGGGCAGACACCATACCCTAAACAATATGACTCCATGTACAAGGACTGCTGGAAGGGACCAGAGAAATGGCTTGGTGGTTCAGAGCACTGGCTGCTCATCCGGGGAACCTGGGTTTGATTCCCAGCACCCACATGGTGGCTGGCAACCATCTGTAACTCCAATTCCAGAGGGTACGGCACCCTCTTCTTGTCTCCACAGGTACCAGACACGGTACACTTAACATACAAACAGGCACAATACCCATATATGCAAAAAATTTAAAATAGCAGCAAAGGAACTGTTGTAAGTATCAATGTCAAAATAACGGGAAAAAAAATGAAGTCAGGGCTGGTGAGGGTTAGGGTAGGGAAATCTGTTCATCGCATAAGGGGTGAAGGGCATTTTAATGAGGTACAAATGTCCTTCTTGTATTGGTGCTGGTTAAAAAGCTGTTTACATCGATCAAAAGTCATCAGGACTTGGGGTAGCGCGTACCTAAAGTCCCAGCACTTAGGAGGCTGAGGCAGGAGGATCTTCTGAGCCCAGGAGTTCAAGGCCTAGAAAAAATGGTAAGACTCTATCTTAAAACAAATAACTACACGTTATTTCTTTTAAAATGAACTGTGTCTATATATTTAGATAAGCTATTAATGTTACCTACTAATTATTAGAAACGACAAGTTCACCGGGCCAGCAAGTACTTCCCTTCCCTAGCCCCCAGTTAGCCAGTGTCTAAGACACCCAAGGGACTCAACACACCTGCAGCTTCCTGACATAGAGAAATCGGCAGAAATTCTCCAGCCACACAAAGCTGCTGGGCAGATGAAGACGGGAGGAGGCAGGCGAGGGGAGGCAGGGGACTGCAGGGCTGTCTCTCATTCCCCTATCCCTGGCCATGGGCTTCCTGTGGCCTTGCTGGCTCTGCTTCATTCCAGAGGCTTCCGGACCCCCACCCCTGCTCACTCTAGGTGACCCACCTGCCTGCACAAAAACCCCAGACCCTTCCTTCTCATTATTTTATTTAATGATATTTTATTTAATGTCCAAAAAAGCAATTTGGGCCTCAATGGAGCATCACGTGTCTCTTGATTAAATCTCTTGTCTTTCTCTTGCCTGGGGAATGTATCTCAGGCACAGCTGGGCTCTGCCTAACTCACTAAGTGAGAAGCCTGGAGGACGAGTCTGTGGACCTTAAAACACCGTGTTCCAAGGCAGTCTGGATCCTCAGCACCTCCCACTCGAGAGCTTCCCTCCTCCACAGCCCTCCTCCTGCCTGTCCGCAAGGTCAGAAAGAACTTGGCTCGTCCTTCAGTCACGAAAGCCAGTGTGTCTTTTAGGCAGTGACTCAGAGGGAAACAGAGGCTGTGGTAGGTACCTCCCCAGGTGCTAGGACCAGTGCATGCTTCAACACCAGGGCATGCTGCAGATCCTAGGGCGGCCATGCCTTCTTCTGCTCACAGAACCACTCCCGATGGCTCCCGTGTGTCTGCTGCATGTCTCAGGGTTATGAAGGATGAATTTATGGATGAATTTATTCATGCCAACCACCGAGCAGTCAGATTACCATGTCCAACGCCGAAGTTGCCCACGGTGCATGCCCGACAGCCTCGGGTGGCCCCCTCCACACATGTGTGACAGCAGGATGTCGTGTTCCCTCATCATGGTGACCCTGTGAAGATCCGTAATGTAGTTAATGTGCAACGGTTGTGCTGATTGGCCTACTAAGAGGATCCCTAGTTCAGTTCAGACTGCTATAACAAATTCCCACAGACAAGGTGGATTTATAAAACACAGAAATACGTTTCTCATATTCCCAGAGGCCAGAGGTCTGAGGCCAAGCCATCAGCATGGCGGGGTTCTAGTGAAGGGAATATTCCAGGTTGTGAATGTGGGCTTCTTGAGTCCTTGCATATAAGAAGGAGAAAGAGAGCTCTCTGAAGGCCTTCTCGTAAGAACAATAGCACCACCCATGAAGGCTGCACCATTACTATGCAGTCATTTCTCAAGGCCTGGTCTTTTAACGTCAAACCCTGGATGTTAGAATTTCAACATGGGAATTGGGAGAACGCAGCTCTTCAGGCCACACCCGCCTGGGCGTTGGCCCCTTGTCCGTTTCTTGCCCTTTGATGATGATGCTGACTTCTTACGGTTTAGACAGTAACACATAGGAAACACCTTCTTTAGTGCTTACATAGCGTAATTCCTTGCCCTTCTATAGGAGTGGTAAGGGCAACTTTATCCCAAGGAGCCACGGGATAAGGTTGTGAAACAAGGCTATTCCATCGCTTTTCAAACTTATCAAACTGGGCTGGTAAAGCAAATCAAGGGTGAACTTGGCCCAGAGCCCAGTGCAGCCAGAATGGAGAAACTATCCACAGAGTGAGTGAGAAAGACAGGCAGGACGGAGCTGGAATTATAAATGACTTCACTGTAAATGAAAGCGCCACCTTTGCTGGTCAGTGCGGGCTGTTCACACCCAAGAGGGAAAAGGCAGATTTGGAAGGTGCTAGAACTGGCCGTCTCCAGGGTCCTCGCCTGCGTGCTGAGCTGGCTTTACCTGGAAGCCCATTGAACAGAACCAGAGTGCTTCCCTCTCCCTCCAAGGAAGTTACACCAGTAAAAACCTTCTGCCCTCCAAGAACCCCTCACTGGAAACTCTCAGGTTCTACGCCTCCTTTGCTCTGCCCTGCTCCCCCGCTTCCCGTCCCGCCCCGCCCCTGTTCTGGGTCCAGTCTTCAAAATCTCCAGTATTTCAGGAGCAAACTGTCTCTCTCTGGCCGCATTTGTACCTAGACTTCTGTAGGACCCATTTGCAAACTGTACATTCATATTCTTGGCATCTGGTTGTGGGTGCAGTTTATCATCCCATGCTTGTGTGGAGCCCTACTGTGTGCCAGTCCCTGGTGAGGTGGGAGAGGCTGGAAGTTCAAAGCTGAGTAAAACCTGCCTCCACCCTCCCTGACAGTCTGTTAGAGCAAGACAGACAGGACAGGTAATCAAACCGGACACATGGCAGATCAGTCTAGGTGACAGGAGCACAGTAATAATCTCTGAGGAATTGTCTGGAAGCTCTTGCTTCAGCAAATTCAGCAGAGCCCTAGGTGCTGACTGGAAACATGCGTATTACGGATTCTAGTTTTCTTGGTCAGACTTAATTGGACAGATGTTTCACTAAATCAAATTCGATTAGGCTGTTAGTTAATGCTTCGCTTCATCTAATGAGCACAGGCTGCCCCTGGCACATCCCACCCACCTCAGGAAATCACAGATCCAAAAACACAGGCAAACAAAACCAGACAAGTGTGAATTCTCTTGAGTTAAAAAAAAAAAAAAATCAAAACAGGCTAGACAGACCATGTATTCCCATGAGATTGTTATTTATTTTTATGAAACATCCCTGTTGTTTGCTGGGGCAGCATGCTCGGAGAAGACAGTTTTACCTCATGATAACATCCATTTTTATAGTTTAGGATATAAAGTATCCTTCTGTCTTAGTTACTTTTCTATTGCTGCAAAGAAACACAATGACCAAAGCAACTAATAAAAGGAAGTATTAAATTCAGGACTTGTTTATAGTTCCAGAGGGTTAGAGTTCATTCCATCATGGCGGGGAGCTCGGCGGCAGGCAGGCAGGCAAGGAGCTGGAGCAGCAGCTGAGAGCTCACGTCTGACACTAAAGTTGGAGGAAGAGAGAGACAGAGACAGAGAGAGATGGGGGGGGGGAACTGCCACACCTCCTCTAACCAGGCCACACCTCCTCCAACCAGGCCACACCTCCTCCAACCAGGCCACACCTCCTCCAACCAGGCCACACCTCCTAATCTTTTCTAGACAGTTCCACCAACAGGGGACTACACATTCAAATACATGAGCTTCTGGGGCCATTCTCATTCAAACCACCACACTTTGCAAAGGGCTTATGAACTGAGATTTGTTTCCAGCTGGTGACAAGATGTAGGGAGGTTCAGAAAACTTTAGGTGGTGGTGGGGTCTACCTGTGGGTTGTGATCCCTCTGGGGGCCGAATGACCCTTTCACAGGGTCATCTAAGACCATCTGCATACCAGATATTTATATTACTGATCTAGAGATGGTCTTAGGGTTGTAGCATTAGGCAGGCTGGGAACCACTGACCTAGAGGAAGTTTGTGTGAAATTGGTCTGCTTATAGATAGCTATCAAGGACTCTAGGTAGAGCTTGGTGGTAGAACAAAAACCAAGCATGATCAAGGCCCCATATTCTGTCCCCAGCGCCCCTCCAAAGGCACCATAAAATAATTAGGAAATTACTATAGAAGATTAATATGTAGCAATAACCTTTCAAGAGGAATAGACTTTGATCCACAGATCCCACTGCTGGGGACAACACATCCGAAACCTGCTGCAGAGAGCAAGCCAAGAAGAGACAAGAAGGACTCAGAGCTGTGAAAACATTCTGTCATTTTAATAGTATTTAATTATTTAAGTATACTTAACCATAGTTAACAATATTTAAGTATACGTGTACTGTCTAGCCACCAATCATAGCCCTCAGTACCCCAAGTGTTCATTTCCTACTGCCGTTGGGAGAATTTTGATGGGAAAGTTTGAAAATATCTGTCTCCAGTAAATAACTCAGCAGATGCCTCTAGACACGTAGATAATCATTGCTGTGTTATTGCTATTCCCAAGCCAGAGACAAAGAGCTATTTCAGCTTAATAACAGAACATTTGCTTCTACCCATGGGGCACTGTGCTGGGGGCTAGGGATGCACGGAGAAATTGTGCCTTTGAGGAGTAGAGGAAGCCTAGAGCAAATCAAGTCCTGAGTGGACACGGGCACAGCCATGTCTGGGACCCTGGACCTCAGACCCATGGGAGTGGCAAAGCCTCCCTCTGGTTCAAGTGTGACAGTTGACAGCATGTGCAGAAATGTCCACCACAGCTTTCTCCCGCCTTCCCTCCCGGGTTTACTGCCTGAAGTCTGCTCCCCTACAGAAATCTGCCACTTCCAAGATTGGCTAAACCTGCTTCCTTGTCCATCTTATACGATAACCCCGCCTCCTGTCCATCTTATACAATAACCCCGCCTCCTGTCCATCTCATACAATAACCCCGCCTCCTGTCCATCTTATACAATAACCCTGCCTCCTGTCCATCTTATACAATAACCCCGCCTCCTTGTCCATCTTATACAATAACCCCGCCTCCTGTCCATCTTATACAATAACCCCGCCTCCTTGTCCATCTTCTCACAATAACCCTGCTTCCTTATGTGTCTGTCTGTATGTAACCCCGCCTCCTTGTGCATCTGCGTATAACCCGCCCCCTTGTGCATCTGCATATAACCCGCCCCCTTGTGCATCTGTGTATAACCCGCCCCCTTGTGCATCTGCGTATAACCCGCCTCCTTGTGCATCTGCGTATAACCTGCCTCCTTGCGTATCTGTATGTAATAACCACACCTCTCCGTTCAACTCTACATAATAAACACACTGTGCTCCTGGGGTCTGTGGCTTCTCCATCTGAGTGTCCAGCACACCTGATCCCAGCTTCTGTGTCTGTGTGTCTGCCCTCTTTGTTCCCCACCACCCCAGTTAGACCAATGCCTGGGCTGTGCAAGGACATACAACAGTCTTTGTTTTAGTCCCTACAGTCTGGGGTCCCAGTTGATGGATGTCCTGATAAATACTATTCCTAACGTATTTGCATGACATGTGGGCATTAAATGGTAATTAGAAAAACCGTAAATACTACTTAAAATTCCTAAGGACTGAAGGTGCGTGTTCTACCGTAACTGTGTGAGCTGATTGTATTTGTTGACTTTCACCTACTTGGTTCATGTCTGTATCTCCTGGAGCTCCCAGCAATGCCTGAATACTACAGGGCTCAGCGGAGATGTGCGGAGCGGAATGAATGTAATAAGGACTTGGGGGTCACGTGGTTTCCTCCTTTCTTCCCAAAGTGTTTGTGTGTATACAGCTGCTACAACAGCTTGTTGAAGACAAGTTCATAAATTGAATAAAAGAGTCCTATACGTGAAGTGTGCATAGGGCAGAGCATGAAGATCTTAACGAGATTCTTTGAAACTAAAACTCTAGGCTGTCCCACGGGCAGAGTGACTGTCTGGTCTTGATTGTTGTGTATGGGCCACAGACCCTCCCTGCTAGCGCTGGAGCCCTGGACAAAGGGGACGCCTCTGCAGGGGCGCGAACGGAGCACCCCATCCCTCCATTCCTCTGCCGCGGTCTGTACCCGCTCTGGCTTCTTTCTCGCCTGCTCTCCTAAGAGAGGTTTGGGAAGTGATTTCCCACACTCCCTTGACTGCAGTCAAGTCGTTTTGCTGCTGGTTTTTTTTTAGCTTTGCTTTTATTTTATGTGTTTAGGTATTTTGCCTGCATGTGTGTATGAACACCACATATGTGCAGTACCTGAAGTGGTCAGAAGAGGGCGTAAGATTTCCCCTGGAACTGGAGTTAACATGATTATTAGCTGCCATGTGGGTCCTGGGAATCAAACCTGAGTCCTCTGCAGGAATTGCCAATGTTCTTAACCACTGAGATATCTCTCCAGTCCCATAAGACAAGTTTTAATTTAAAAGTCTGCCTCTATGAAGAAGGGTCTGGTACAATCAGCAGCGATAGGAAGCTGAAATTACTACGTGTCCCAGCAAAATACTATGCCTCAGCATGAATTCTAAGCAGCCAGTCCTCCTCCTGTCAGTCAGAAGCTTATGGTCCTCCATGAAATTCCCTTTGCTCCAGGCAACACACACACATACACACATACATACACATATATACATACATACACATACATACACACTCACACATACACACACTCACATACACATACACACACATACACACACACATGTACACACATGCATACATATGCACTCACACACACACATACACACATACATGCACTCACAGACACATACATACACACACACACACACACACACACACACACACACTGTCCCCTGTGTCTCATAGAGTCCACTTAAAATCTTATGTCTCAAATCTTCCCCGCTCTCTCCTCCTGCAGCCTCCATTGAGTCTGCAGCCCCAGGACCTGCCGCCTGCTTTGCTGAAACAGCGCCCCCTAACTGATCCCATAGCTTCTGTCCCCAACCTCTTGAATCCATTTTCTGTATGGAAGCCGCTCCACTGCTCTCTGCCACCACCTTCAGCAATGAGTGTCTCTCCTTAAGAGAGCCTCCCGGGCTCCCCGAACCTGCCTATGTCCACTCCTTTGGCCCTTCTCCCCGTGTTGACCCTGCCAATCACCCCATGGGCCACGCTGATGCTCTTCAGCCAAGCTCTTCACTGCCTATAGCCCTCATTAGCCACTGACTTCACAGAAGGCATGAACACCACTGCAACGTTGGCCACTGTGCTTGCCAAGGGACTGGCTCACGCTGCATCCCCCACACGTATTTGTCAAATTAATGATTCATCGGATAAACCCAGATATCAGTTAAATTGCGAGAAATATTTCTTAATATGCCCTCAAATCTGTTAAAACTAAATTTCTTCAGGAGTGGCATGCCATGGCTCAGGACCTAGCTAAGTGGCAGAGCACCCACCTGGCACACTCAGGGTTGAGCGTCCCATCCCCGGTGTGGCAAAACATAACAGGTTCCAAGATAAAGAGTCCGAGCCAAGCATCATTCTTGTGCTAATACGGAGAACGTCCCTCAAGGACACGCTTCAGTCGACAGTTCATTTCCAGAGGTAGAAATATAGCGTGCAATCAGATACAGCCCCTGGTGGCAGGCAGGGCTTCTCCGGGAAACATCATTAAGCATTTTACAGATCAGGCACCTCGGGACTGTGAGGGATAAAGGTGTACTCAGCTTGTCTGAGCTGATGGAGGTCCGTCGGTCGGGTGAATGTTGTGTGTGATTCATGCAGCCCAGGGTGCCCTAAACAACAGAGGGTTTATTGGCTTCATAACTGAAGCGTTCAGAAAGCGGTTTATCCTTTGGGTGAGGCATCCTTTTGTAGACCAGTGATGTCACCAGGGTCCCTGTTTTCTCCATGCCTGACCTGACATCCCTGCCTTGCCCTGTTCTTATACACCAGCATGGCTATGGCCACATCCCCTGGACACGCCCTATCTTATCTTACACACCAGCCTGGCTATGGTCACCCCCCTGGACACACCTGATCTCATCTCACACCAGCCTGGCTATGGTCACCCCCCCTGGACACACCTGATCTCATCTCACACCAGCCTGGCTATGGTCACACCCCCTGGACACACCTGATCTCATCTCACACCAGCCTGGCTATGGCCACTCCCCCTGGACACGCCCCATCTCATCTCACACCAGCATGGCTATGGTCACACCCCCTGGCCACACCCACTTTCATCTTATACACCAATACTCGGGCTCTTGTTTCATGCATGCAAAACAGAGTGAGCTCTCCAGCCATCCTATCTTCACATCAGCTGAGCAAGAGAAGACAGAGTCTGTCTTCTAGAAGTTTCCATAGTGTTCCTTAAACCTAGTTGACTAGTAAAACCGCGTATAGGCTAATTCCCAATGTCCTGTCCCAGCACCTTGCTCTCCACAACTCAACCTGACAGCCAGAATGAAATGTGAGCTTCCTTTGTCCCCTTCTTCCCAGAATGTCCCTGCTTATGGCTTACTGTATATTTTCCATTGAAAAAGAATTTCTACCTTTACCAAAGCTTGCTTTAACTTTTGATGCTGACGATGTGTGTATTAGTTACTTTTCTGTTGCTGTAATAAAACACTTGGGCCAAGGCCGCTTACAGAAGGAAGGGTTCATCTGGGCTTATGATTGCTGAGGACTAAGTCCATCGCCCACATGGCTGGGAAGAGTAGCACAGGCAGGCATGGATGCTGGAGCAGGAGCTGAGAGCCCACATCTTAATCCACAGCAGGAAGCAGGGAGAGCTCCATGGGATGGATCAAGGCTTTGAAACCTGGCCTACAGTGACATACGTCCTCCAGCGAGGCCACGCCTCCTAAACCTACCGGAACAGCTCCGCACACTAGGGACCAAATGTTCAAACATCTGAACCCATAGGGGGCCACAGTGAGTCAGCCCTTGATACTGTGTCAATCAATCTTTCCACCCTATAGAGTCTTTGGGGTCTCCATCACAGCAAATGAAATCATTAATTTTTTTTAAAGTATTAAGAGAACAAGAGAGATGGCTCAGCAGGTAAAATGCTTGCCTAGCAGCATAAGGACCAGAGTTTGGGTCCCCAGAGCCTACAGTAAGGCCAGATGGGGTGGCACCCCACCTGTAATCTCATCCCTGGGGGAAGCAGGAACGGCGGATCCCAAAGCAAGGTCAGAGGAGCCACAGCAGTGAGCTCCAGGTTCAGAGAGACCTTGCCTCAGTATAGAAGGCAGAGAGAGTGCCGGAGGATGACTGGACACCAATCCCAGCTTCCGCAGGCATGCACACAGAAGTTCAAACACACACGCACACTGCACGTGCATACCCAAAAGCATGTGTGAGAATTTAGTGTGGTTTCCATTGACAGAGTCTCAGGACATTTGTTGCACCAACAGTCCTGCCCCAGACACCCACCTGGACATCCTCTTGTGGAAGAATTGCTGGCTCAAAGATTACTCGAGTTTTTAAAATATCAATATACATTGTGGTGTTCATTATGTTTTACCACTGGGGCAAGACAGCTGGCAGAACAGGTTACAGGAGGAAGGTTCTGGAAGTTAATTCAGTCCACCCTGGACAGGAAACAGCTAGCAGCTTCACGGCTGAGGCAGCCCCTCATACCGTAGCAAATCAGAGGTAGAAAAACTGGGTTAGAACCAGAATCCAACGCTGCTTTCAAGGCCCACCCGCCAGCGACTCACTTCTGCTAACTAGTCAAGAGTCCACACACTCCCTAACCTGGCTCCACCACCTGGGACCAAGTGTTCAAGCATGGAGGCCTCTGGAGGCCATTTCTCCCTCCAGCCCGCAGAGCTGCCAGGTGTGGACAGTTGTGAGTCACTGGTCCAGTGACCACTGTCATTTCCAAACGCTGTCCTGAGGTCCACCGTCAGTGTCACGGTGGTAGCGGGGTTGAAGGGAGTCCTCCGGATCTGATTCCCAACGCTCAGCAGGCAGAGACGCGGCCCCACTCCAGCTTGCACGCAGGTAACAGGATCCACCAAGCTTACGTGCATCTGCAGCTGCCCCCACGCTCACCGGCTTTGAGAATGGTAAAGCTTTACATTCTGCCAGTCTTGATGGACACGGCATTTTGCTTTGGTAGGAGGAAGGCTGGGCGGCTCTCCGGTGTCTCCTGGTCCCTGGCATTCCTTTTCTCCTGTTCTGCTGTCTCAGATGTCTGCCAAGAATCTACTGGGATGTTTGCATTTCTAATAGTAGGAGCTCTTTACAAATTGCTGGGTTTTGCTTTGTTCTACTTTAAGGTGATTTTAAAAAATTAAATCTTTGGCCTTTATGGGTTTTGGAGGAATCTAGTTTTTTGTTTGCTTTGTTTTGTTTTTTTTTTAATTCCTCAAGCCATTCTGGCCTTACAGGAGACAACTAAAGAGCAGAACACAGTGGCTGGAGAGGCCACTCAGCAGTTAAGAGCTCAGGCTGCTCTTCCAGAGGACCCAGGTGCAGTTCAGAACCCACACCCAGCAGCTCACAACTTCCAGGAACTCCAGATCCAGGGGAACTGGTGCCCTCTTCTGGCCTCTGTGGGCACCTGCATGTGCTTACAGGAACCTGGGCAGACATACACACAGAGAGACACAGACAGACACACACACACCTCCGTCTCCTCCTAGGTAAACCCGGAGCCTTCGAATGCTAAGCACCCACTTTCCCAACGAGCTTGGTACGCTTTTAGCCCTTTTCTAGTCCATGCTTTTGCCTGTCTGTCCAGGCACGTGCTTCTTAACCCTTTCCTGCTCATCTTTTCCATCCAAGAAAGGTTTACTGAAATGCAGGATATATAAAATACACAAAAATCAACCCCTGTCAGAAACAATTCGTAAAGAAATTTATTTTAAAAAATTCTTGGATTATACATATAATTTCACTACTTAAATATAAATCAGCATACTAACAAGACGCCATGCAAATTATTTGCTATTTGGAATAGGTCTTTTGTAGCCGAGGCTGGGCTCGAGCTCACGATGTCACCGAGGATGACCTTGAACTCTTGATCTTCCTGCCTCCTTCTCAAGGATTGGGGTTCATGCCTGAGCCACCTCCCTCAGTTTATGGGGGCTGGGGATAGAAACCAGAGCCTGTGAGCTGGGCAAGCACTCTAAGACTGAGTCCCAGCCCAGCTCTGCCTGCTTCTTACTATGTAAAGAGTTAAACCTCGGCTGGGCTGAACTTCTGAAACAAGACAGAGGACATCTTCAACATTTTTCAGAGTTGATCTTTTTTTTTGTTTTTTGTTAATTTTATAAGCATCAGTTCTGAGAGCCCTGCTTCTCTTTGGGTATGTGACATTAAGTGGCATATAAATAGGCTATTTCAGACATTGTTGGGAATTCTGTCCTAGTCCAAAGGCAAAATTCACTTAAGGATCTCTTTAATGATTTATTTATTCTCATTTCATGTACATTGGTGGTTTGCCTCTATGTATGTTTGTTTGAGGGTGTCAGACACCCCTAGAGTTACCAAGAGTTGTGAGCTGCCATGTGGTTGCTGGGAACTGAACCCAGGTCCTCTGGAAGAATAGCCAGCGCTCTCAACTGGGGGCCATCGCTCCAGCCCCTCGTTTGCAGATTTTTAAGGAAACTCAAGTCAGCAACTCAAATAGCAGCTTAAAAAAAAATTCTTAACATAGCCCAAAGATATGCTAATTTTTTACTTTCATGCTGAGGACTAATGGTAGAAAAATATTAAGTCTTTATTTTCTGTAATTAATCCATGATGATTCTGTAAGAGCAGAATCTTTCAAATGTAAAAATAGTGCAAATCAAAACAGGATAGTCAAGGCCTGGTGGTGGGTGGCAGTGCACCCCTTTAATCCTAGCACTTGGGAGGCAGAGGCAGACATCTCTGTGAGTTCGAGGCCAGCCTGATCTACAGACAGGACAGCTAGAGTTAACAACAGAGAAACCCTGTTTCGAAAAACAAAACAAACAAACACAAACGAGCAAACAAAAAACCAGGATAGTCTCTAACCCAAGTCAGGGTGTCTCATTAGCTGATTTCCCGTGTCCAGCGCATGAGCGCTTGCACGGAGCCAAGTGTGAAGGTCGTGTGTTTACAGCCGAGGCTGTCCGGAAATCGTGTAACGTCGCACAGGTTAGCGCTGCCAGTGGCACCTCACGCGCATTAGCAGAACTTTGAGTTCACTTGGTTGTTGGTAGGGAGCATACAGCCAGGTCAAGGACTCGGAAGCCTCAGCCCCATGAGATGGCAAAGCCTTCCTGGCTGACGCTCAAGCGGGATGGTAAGGTGTTCCTGGCAATCGCAGCAGCATCCTCCCCCGGATGTTTCCAGCCTGAGACTACTCATGTAGCCCTGTGCTGCATCTAATACACATGGAGGTCCTGAACCTCCCTCAGAGGAGGCAGACCCCCACCTGATCCCATCTTTCCGGTCCTTTCTTCTTTCCTCCCTGGCCCCTACTCAGGGTTCCAGAAACCTTTTACTGTTGTTGATCTTCTCATGACCCCATAGGGAGTCACAAGGGAGAACACAAGGTTTGGGAAGCTTTGATCTAGAGAGCAGCGGAAGGTGAGAGGATAAACAGACCAGGAGATGGCACTGGGGGCGGGACACTGAGCTGCCCTCCGTCCCGGAGGGAGGACTCCCTCGGGTACGGAAGAGCCACACCGTGAAGAGCTTCAGATAAACTGAGTTATTTTCTACACAAAATGCACGGAGCCTCGAATAGTCTGTTCTGTGGATGGGAGGTGGGGCTAGAGACGTCACTCAGGAAACCGTGTTGATTGACAGGAATGGAGCCAGCTGGGAGTGAGACTAGGAAAGATGTGCTAGAGGAAGAGAGAAGGCGGGGTTTGCTATCTGTATCCGGTGAAGGAGCCGGAGGTCGGGTCGGAGCCGGGTCCAAGGCACTTGGAAGCCCTTGCTGCCCAGGGACACTGGCTGAGAGAGAGGGCACCAACGGCAAGGAGGTTCTTCTTGTGAGTCTCTCTCCCTCCATGTGTCTCAGCATCACGCACCTCGAGGATTCTGTCCCTGTAGAAGGCTCCAGAGTTTAGATCTGTGTGCATTGGAGGTCTAAGCAATGGCAAGTGCGGGGACCTGGCGCCGAGAAGGGCGTCTCTGCAGCCATGTCCGCGTCGCTCGATGGACAGGTGGTCTCTGAGGGCCAGGAGGAAGCCGTGCCCAGCCCCCACCGTTTACACAGTCACCTGAGCTGACGGAATCTCTCCAAGCCTCACAGAAAATGTTTCGGCTCTCTGCTTTCCAGGGTTCTAAAGCTAAGGTGGCAGAATTCTTTATTCTCATATGGGTCTATATCATGAAGAAAAAGCAGCAGCCCTCCCAGTGTCAGCCTAATTTTAAGGAGATCAGTTTTATAGCAGGAGCCTGTGTCCACGGCCTGCCTCCTGACCCACGGCTGCTCAATTCTGGTATCTTTTCTTTTTTTAATAGAGCAACACTCAATAGATTAGAAGCCACCTAATTACATAATGTAGAGCTCAATAATGTTATTTGATGAACGAAGCATAATAATAAAACCCCCATGTACCTTTAAGACCAAGCATCTTAATACGGTAGCCTTCTATGTTCACGGATTAAAACAATACAAACAAGAAACAGATCAAGAACATTAGGAGACCGTGTCATCACTCCATAGACCGCGCAGCAATGTCTACAGTCTCTATGGTGTATGATGCGCCGTCAGTCATCTAGCGATGCCTTGAAGGACCCAGGTGGGGACCAGCAAGACAGCCAGTGAAGTGAGGACACTCAAAGTCCAGCCGATGAGACTTGATGGTGATCAGTTCCCCAAGACCCACACGGAGGAAGTCTAGAAACGGATCTAGCAAGTTCTCCCCTGACCACCACATGCTGGCTGTCCACATGCCTGCCCCACCCCCACCGCGCCCCTCCACTCCTCCACCTCCAGGGAAACCAGTTAGCAAAAATAAGTACTCAGAAGCAGGTGCCACAGTCTGTGACCAAACTCCATGCCGCACTGTTTTATACAAGGAACTCAAGCATCTGGTCTTCACGCAGGTCTTGGATCCCCGGCAAAGGGACCCTGCGGATGGTGCCTGTGCATGGCTCTTGTTTGTCTCCAGCCTCGACTCTACGGGTGCTCATCTGACTTTCTCCATCAGATTTTAATCTTTCCGGGGTCTGGGAATGCCTTCAAACCAGCAGCTGAGCTGCATTCCGCCTTGGCTCACTTGGGACTTCCGGAGCATCAAATAGAGTTTTCATCATGGCGACTCACGCCGTGTGTGTGCGCGTAATCAGCCTTTACTTCTTACTCATCGTTTAATTAGGAAACCGATATGCAAATTTATGCTAATAGTTTAACTAAGCAAAGGATCCACTGCATTTGAGAAAACACTGGGATGAATTTTAAAACACAGGATTGTAGTTCCAGACGGAATTCCAGGAAGGATGGGCGGAGCCCCCTGGGCCATGAGCTGGAAAGCTCAGGCGGAAGTGCTGCTGACAGGGTCGAAAGGCAAGCAGGGCTTTCCCCTTGGTTTCTACGGAGCCTTCTGGATTCATAGCCCGGGTTTGCTCACATGTCAAACTTACCAGGGCTATAGCCTAAGCCAGATGAAGACCGTCATTGTTAGGGCTCCAGAAAGATGGGAAGCTCCAGCTGACTGTTTCAGATCACATGCTTCTACACGCCCCGCCCGCCCCCCACCCCCATGACCCCAAGCCATGATCTTGTTGAATCCACAGACGATCTGGTCCACTCTTAGAGGAGTACCACCATCAACAAACACTGCCCAGTGACCAGAGGTTCATCTTACAACAATCGCAGCTCTTTTACGTATTTCTTAACACCGAGACAGACACATGGCCCAAAGCGATGCTTCTGTACGTCTCCTGTCCCTTCCCGTATGGCGCCACAACAGCCCAGACTCTCTGTCCTCAGCTGACTGAGCCAAGAAGCATCTGACCAGAGGACAAGACTGGGAAAGGAGATTTCAGACAAGATGCAAAGCCTTCTGAGACAGGAAGGACCTGAAGTGGCTCAGGGCAGGCTCGTTTCCTCCGCCCTACTGCTGCATTTCACACATGAGTTAGCCCACAGGACTTTGCCTCTGAAAGACCAGACATCTACACAGGGAACCCCAGTTTCTAACCACAGGCCACACACACACACACACACACACACACACACACACACACACACACACACGCTCCATGTGGGAAAGCAGCATGTGGGAATGGCTGTGGGCTCCCAAGAACACTCAGCTTCAGTAATGAAATCTTTCTGTCAGTACAAGGCCACAAACCCTATCAGTAACCACTTATAATAAATCTGGGAAATAGCCCCTCTTTCCCTGGCACAAGGAGCTAACCAACTTTCTTTAACCACCCTGTGGCCCCCCCACCCCTGTTCAAACAGTTTTCACTGGGGCCACCATGTATGGGGGTAGGGTGGGTTCCAGAGAAAATCTTTGGATGACTTTTATTTTATGTATTAATACATCGGGTGCTGGGAATTGAGCCCAGAGCCTCGTACACACCCTCAGCATGAGCCGCAACCTCCATGCCCAAACCTCCATCCCCACAATTCCCTTTAAATGCCCCATCCTGTTACTCTGCTACCCCACAGCCCCTCCCTTGCCTGGTTTCCTGGGTCCACCCCAAGAGTGGGTGCAGAGCGAAGCAGCCTCTAGGGAGACAAAGAGGACAAGGGGCTGTGAAGTGAGACTCCCCTTCACCCCAGAGGAAGTTCAGAGGAAGCTTTCCTCGGACCCTAAGCTCTCTGACCTGCCTTTTCATAGAGATCTAATCAACAATCCAAACACAATTTCAGAAGTGTCCAAATAAGACCCACAGACCTGGCCCATCAGCATAAGTCAAGGCAGTGCATCCCCATGACCCAGCTCTCCCTCAGGTCTCCTTAGGACTTCTGCAAACCCCTCCTCCCCATAGGCTGCAATAGTACCAGAAGCAGATTGTGAGGCTGGAAGCTGTAATTACCCAGTGTATAATTTGGTTGCTAAATGGATTGTTTACAAAGGTGTGCATGATGAAATCACAGGCCTGACAGGGCCAGGATGAGGCAGGCTGGGAGGAGGGAGGCAATCATTAACGTAGTCCCCACCTCCCTCCAGGCTGCCACCTGCCAACTGTGGCTGCTACCCCTGCCTCTGAAGACTCTGACCTCACCGAGTCGCCAGGGCCTCGGGTTCCATGACGTGGGGAAATACTTGACCTTATTCCCTCCCTCGGGTTCCATCTGGTGAAGATTCCCTGAGGAAGCAGACTTACTTCAGCATGGCAGGGAGACAGATAGAGTTCAGTCATTACAGGCCCCCAGGGTTACCCGGAAGGAAAATGTGCCCAGCGGAAGTCCTGGAGGACCCGTGGGCCAGAAGGGATGATCAAGGTCCTAGGGCTAATTCCACCTCCCATGACGAGGGGCCTGCTCTGGCAGTTAAGAGCGCTGGCTGCTCTTCCAGAGGACCTGGGCTTGGTTCCTAGCACCCACATGGCAGCTCACAATCATGTGTAAATTCAGTTCCTGGGGATCTAAGACCCTCCTCTGCCCTCCCCAGACACTGTATGCACACACATGGTACATAGAGACACACACGCAGGCAAAACACCCGTACACAGGGAATGACAAATCTTAAAAAAAAAAAAAAAAAAAGACAGCATTCAATAGGAAACAGGAGAGGTGGCCCACGTGGGAACCCGGGAAAAGCGAGAGCCACGAACTGAACAGCGAGTTGATTGCAAAATGGTTTGAGAGGCCAGATGGTATCAAGATCAAGTAAAACGCTGTTTTAGAGCAAGAATAAGTGATCATAATCCATGTCCATTTATATCAAGAGAATATAAGGATGGATATTCAAGAAATTATAAATAAAGGAAGTTGCCAAGTGACTGGTTGTGGTGGCACACACCTTTAATCCCAGGACTCAGGAGATGGAAGCAGATGGGTTTCTGTGAGTTCAAAGCCAGCCTGATCTACATAACAAGTTCCAGGACAGCTAGGGCTACATAAAGCAACAAAAAGCAAAAACAAACAAACAAAAACTTAGTAAGAAATTGTCCCACTAGTCCTAAGAAAATAGAAAAATTCGGTTCTATCAGCAAGAAACAAAATGACTCCTCCTTTGCTCAGCCACAGAGGTTGTTCTGAGGATTGCATCAGGCCGTTTCATCGTGGAAACGCCTTCAAGTGTGTCACAAACTAAGTCACCTACGGCGTTGCCAGATGACAGGACTGTCTCCCTGTAACCTTCAGGGACACATCTGTTATGCCCGCCAGTGAGAGAAAGCAACACACAACTGGAATGAACAAAGCAAGAGTCAAACCTTCCTACATGATCATGCACACCTGAGGGGGTGGTGGCTGGGACCTGGCAGCACGTTTGGTGTTCTTGGGAATTCTAGGCAAGATTGCTAATTTCTGTGATCCAGTCCTTCTGGGCCTTGAAGCATGCGCTCTGTTGGTCAAGCATCGGGATGGCACGAATCAGCAGAAGGCTGGTGTCTGGGCTGCCACGTCAGACTCCCCACTTTGCAGGGAATAGCCATGGTACCCACTTAGTTGCCAGGAAGATGGAATTCCCGGACATCGGTGGTCACATGAACTGAGTGTCCGGGGGGTGACTCCAAATACGCACCCACAGTCCGTAGAGAATGCCACTCAACACTGGGGCCCTCGAGGGATGGAGGGGAGACCTCCACTTGCGACAATGAGCACCAGGATCACTCTGCCTCCAGGAATGGAGGAGGGGCTGAGATTGCTCTCGGCAGCCGTTGTCACTCAGATACCTGCATGGCATCTTACCAGGCTGGATGGGATGTGGCTATCCAGGTCTGTGCCACATGGCTTCTGTTCAACCCCGGCCTGTCTGCTGACTCAAAGCTTCCAGAAGCTTCCAGCCTGCTCTCTGCAGAGATGAACAACAGCTCGAGGCCTTAAAGTAATTGTACTCACCGGGCCTCTGAATCACTACCACAGAGTTGGAAGGACCCGGTGTCCGGTTACCAAGGGAGCAAAGGGCACCCAAAGGTTGCTTCCTGCCACCAACAGGGCTCCTGTTGAATGTTTGGTCTCCCTGGCTTTGCCAGACCTGCATGGGAACCACAGCTGGACTTGTGCAGCTTCTGTTTCACAGGTGGGAGGAGCCAGCAAGGTGAGAAAGGGGAACGACAGGCTTAGTAGACTTCAGAAAACACACCTCGTGACACTCGTAAGAGCCTGGGGTCCTGCAAGCTGTCTGGACTCAGAGTCCACAGTCAGGGAGGGCCACGGGGTTTGAGAGCACCCGTTGGCCAGCACGCAACCACCGGCCCATTCATGAAAAAATAGCATAAATGAAGGTAGATGTTGAACCAAGTACTTAATCTGTGGCACTCACCCTACTGGTAACAGAAGCTTGTGCAGAGAAGTTAGTAATTTTGAATCTCACTTGGCTTACGTAGTCATCATATTAGATCCTGGGGCGGGTATGAATTCTCCCACTTAAAAGAAGAGAAATGGGCACCCAAACAGGGCTTGCTGGGTCGGTGAATCAATCAAAAGCTCGCAGGAAGGGCCTGCACCTCCGAGGGTTGACTGGAGAGGATTTAATGAAGAGATTGTTTACAGAGACAGACAAACCAACCCTGGGAGGCTACACAGGAAGCCGCTTCTCCGCAGCCTTGGGATTTGGGGGGTGGTGATTACCGGAAGGTGATGCTGAAAAGCGGCCTGGGCTCCCAGGAGGGCTGGGGGCTGCCAGTGGGAGCTGGGGCCCAGAGGGACCTGCTGGTGCCCACAGGAGGAGAGGGGAACCACACAAAACACACTTCCACCTTCCTGTAATCGTCCAGGTGTCAAAGGGAGCTGGGACAGCACCAGTTCAGAGTGTGCTTGGGGCCCGCGCGGGAAGAAGGCTGGAGAACGCAACTGTGTGATAACATGTGGAGCCTGGGCTGGGAACCAGCGCAGAAAGCAACCTTTCTCCCAATGGACGAAGAACATGGAAGAGCGAGCCCCAACTTGACTCCAGACCCAGCTGACCAGGTTCAGGAAAGAACCTCAGGAGGTCTATCAGCTGTCCTGTTCACCCAGCAAGCTGGGAGGAGGCGGGTCCCTAGGTCAAACAACAGCCTAGAGAACAGATGAGGCTCTAAGCAGGCCATTTCTGCAGCAATGTCCTGGCGCTGCACAGCTCCGACCCCAAAGCTTTAATCAACAAGGACTATTCAGTCCTTCATCCAGATTCAGTGCCTGAGCCCAGCCTGCATTTTGCCTTTGCGCCTTGCCACTACCCAGGGCGCCACCTCGTGTCCACTGGCGTGTACTACACCTCCCAGCTTAAACCTCTTGGAAAGGTTTGGTTTTATAGACTTGAGAGGGTAGAGAAAAATTGGCCTCCAGGACAGACATTTTTCTAAAGAGGCTGATTTCTCATTTACTGGATTTTGCACACCATTTTTCTTGAGCCAGACTTAAAAATAATAACTTAAGGCGACATACTGAGTGTTTGGACATCGCTCTTGAACACTGCTTTTAGGAAAGATGTTTATGTGCATGCATATAAATTGGCTCATTTGCATATGAAATAAGGATACCCTGCGCACTTTTTAGGGTACGGCTTCACATGCCTAAAAATTATGTAGGCCTCCGTTAGGGGCTGAATGGTACTACTTTCTCCCCCCTCCAAATTCACCAGTGCCTGGATATAAAGCCTGTGGCGACATTAAGGTAGCATGAAGTTTTAGGGTGTCCTTCTCCGATTCTGTGGTGTGTTTATAGGTATTTGATCACAAACACGTATGCGCAAGAGAAAAATCAACACAGTGAGACGCCATTAAAGGGTTTCTTGGGAGAAAGCGGGCTGCCTGTATCTTCACCTTGGTCTCCTAGTCTTCGTGAACTAGAAATAAACTCAGAACAAAACTGGACTGCTCTTGTCTAAGCCAGGCAGTCTGGTGCTTTGTTGCTGCAGCTCCAGTTACCTAATCCATCACTGAAATGCCTTCCTCCCCCAGCCGGACCAAAGCTGGGACACTGGAGAGGTCACTGGTCATGCGGATGCCAAGGGTGCCCGGGGCAAGCTCGGCTCGTCCTCCTTCACGTACAAGGAAATATGAACCTTGAACCTCGGGACAGCAAAAATAATAGCCTTTCCCACTCCACACCTCACCAGGGGAGGGGCTTTCTCTTAATTTCTCCTTAATTCCTCCTCCTCCTTATGAACCCATTTCCTGGAGAAGGTGGAGTGGACGAGACCCTTTCTCCGTGGAGGGAGTTGGGCGGCCACTATCTGCTTTTGCCAGAGACTAGCTGGGTGTGTAAGCCTTGGCAAGCTGCCCGGCCTCCCTGTGAGCTGATCTCCGCCTCTGTCAAACAAAAGTCCAGCTGATAGGTGATGAAATGTGATCTTTCTTTGGGTCCTAGACAACATCTGGCTCACAGTACCTGTTTCAGGCTCAAGGATCACCCACCCCTTAGCAAACAGCAGGCACCCTCTTCCTTGAGGGACCCTGTTCGAACCCCTTCTGGACCATCTGTACAGAGAAGAGAAGCTATTTACTGAGTGTCTGCAGCAAAGCACCATTTCCCTCTTGCCCTCAATCTGTGGAGAGCTGAGAGAATTGCTTCCAGAGGCCAGCTTATGATTGCAAGCTCCTTGAGGAGGAAGACGGCTTTATTAAGGGCACACACGTGTAAGCCGGTATTAGACACATTGATGAAGGGAGGATGGATGGTCAGGAGCAAGCAAAGGAAAGAGGAAGGCAGGGAGACGCAGGGCCGCAGGGCTGCACACAGGAGGGCCTCTGGAGCAGGCAGCCTCCCTGGAACCACAACGCCAGCCCAGCCGCTTGCAGGATCGATACCTGAGCAGGACCATTTCCTCCTCCGGCGGCGGGCGCGGGCCATTAGTGACTCTGTGACCCACTCGCCGCCTGTCCATCATCGCCCCTGTGAGCCGCGGTCACCTGCTGTCCGGCTGCACCCCAGGCCCGCGGAGTCCCGGCGAGGGCAGGGCGCCCCCTGGCGGGCGCCGCTTCCCCGCCGCTCTCCTGGGATGTTAGGGCGAGTTGAGGATGATGCCGCTGGGTCCAGCAATCTTGATGGCCAGGTCCACACACATGGTGCGGGTTGGCCTTCATGTTAACCCGCAGGTCTTTACCGGTCCTGCTAATTTGAGAGCTCGTGGGATAACGGGAAGACAACAAAGAGAGAAAGATGGTGGTGGCTTTTGACCCACATACTCATGATACATGACGTTTTTTTAAAAATCTAATTGAATCTCATAACAAAGACAGCCAGTGGAGCTCTGATGTCAGTAGACATGAAACACCTGTTGTGGTCAAAATTCGCAGCTGAAACAGCCGAGCCCTGACAGCTTTGCGTGTTGAGGACACAGTGGAGTTGGATTTTATGGCAGTGGTTTCCAAAGCTGGGCTCCTACACCCTCAATGACAACAAGAGCAGGAGTGTGTGAGAACCACAGATTCTCACAACGCTCGACGTAGCCCCCGAAACTCTGCAGAGAGGGCCTGCAACCTGCTCCAGTATGTGGATTCTAATCCGTTCTCAAGTTCAACACACACCCCCCACACACACACACCCTAGCTCCCCGTGGTAGCAACTGTTTCCCTCGGTTTGTCTCAGGATAGATTCCAAAGCAAGGGATTTACATAGGATTTGAAACCTAGGTTTGATAAAGGCTAAGTCACTAATTCCCATTCCTACCACGTGAAACGCATACACCCACCAGCAGAGGCCCCATGAGGAGAGACAGGCAAGATGAAAGAGACAGGCTCCCTCCCTCTGAACCCTCAGAGAGGTTTCTAGTGATGTGCCTGCCCCAGGACTCTGCCCTCAGACAGGCCCGTGAAACGTCTTGATCCTTAATAAAATTAAACTTCCCAGTTTTAAAATGTACAGATGTGGCTCGTTAGCGCAGACTACAGATGTGTGGTTGGGCGGATCTAAGACAAATCAACGGAACTGGAGCAGTGGTTTGAAGCTAACCGGGATCAGGTACTGTGGTCAGGACCAAGCAACCAAGGGCCCTTCCCCCAAATGAGTCAGGGTCTGTAAAAGACAATATGCCCAACATGAATCTAACAGTCAGGTGAGACTCCCCAGAAAAGCTATTAAAATCCTAGAATTTGGGGGTGGGGTATGGTAGATTGAAAACTGTCCCTCTCCCCAAATAGCTAACTCCTAACCACTGGACCCTGAGTTGTCAGGGCTCAGAATACACTACCTCAAACCACAGTGCCCTGAGCGCTAAGAAAACAGCAGATGCAGAGTATTCGGTCTGGCCCTGGCCCAGCTTTCTACGGGTGTGCTGCTTGCTGGGCTGTCCGGATAACCTTCCATTAAAGTCAGCCCCAAGATCTCCGGGTTGCCCAGCCTGGGATTACAGGTCTGTGGCACCGTGCCAGTCAGGTGGTTGTTCTATTTTTATGTTTTTGAGGAATGCCCATACTGGTTTCCACAAGGCCTATCCCCATACACACAGCCTACCAGTGGTATATAGACTCCTTTCTCCCAACATGCTCAATGCCACTGCTGTTTGTTTCTGTGATGATTTTTTCCAGACCGGGGACTTGGGACTTTGTTTCTGAAGGTTCTCGTGTGGAACAGACATCACTTTGCTCGTCGCTCACCAATCTGTCCTTCCTGTGGTGATGTCAGCCATGGCCTCCTCCACAGACAAGGGCGGGCACAAGAGATTAAGTTTTAAGGCTCTTGTGATGGGGAGATTATCCTCAAATATGGCGGTGGGTCCTAAACACAACCTCAGGCATCCATGTAAGCGGGGTGTGGATGGAGTTTTGTGGGCTACAGGATGGCGTCCCCAAAGTTGTGGACCTGAAGACAGAGATCTGAAGATGCTGTGTTTTTAAAGGCACAAGCCTGCCTCTGCAGGCTTTCACTAGAAACTGGAAGCGGCAGGCACAGATTGTCCCCTGCTTGTCTCTGGAGGCAGCGCAGGCCTGGGGATACCTTGATTTTGTCTATCACAAACATGTGACATCGTCAGCCTAAAAGGAAGAAAGATTGTTTGGCTTCCAGAGTGGTGGTCACAGCCCCGACTGCGAGGACATCAGAGCAGGACAGTAGAGCAAGCTGCTCACAGGGCAGTCAACAAGCAAAGCAAAGATAGGGCCTATACCACCCCACCCCACCCCCACCCCTGACATTGGGCCCCACCCCTTAAAGGGCCCAACACCTCCAACAGCACAGAGTGGAGACCAAGCATTCAGCACATGGGCCTCTTAAGGGACACTCCAGATCCAAAACTGTACATCTCAGTGATATCCATTCTGGGATCTGGGTCTCCAGAATTTTGAGAGAATGGATTTCTATTGTTTTAAGCTAGCGAGTACATGGCACATTATTACAGCAGTTCCAGGAAAGAGGGGCTGGGGAGAACTCTGGTTCCATTCCTCAAGGCGTGTTCTGCTCTGAGAGCCACATTTTTGGGAAATGTGTTCTGGAGCTATCAAAGAGGCATTGGGGGTTTCCCAAAAGTCCCAAGAAGGCACATTAGACTGGCACTCTCTGGACAAACCAGAGGAGGAAGTGAGCTCCCTGTACAAGCAGAGGGAGCAGCTATTTGCAGGAATGAGGGGGCTGTGAGGGGGGATCTGTTGAGTCTGAAATTTGCCCCCCTGAGGACCGGCGAGACCACGTATGTAAAAAGCAAAGACACTTTTATTCTGCAGAGAGAAACCAGCATGCTAGGCTCAGACACCATGGAACATGACCAGCCCCGAGCAGAGAGTTGCAGCTCCTTTTATTAACAGAAAAGGGGGAGGGGTTCCACATAGGTGAGGGAGTCTGATTTTTAATTGGTGGGCACAGGTGCAGTTCACAAGTGCCTGTGTGGCTACATTTTGGGGTGATACCTGGCAAGTTAGTTATAGAATTAGACATCTGGTTTTATGGCCTTCAGGACTACCTGGTCAGCGAGATAGCTTTATGGCCTTTGGGGTTATCTGGCCAGACAAGGCTGATTACCTTTAGTACAGCCTTCAAGGCTACCTGGCTAGATCAGATAATCTGCCCTTAGAGTGGGGAGTTTGCAAGGTCAGGCCCAGGTAGAGGCCCGGAGCACAGTACACAAAACGGGCTCTGAATAGGGGCTCTGGTTTCTACAGACTCTGTCCCAGAAGTGGGTAGATGCTATGTGGGGTATTGTCCCTCTGACACACAGAGCAGCCATGATTCTCCTGCTCTCCCTGGGGCGGAGGCAGGCAGGAAGAACAAAGATCCAAGGTTGCAAGAGTCTGTGATTAAACCCAGGCACGGATGTGGCTTTGGGGACTCTGAGGAAGGAATGCATTTTTAAAAAGGTTTGGGGGCTGAAGTAAGCAGTCTGTGGCAGTGGCTTGAATTTGGAGAGCGGAGTATTTATTGGGACCCTTCTAGAAGACAGCCCTGACCCAGGAGTCCTGGCCAAAAGAAATGTAAAATGGAGAGCTGGCCCTGGGAGGGAGCAGAGCAAGCCAGAGATAATTAGAGAAGAAATTCTCGTAATGGCATGGGGCATTTTTCAACATAGATAAAAGAACAGAGAGTGAGAGATCAAAAGACCTAGATTTATCAGAGTTATTGGCTTTGTGTTAGAGGAAATGGACATTGAGAGATGGCCAGAGCCAGTTAAGAGTCGAGCAGACAGCCCTGCAGAAGCTGACAGGGGGTGAGACTGTGTTGGAGTTAAGGTAACAAAACCAAGGAGAGCTATGTGAAAACCAGACTCTGAGTCTGTGTTTAAATCCGACGCTGCGGGCCCACCGCCGAGTCGGCGACACACAGACTCCCGGCGGTCACTCACGGGATCTTGGTGGCCCTGAGGTGCGAAGCACACGTGACACACGTGATGCACAGGGACAGCTCAGGGGGTCAGAGCCGATGGCCTCGAGTTCATCCACCGAGGGAAGAGGCTGCGTGGCTGTCGGGTGCAGCGTCAGAGCTAACGAGGAATGGCTTCTAGGCAAGCCAGTGAGGGGCTTACTTGGGGGTGTAACTCAGCACGCACCGGCCTGGGGTTCCGTCCCCCATACCACAAACAAGCAAAACCAGAGGCTTATAGCACCCTATCTCAGCAGAGTGAAAGACTGGAAAGGTGGTTAGTTCATAGAACAAGAGACAGCCACCGTCACTAGGATTTGCAGAAATATAATTAAGTAACTGATATTGTGTGCTCCTGTCCGGTAGGCCAAAATGAGGGAGCTGGATATTGCCAAGTGGTGGCTGGCATGTAGGACTATTGGAATTCATGAGTCTTGCTCAGGATTTGTAGATGGGTGCAGCCATTTTGAAGAGCAGAACTCTGTCAACTTAAATGTCCCTGACTTCCGGAGCTCAGCAACGCCACCCCTAAACATGCACTCCTATGCAATCTTCTTGGCATGTCCCAAGGCACCATGCACAGAGAGGCTTGCTGCAGGCCCGTTTGTTGTGACAGGTATCCAGTCGTGGAGGCTGGGTGGGCACAAACGGGAAGAGCCCTCACCAAGAGTCGCCACATACACGTGGCAACATAGATACAGTTCCTGAAATGCAACACTGAATCAAGACCGTGGTGGCTTCAGTTCCGTGGTAGGGTGGTGTCCTAGCTTGCCTCGGGCTCTGGCTTCCAGCACCAGAATGGCCTAGAATAAAAGAAAAGGTAAAGGAAGGAAAAAAAGCAGAGAGGAAGGAAAAGAGGGAAAGAAAAAAGGAAGAAGGAGGGAAAGAGAAAGAGGGGAGAGGAAGGGAGGGGGGGAGAGGGAGAGGGAGAGAGAGACGTGGATCCGTGGGACTTTTGTGTTCAATTAATCATAGGTCCATTAAACACTATATTTTGGCAGAGCACGGCTGATAATAGCAAGCACTGAATGTACTTGGATGGTTGTCTGTGAGAAGGGAGAACTAAAGATAATTGAAGAAAAAGAAAAAACAGAACAAAAAACTAAGGCATTCGGGAATAAAGGACTGGACCAGAGAGCAGGGGCTCTGTGCAGGAGTCGGTGATAAAGTGCACCATGGACTGGAGCGGATGATCAGCTCAGCCTCTGCTTCTGAGAGCAAAATAAACAAGAGTCTTAAGCTCTCCATCAATTACCAAGGCAACCGAAGACCTGAATATTAAGTGGATGCCCCGCAAAAAAGCAAGTGGTTTCAAGAGGGGCCTCTGATGGGTTGTAAAGTCAAGACAGTATGGAGTCAGTAGATCAGGAGTTCCATTAGACACAGTGTTGCTTTCCCCACTCCCCCCACAAGCAAACTGTTCAAATGGTGCCAGCGAAATAATAAAATAACAATGTGGCCAGAGTAAGTGCAAAGGGCTGTCTCCCGGGTAAGCAGTATATCCAGTGGCACCGGGGCTTCATCAGTTTCATTTCTCCATAGCTGAACCCGTAGGAGTTTTCAGGATTGTCTTCTTGGAGGATCTTCTGAAAACGCTAGCCTCTCTGTGGTGGCCAGTCTTGGTTGTCAACTTGACATGGCTAGGAAGAGAGGACCTCAGGGGCCTCCTTCTGGCTGGTCCTTAGCTGATTTGTATAGGAGGGCCCAGCCCACTGTGGGCGTTGCCATCCCTAGGCAAGTGGTCCTGGGTTCTGTAAGAAAGCAGGCTGAGCAAGCCAGTGGAGAGCAAGCCAGTAAGCAGCACTCCTCCATGACCTCTACTTCAGTTCCTGCCTCCAGGTTCCTGCCCTGAGTTCCTGCCCTGGTTTCCTCAGTGTTGCCACCCTGGAGTCTCAGGACCACAGACTTCTCTAAATCCGATTCAAGCCACGGAGGACAGACACAGTAGATCTGACTCTTTTGGTCACTAGCTGTGTGACCCCAGGAATTTTACTAAAGGTCTCTGGGCCTGAGTTTTCTTCTCCGTAAAACTGACATGATTTAGGGAATGGCCTTTCTGCTCTCAGACTTATAGACTCTGAATAAAATATTGTTGCACACGGATGAGACTTGTTATTGGTCAGCTCCTTTCAAGGAACTTGCTTTTCTCCTGGTTCATCAGCGTTTACCAACCCTACCCACCTAACCCGGACTACTTTCACAGATAACTTCCCATCAGATCAAGAGTCCTTTGGGCTATTCAAGGTCACCAATCGTCCTGCCCTATCTCCTTGGCCCTTCAGGCTGCTGCTTCCTACTCTGGTCTCTGTTGCTGTGATAATACATCACGCCAAAAGCAGCTCAGGGCAGAGAGAGTGTGTTTCAGCCTACAGGTTATAGGTCGTGGTGCAGAGGAGCCTCCAGTTTCCCTCAGTTTCTGCCTTGCCTTCCCTTCACGATGGACCAGAAGTCGTAGGAACCCACAGCCCTTTAAGCAAAGGCCCGCCCCCTGTGCTGACCCCTGGCGGTGCTGCTGATGCCCTGGGGGATCTGCCTCTAGGCCTCATGTTAACCAGCGTTGCTCTTTCGGGTGCAGGCAGAGCACCAGCCGTGCGCCTCTGCTGTTGTATGTGGGTCACAGTGCGTCTTGGCATTCGTAGCTTCTTTGGGGCATGGAATAGAGCCTGTGTCCAGCATGGCGCAGGCATGTGGTACGTAGTTGAGTAACGCATGATGAGGGCCTAAGATGCTATGTGCTCCTGGGCAAGATACAGCGACAGCAGTCCAAAGGAGAGCCTAGGAGCACAGGCTGGAGACCAGCTGTCCTGGACGGAGGCCAGCTGTGAATCTATAAACACAGCTCTGGCAGGTCGCTGAGAGTTCAAGGCCGAGCCTGGTCTACATAGTGAGTTCTAGGTTCCAGGCCAGCCAGAGCTATGCAGTATGGCCCCGTTTCCAAAATCAAAATTAGAGAAAAGGCAGCTGATACATATTGAGTATATGGTACAAGCTAGGCCCTGTTCTAAGTCATTCAAATGTGCTTTTAATTCCTTAACAGAGTCCTCTAACACTGAGACTAGTGTTGGTTATCAGTTTATTCATTTGTGGTACATGAGAGTTGTAACAGGGTCTCACTACGTAGCCCAGGCTGGCCTTTGCTTAAGATCCTCCTGTCTCTACCTCTCAAGTGCATTTCAGGTGTATCTCACACCTGGATGAGACTTATACTCTTCCTACTCCACTGACAGGAGAAGAAATCAAGGCGGAAGGCAGAAAGGGGGCTCACCTACGGCCCCACACCCAGCCATCCTTATTCTGGACAATCCTGCCGCTTGCTTCACCCACTCAACACACTGGTACTGGCCTCTTCTCCCTCCTCAAATGTGGCAGTGGCAGAAGCTCCTGGCACGGAAGAGTCTCTCCCCAAATAGCTGTTCTCAACCACTTCTCAGGAGAACGTTAACTGGTCCTCTGGAGGAATGTGTTTCTGCCTGCAGTAAATCACTCTGGTAGCCAACTGCGTTAGGAGTGATTTCACCCCAAGCTCTGGGTCTCTGCGTACACCTGCTCATGCGTGCCAGTGTGCAACTGCTAACGGTTCCCTCACCACCCCCTCTCTCTTTCCTGCTTTCCCCACCCTAGATATTCGTAAGTGTAATGAAGTGTCCTACGTGTGAACACAGTTCGGGCAGGAAGCCACGCTGTATAAAGGATGCTTGCTGGGTGTGGGGCATGCTCAGAGAGTTTGGCCCTGATGAATCTTAGCAAAGTAAGGCCGACAGCAGGACAGTAAAAACACATTCAGGAAGCATCTCGCTCCCGAGGCTGTGGGCTCTGTTCAAGGTGCTGATCCACAAGACCCTCTCGCTGTAGATTTTAAAGATACGTTGGGGGAGCGGGGAGCATGAATCATATGCAAATGACTTACCTGAGAGACTTTTATTGGCTAGTTCAAAAAAATTTATGATCCAACGTTTTCCATTTTGTTTTTTTAAAAAAGCCCTGATTAGAAAAAAGAACATGGTTTGTTATTTGTTTGTCTGTTTTTGATTTTCCCCCCAAGGTCTTTCCACTTAATCATAGGGGCTGGGAGGAGCATAAACCATGCAATCAGGTTCCAACCTGTTCTGGGAGAGAGCCAGGCCTGCAGTTGGCAAGCCAAAGCCAGGGCACACAGACTGATCTGAAGAGTTTAAAGATCAAATCAGTCCAACTTCCCCAAATGTAGTTCCTTTACAGCACATCTACCCCCGGTGCCTAAAGCCACCAGGCTGGGATGCTCACCAGCCCTCCAAGGTCAACATCTCTCTAAGGAATGTGGAGTGTTAACAGAAGTCTTCAGCACACAGAATTGGAGCGTATGTGGCTCCCACCCCATCAAGATCTCACCCACGAGAGAATGCTGGAACCTACTGTGTGCACACACACCTCTGGGCACACCACAGCTGAACTCCATGTTCTAGAGGCCCGACACTTCCCTGCTCCCAAGGCTGTCAAAGGCAGCACCATCTTAGTCAGTTAGCTGCAGCACCCCCAAAGGTGACATTTGCTTCTACCTGGCAGAGCATGCAGCCAGGAGGCAGGTCCCCTCAGGCTTTCAGCCCTGGACTGTCCCCAGCAGCGGGGCGATCCCAGCTCCTGTAACTGAGCTGCAGAAGGTGATTCTGTAGCCTTCCCCAGACAAATCATGCAACACTGGGAATTACAACCAGGTAGCGCCACAGGAACCTCACTGTGTTAGGGCATCTCCACAGCACGAGGTATCAGAGACTGGAGACCAAAGTGACTCCGGTGCATCCCAAGCCCCAGACTTCATGGTCAGCCATGTCTGAGTGATACCCTCCCCACCATGCCTGCTTTCGAACCTCCAGTGACACCCTGTAGAGTCAGAATGCTCCCCCTCCTGCCCTCTGTCTCCTGCCTCCTGCCTCCTGCCTCTCTGGCTTCCTTTCCATTTGACTCTCCGGGGTCCCTTTCTCTTTTGTACTGAGCTCTTCTTCCTCCATTACTCATGAGCTGCCATCATCTTCCCACCTGGACTCCAAGGGTCTCCAGTTGATGATGATGATGTGGGGTGCACCTGGTATGTCACACCACTAGGTCCTGTCACCCAGGCAATGCTTAGCGAAGCTGCTGCATTTGCTCAGTAGGTGCAGTCCAGCTTTGCTTCTTTGTGCAGCAAAGCCTCTGCAGAGCCTCCAGGTCAAACCCTGTCCCTCCAGTCAGTGCTCCCCACCTGTCCCCCAGTCAGTGCTCTCCACCTGTCCCCTCCCAGTCAGTGCTCTCCACCTGTCCCCTCCCAGTCAGTGCTCCCCACCTGTCCCCCAGTCAATGCTCCCCACCTATCCCCCCAGTCAGTGCTCCCCACCTGTCCCCCCAGTCATTGCTCCCCACCTGTCCCCCCAGTCATTGCTCCCCACCTGTCCCCAAGTCAGTGCTCCCCACCTGTCCCCCAGTCAGTGCTCCCCACCTGTCCCCCAGTCAGTGCTCCCCACCTGTCCCCCCAGTCAGTGCTCCCCACCTGTCCCCCATTCAGTGCTCCCCACCTGTCCTCCCCATCAATGCTCCCGACCTCAGCTTCTTTTTCCGTGACCCCTATTTTTTTCTTCTTCTCTGTGCTAATAGATAATTTCCGTGAAGTTGCGTTTTGCTCCTAGGGCATATTTCCTACCCCTCTCTGACTTCTTGCACAAAATCCAGCTACTTTGAATTGTTTAAAACTTAGAAACATTCAATTTTACCTAAAATCTAGAAATGTATATGGTTATACATATATGCGTATACATGTATTAAAATCACTAAGGGTTGTCATAAATAAAAAGATGAAGGACATTTTAAATGATTTGTTTACTTTTATGTGTGTGAGTGTTTGGCCTGTGTATCTGTGCATCACATGAGTGCAGTGCCCCCAGGGGCCAGAAGAGGGCGTCAGATCCCCTGGTACTGGAGTAGTGAGCTGCTATGTGGGTGCTGGGAACAGAACCCAGGTCTTCTGGGTGAGCAGCAAGTGTTCTTATGTGCTGAGCCATCTCTCCAGCCCCAAGATTAAAACTTTAATTATAACATATGTCATTGTGTGTAGTGGGACACTTTGAAGGAGTTTATAATTTTGATTTCTTTAAAAACGCAAAGATGGCGTTTGGACTGTGTTTTTGTTCCCATCCCAGGTGTGGTGGACGATGACGAGTTTGATTTGGACTGTGCATTCCTGGTGGCTATAATTTGGTTATGTGCATCGTTTTGCCACGTGCAGCTTGTCCTTACGATTTTGTGCCACTTGGACTTCCAGGAACTTGGCTTAGAGTATATAAGGGTTGAGAACCAGAGAACCAGGGTTGGGTGGTTGTGGGTCACTGGTGGGTTGGTTTGTTGGTTGGTTATTGCTCAGAGGATCTTCTGTTAGAGAAATTAGGTTCGGGAATATTGAGTTGAGACAATAGTCCAGCTTACTTATCGGCTCCCGCTCTCCAAGCTTCGAACAGTCAAAACGGGATGTGAATATCTCTCCCTTTCTTTCCTCCTCTCTTTCCAGGCCGCCTACAAGGGTGGTGAAGCTTTCTTCCTTGCTTGCTTGCTTTCTATCCTTCCTTTCTCTTTCCGAACTAGGGAGTTAAAACGCATGCAGCAACCTGCTACAATCATGAATCCCCCACCACAATGCGCATGGTGAGATGACCACACCCCCTGCTCAGTGGCCCTTCAGCAATGAAAGAGACATAGAGAGATGTGGATCCCTGTGAAGCCCCCAAAGGGTCCTCCCGGCTCGCTCTTCCATCCACCCGGCTACACTTCATACTGGCATCGGAGGAAGCCATCAGTCCAAGTCAGCCAGTGTGGCTGTCTGAGTTCCCCTTCTGCTCTTCCCGCCCCTCTCCTTCCCAGCAGAGTGTAGACCACCCTCGAAGTGCTGGCGTAATTAACACACATGAATGGTGTGGAAGGAACTGCTCCCACTGCTGCAAGGGATGGATGCTAGGTGTGGCGGTAGGATCTGCAGGTCCTAAATCCATCCCTCAACAGTGGAGCAGAGGTACTCAGAAAGCACTGTCTGCGCAGACTTCTTTCTTCGTCGTTATTCCTTGAATGATACAACATAACAGCTCCTCAGACAGCACTGCTTTAGAGAATGGAGGAGAACGAGTGTCCATCCGTGCGAATAGGCCACTTGACATATGGGACTCCATCTTCTGTGGGGTTCGCTACACAAAATGAGATGATGGAGAGGTTGGACGGCTCTGGGTGGTTTGCTCCTTCTCAGACCCTCAGGAGTCGTGGTCTCTTTAGCGGGGGACGGAGCAGGTCAGTGAAGCGGAAATGCAGCTGCTCGTTCCATTTGTGATGGTTTTAAGCAAACGATCTTGAGTTGTGTGGCTTTGGTATACAGGCTGACAACAGAAAGTGTGAGCACATGTGCACGGCGTATGTGTGCCCACCCCTCGGTGTCCTCGGGGATCTGTTCCAGGACTCCCCAAGGAACCCGCATTCATGGAGGTCCAGCTCCTTTACACTGTGATGTGTGGTATCTGCACAGATCCTCCACCCCCCACCTACGCACCCTCCTGCTGACTTTAAAGCCCCTCTGGATGACTCACACCTATGAAGGTGTGAGTGCTAGGTAAATCATTACACTGTATTTAACAGAATAATGTCAAGAGCCCATACACGTTCAGGAAAGACAGTTGGGGCTGGCGTAGACCTGTGCGCATGTGCACCGGTGAGCACCGGGATGGCGTAGATCTATGCGCATGTGTACTGGTGAGCGCAGCCGCAGAGGCCTGAGGAAAATGTCCAGTGTTGGCTCTATCAGCTCACCTTATTCCTTTGAGACAGAGTCTCTCCCTGAGTCTAGAGCTAAGCTGGTCTCTGCCCTCCAAGGGCTATAAGCGCTCTGCTGTGCCTGGCTTCTGACACAGACACTGGCACTCAAACCCAGCTCCTGCCTGCACAGTGTGATGGCTCGTCTTGTCAACTCGGCCCCATCGGGAATCAGTTAAAGCCCAAACAGCTGGGAACGACTGTGAGGGATTTTCTTGATCGGATCCTTTGAGGTGGATGGAGCCATTCTAAGGCTGGGCCTCACCTTCTGGTGGCAGCTCATAAAAAAGGAAAGAAGGAAGAAGGAAGTTTTGCTTTTCTCCTTCGCTCTCACTGGCGAGTTCATCTGTCCTGCTTTTGAGGCGTTCCTTCACTGGTGTTAGAACTGACTTCCTTGGGATTCCGGTGTAGGCTGAGGACTCCTCAGGGCATCCAGCCCTGTGCACTGAACAGCTGTGGATTCTTGGTCTGTCCCACAGAAGACAGCCATCTTGTTGGGCTAGCTGGACCACAGCCACGCTAATAAATCCTTTTTTAATATATATAGATTCATTCCATCGTTTCTGTTCCTCTGGAGAACCCTGGTTAATACACATGGCAAGCTCTCTTTCCCACTGAGCCAGCTCCCCAGCTCCTCCTGACACGATTTCCCCCCACGTCTTACCTGTGATTGATTGGGTCTACAGATGAGGACTTACAGATATGGTTGGCCAACTAGAATTTCAAATAAATACATGCATATGAGAAGTATACATGTTCAATTGTTTTTTAAGGTAAAGAAGCATACAGCAGTTTGGAGACTCCTAATTTAGGGAGGGCAGTTTACATGAGGAAAGTCACAAGGCACACCTCAGGTTTATAGCCACCACCTATAGCACAGGGTGTGAATACGTGAAAGAATTCAAGGACTCTAAACTTCTGTAGAGTTTTCAGACTAAAGAGACCCAGACCCCTTCACCACTGCCGTCTCTGACACTCAGCACTGACAGGGGCTGGCCATGGCTAATTGTTTCCAGTTTCTACCTGCCGACCAGGATTCCCAAGGACATCATGTGAGTTTCACATAAGTACTTTGATTTGACAGCAGAGTAATTGACCTCCAACAGGCTAAAGAAGTGGCTTTGGGCCAAGTCAGCAAACGGCAAACAAACCTGAGCTCTGGACGGAGGCCAGATTCCAGAGTTCACAGTTACTACAGCTGCTCTGATACACGCCCTCCCCACCCCAAGCTGAGGACGTTGCTCCCTACATTGTCAGAATTATCCTCAGAAGTCAGGCTGCTCCGTTTTGTTAAAGTGACTTCTCAGGAACAGCCTAATAGACTTTACACATCATCTCCAGGTACCCTTTGTGGTACAAACTAATTAATGTGAACACAATACAATAAAAACATCAAGAACCTTGATCTGAATATTGAAGGGGGCATGAGGTACAATCAGTATGCTCCAAGACCTCAGATTCCTCATAGCTATGCCAGCCACATGGCACAATGAAAGAGCAGACTATCTATCTATCATCTATCTATCTATCATCTGTCTACATATCTAACTATCTTTAAGCTCAGACTTTAAGTTTTATTGAAATTTTTTGTATATGACTGTTTGCCTACATGTATGTATACGCATCAGATGCATGCAGTACTCACTGTGACCAGAAGAGGGCATCAGATACCCTGGATCCTAGAGTAACAGCTGATTGTAAGCCTCCATGTGGGTGCTAGGAACTGAACCTGGGTCCTCTACAATAGCAGTAAATGCTCTTAGGTCCTGAGCCATCTCTCCAGCCCAAGAGCAGATTTTTATCAGAAGGCTCAACCAACCACTCTCACGAGCAGGATGCACACTCTCTTTTGTCCTCTCTCAGTTAGTATCAAATACTCAGTTTTGAGTGGGAGAAGAATAAAGCCTAAGATAACTATCTTATGTGAGAATAAATAGTTCTAAAATGTTTTGAACTGATGATGTGAGTTTTAAATAAGCATCTTTCCTCTCCTCTCCTTAGTTGACTGCTTTCTTCTGAGATGGAATTTTATCCAACACACACTATTAAACCCAGTACTCACTAGACTTGGCAGGAACAGGGCTGGGGCCTGATGGGGAGGGGGTGGGGACACGAAAAACCTGAACAACTGGCCTACCAGATGTGGCCAGCAGAGGGCAGCGTCTCCCTGTTTAAGCAAAAAGCTCCCTCTAGCCTGCTTTCTCAGAGAAGGCCGGTTTAAATGGAGCTTGCCTGAGAGCAGACTCTCCCCCACAAGCTGGAAATAAATCTTTTCTTAGCCTTTGACTGTGTGGAAAGCACTGGTGAAGAAGCTTCGGTTCATTCTCAAGGTCCTCGCTCAGCTCTGATGGTGCTCTCTCTTCCAGGACCTGAACGTGGAACTGGGCATTAGCACCTCAAAGATGAATTTGCCCACCCCTGGCCCCTAGAGCAGTCTTTGGGTTGGAGGCAGAGGTCTCAGCAGGGAGGGGGACCAGGACAAACAGCACAGAGAGGCAAGCCAAGGAGTCACTTGGGATTGTCCCTGTCCATTGTATAGTCCAGGGAGTCTGGCTTTGCTGCTCTCCTGTTGACTTGGGGGCTCAGGATTTTGCTTCTTGCCATCTTATCTTTCAGGAATAGAAGCAAAAGGCCCCGGTGTGTGGTAACTGGCGCCGTGGTCCTGGGGCCACAGTCCTATTCTGGGGGAGGAACTGGCCCTCGTCATCCCTCTGTCGCAGAAGGGCAAGTATGCCTGTTTGATGGGGACCATTCGCACACCTGCTGGTGAGCCCAGGCTCCCCCCACAAATGTTGATAGAGTGTGTGGATGCAGAGCCACGCACACCAGAATCAAGGAAGCACCCAGAAGGTGCCAGTTCTGTCCAGTCGCCGCTCAGTGCTTAGCTCCAGCCATCAGGAGCCTGGGCTGAGTCCCCTGCACAGAAGCTGGTGTCCTGGGCTGTAACCACGTAAGTGCTTTTGCCCCCGAGGACAGCGATGTCGGGTTTGGCCAGTCCCACTACAGGGTAAAGTCTCTGGAGGTGACAAAATGGGGGGGGGGGGGATTCCAGAGTTGGTATAAAGCCAGAAAACTAAAAATAGTTTCTACTCAGCCCAGGCTAGAGATGGCAGCCTCTCTCTATCTGGAAGGAGCCCATGCCAACAGAACAGCCACCAGGCAGTGGCTGCAGGACCCCAGCGATCACACGCCCTCCCTGGGGACAGAGGTCCTGGAGCCCATGGAAGCTGATCCCTGGGACCCCTTCCAGGTCCCACCAGCTCTGTGGCATGAGTGGGCCTCACGTGGAGCCTTGGAGTCCTCAGTCGCAGCAGAGGACTCCACAGGCCCAAGGCCAGGGGAGGAGGATGTGTTAAAGTAAAGAAAGCAAAAACGTCCATTGCTGCTGGCACGCCCCGGGCCTCTCGGTGCTGGCCCTGCCATAAGTGCCCTGCTGACATCATCTTCGTGCGTTGTCACAGCTTCGCAATGCTCCTCGTGTGGCATCCGAGGGGAGACGGTTAGAGGGTAAGTCACCCGAGACTGCAAAGCCGGCAAGCTTGGGAGCTAGCGAGTGCTGGAAACAGCCATTGGAACCTGGGCCCCTTCCTCGCTCTCATTTTGTTCCTAGGATCTGTGACGTGATCTGGCACCCTCCAGCACTCACTAGGGCACTGGGCTGCCGCAGCCTCAAGGCGACAGGACTGGTTACTCTTCATTGTCAAGTCGACGCAGTCTGGAGTCACCAGGGAAGAGGGAACCTCACTTGCAGGCCTGCCCCCATTGGATTGGCTTCTGGGAATTGTCTTGCGTGATGATTGATGTAGGAGAGCCCAGCCCACTGTGGGCGGAACTATTCCTAGGCCAGAGAGAACAAGCCAGGAAGCTGCATTCCTCCATGGTTTCTGCTCCAAGCTCCTGCCTTGGTTGGCTTCCCTCGATGATGAACTGTAACTTGCAAGAGGAAATAAATTCTTTCCCCATGTTTATCTCAGCAACAGAAAGCAAAGCAGGACAAGGACCAAATGGCCATGGGCTTAAAGCTGAAGCCCGCTCCCCTTTATCCAGCTAACTGTGAGTTTTGACAGTAACAGAACGCTGACCAACCGCAAGTTAGTGAGCGAGATGAGCGCAGCTGCCGGCGGCGGTGCACGCCGCGATCCGTGCGCTCATTCGCGAAGCAGATCACTGGGATTCGTTTCCAGTTGGGTTGCATGTGGGGCTCATCAGAGAACTACAGATCGGCCAGAGGCACTGGGCACCTGTCTTCCCTGCCCATCTAGGTGCCCTCGGTTCATCGTAGAGTTGAAGTTACGGACGGTCTGCTGCATGGCTGAGCCCACAGTCAGAACAGGAGGCAATCGCAGGCTCCAGGATACATTAAATAAGGCTCCGCCTCCTGAACCGACAGGATGGGGAATTTGAGGAAGTGCTGTGCTGGATGAGTTTGAGGATTGCAGCTCTCTGGAGTGCCAGCCTACGCGGAAAGGGGGGCAGGGATTTCTTGTAATCAGAGGCTTTAAGAGTAAAACAAAAAACGAAACACCCTTTTGCACCAGCCATCCTTTGCTAGGATAACATTCATTTCTGCAGAATCATAAAACAGAGAAAAAAGAGAGCTGCACTGGGCCAGGCTAACTCCAAGACTCGGCTGGGCTGGACTGGGCTGGGCTGGGCTGGGCTGGGCCTGGCCAGGCAACTTTAGGAGCAGGATGACCCTTCTAGCGAAGCAATTTTGAGCTGCTCTGGAGCCACTAAGATAACCCAGAAGGCACTGCTTTCAAAGCATGGAGGCAGACCATCCAGGCCACCAGTCCAGCAAAGGCCCAGGTGAGGATGAGCTGAAGCTTGCCAGCAGAGCAGCCCACCAGTCCGGGAGAAGGCTGTGAGGAACAGGCCTAGCGGGCCAGGAGGGAGCCAGCCCACAGGTTCGGTGGCCAGCATCTGTCCAGCGACTTGGCCCATTCCCGAGGGCAGCACGAAGGAAGCGCTTCTGTGGCTCAAGCTCCCAGAGATGGGTCAGAACTTCCAGCTTAAAGGGTGGGGCTGGGGAGAAGGGACCGAGGAGGGTCCACCTGTGCTCCCATGAAGCTCGGTCCTCCCGCTCTTCCAGGTGAGGGTGACCAGGGAGGCCCGAAATATCGAGGCTGTCTGTTTCCAGCTCCCTGTAGCCACCTCTGCCTGCCGCCACCTCTGGAGAGCAAGTAGACCCCCAGGACCGCAAGATATGATGATGCTGGTTCTGATCTTAGAGGAAGAGCGGGCCAAGACTTACTGACTCTGATCAGGGTCCGTTAAAGACCTGAGAGCGGGGAGCAGGCGGTGGTTTGGGCTGAGTTCCCTAAAGCCTTGCACTATAAAGGCTTGGCCTCCAGGTGGCGTTGTTGGGCGGGGTGGAAACAGAAAGTCTGCCCCAAGTGGGACACCCTGAAGTCTTGAGGTGAGCCCTTAATGGGAGTTACAGAGCATGTCTCCTCACCTCCTGTCTCTCCTTCTCCTTCCTGGCTTGTAACTTTTGTTTTGCCAAGTGACACTGTCACAATATGCTGTCCTTTCTAGATCCTGGCTGTCTGACCTTACACACAAACCATGAGTCAAAGTAACCTTTTTCTCTTTATAAGTTAATTGCCTCTGGTTTTTCGTCATAGCAATGCAAAGCTGATGAGTATGAGGCCTACCTAATAAGCAATGACTGAGTAGGCATTTATTGAGTCAAAGGACCAACCCAGCGGTCGATGACCCATGTCTCGGGAAGACCAGGATGCCCACAACCTTCAGTGATACTGTTCCCTTGGCAACAAAGCATCTCTAAGGACCTTTGCCGTCAGCCCTTGAGGCACACAATCCTCCTCCTTCTCTCCTTCATGGCCCTCCCCGCTCCGATCTCCACTCATCCATCTCTCCTGCTGTGACCGCAATTCATCTCACGAGGGTGCCAGGAAGATCCCAAATCTCCCTCGAGCTTCATTAAAAAATAATTAATTTTTTTAGAGCCATTCAGTTATGGAAGGGCTGACCTGGTCAGAAGGTGTTGAGCCAGCGGAGAACAACCTTGTCACCAGGTCTCTTCCTTCTGCTGCTGCCCAGGGCTCCGCCGTCCGCGAAGCAGCCATAGAACCAGATGGCACCACACACAGCATCCGCTGGATCAGACCCAGTGCCAAACACTAGATTCGGTAGCTCCTGACTCCTCTAACGACCCTGGGAAGTGCGTGAGTACTACGAATTTTAGTGAGTTGGCATAGCGTCATCTAGAAACTTCATCTGCTGATTCCAACTCCACAATCCAGGGAAACTTCCATTCCTCCTCTCAGATGACACCTCAGACCTCTGAACAGCCTAGGAGTGAGGGGACTAAGACGTGCTCCCAGTCCCTCCTCTGGAGTTGTAACTGCCCCTGGAGCACTGAGAAACCAAGACCCCACTCAGCAACAAGGCAAAGCGGCCATATGACCGTGCCCCTTCCAGCCCCTCTGGTGCTGTGTCTTCCTTGTCTCTGCCCCATGCAGGGGACAGCAGAGCTAGGACAGGAGCGAGTGGAACCTGCAGGGCCTTAAGAGCCACCCCTTCTCCCCCAACACAGTCCTGACCCAGAACCTGAGTGGGAGTCAATGTGAAGACCGGCGAGAGAGGCAGAGGCGCCGGCCGGAAGCCATAACGCAGCTCTCTATGCCTTGCTGAGCCCCGAAGGCTCTCGGTCCTCATATCTGTTTTCCATCTGCCCTTCCCACCAAAAGATGTCAGAGGTGAGCCTAGAACATGTTCTTGTGGGAATGTGTCAGGAACGCGGAGACGCCAGCTCGGAGGGGCTCTCGCAGACCTTAGTCAGCATCGGTCAGTAGGTGACAACACGCTGGACTTCTAATGTCCACAGGTCCGTGGTGCAAAGCGAAGGGGTTGCCTTTCACAGCCACCACCGTCGATGGCTCAGGCAAGGGTCGTCGATGTACGCTAAGACCGTCGCTGATGGCTGCTGAGGAGCAGGGTGGTCACATGACCTTGAAGTGACTTCCATGGTTTGGATGCAGCTTCTCTCCCAATGGTTCATGTTCTGAAGGCTGGTCTCCGGTGTGCCTGAGGTAAAACAGCATACCCTAGCTCCAGGCAAAAATAGCTCACCCCTACCCGGCAGTATGCAGTCAGGTGTATAGACAAACAAAAGGATAATATGTGTGAAGGAGAGAGGGCCACACATGTGCACCCAGCTTCTCCGGAGCATCCCACCATGCTGCAGAGTACAGGTGGTACCCCACAGCCCCGCCTCTTACAGGCTGCCCGATTTCACCAGCCCGGTGCAGTTGCTCTGGTAGAGGGTGACTGGCATGTGGACTGACTCCACTGGCAGTAACTGAAATCTGTGGTCGGGCTCGGAGGACATCTTCTGAAGAGTGTTCCATTTGTCCTCTCAGACTGGACAGGTTACTTGGTAACCTAGGCAACCTGAGCGCCTCTCCTGGGTAAGTCAGTCCTCAGAAAGGCAGAGCAGTTCTCACTGGGCCATCTCTGTGACAGGCAAGAGGGAAGAGCAGAGGAGGGACACTTCAAGTGTATCAGAACAGATCTCTCGTTTGGATTTGTTTTTGTTTGTCTAGACAAGGCTTCTCTGTGTAGCCCTGGCTATCCTGGAACTCTATAGACTGGCCTCGAACTCACAGAGATCCTCCTGCCTCTTGTCTCCCCAGTGCTGGGAGCGTGTGCCACCACTGCCCGGCTAGAACAGATTATTTAGAGCTGTGCAAACAGATGTCTGTGGTCTGAAACTGAGCAGTTTCTACAGAGTCATCGGCAAGCTGCCCCATAAACCCAGGCTCGAGTTAATCTCGGTGAAAATGCCCAGCCAAAGAGCCATAGACTCTCCCTCAGTGGATCCTGCAAGTATTCAAAGACTCTCAACCCTCACCCCTCCTACAGAGGCATCGGCCCAGCCCCACACAGCCATGACTACTTGAACTTCACTCTGGAACTTAGCCTCAGGATGTTTTTGGGGGGAAGGTCTAGATGGTGACCCCAGATGCTTCGATGTTCTAGGGTCCTCATTTGGAAACCTCCAGGCCATTAACATGGGAGTCTCATTCCTGACGTGAAAGTAACTAAGAGGCTTCCAACCATACGCCTGCAGAGTCCTGTGTCCAGCTCAGAACCCCCTTTCTCAGGAGGGTTCTTGGCATTTTGGCATGACTCTTTATTATTATGGTCTGAAGGTGCCTCCCCCAGGTCTACATGTTGGGAATTCAGTCCCAGTACAAATACATCGAGAAGTGAAATCTTTGCCAAGGATCAAATCCAAATGGAGAGCTGCTATCTTCATGGATTGGCCTTCTTACACACGAGTGCTCAGCCCATTTGCTGTCTTGTGCTGCCCTGTTTCTGCCTTAGCTACAGGAAGCAGAGCATGGAGGCCCTCCCTGACATGTGTGCTCCTGACTTTAGCCTTCCCAGTCTCCACAGTACAGCCACTTCTGCTCTATATGAATCACCCAGTGTCTGATATCCTATTATAGCAGCACAGAACAGCCGGGGACAGAGGACAGTGTGACATGCTTGTGTGTGTTCTGACCCGAGGATATTTCAGTGCAGACAGAAACCACCGAAGTCTCAACTGTTTCCTATCCAAGTCACAGATGAAGCTAATGCTCTCTGCCTAGATACAGGCCACACTGTATCTAGGAAGTGGGGTGCTGAAGGCTCGGCGGTGGGGGTCCTGCTATACCATGTTCTTGGTCATAAAACTCCTTTTTCATGTTTTATTAAAGGTCTTTGGATATAGAACAGTCACCCCAAATGATCTCTTCAAAATTATTTTTTTCAGGATTACCTGGCTAACCAGAGAAACCAATGCCAGATGGCATGGGGCTAGGAAATGGAACCAGAGATGAGAAGCAGTCTGGTATGTGGTCCTGGGTGAGCAGGTCGCATGGGCGTCAGTGTGTGTGTGTGAGTGTGTGTGCGTGCGTGCGTGCATTTGTGTGTGTGCATGTATGCATGTGTGAGTGCATTTGTGTTTGTGTGTCTGTGTATTTATGTGTGTGCTTATGTGTGTTTGTGTGTGTGTGTTTGCATGTGCGTGAACGCGTATATGCATGTGTGAGTGCATTTGTGTGGGTGTTTATGCTTCTGTATATGTGCGTGTATTTATGTGTTGAGTGCATTTGTATGTCTGTGTGCTTGTGTGTGTGTGTGTGTATGTGCGCGTGCATGCACGCTCATGCTCTAACCTCATTCTCTGGCTCATGGTGATTCTCAAGACAAGAGGAGAGAGAGTGCAGATGCACTCAATTGTCTCAGGAGCTCCAGAAAAATGCCAACCCCCAGGTTCTACCCTGGAAGACTTTAGTGCTGGGTCAGGGGTGCAGCCTCAGCACCAGTGTCCTGATGCGCGTCCCTGCAGGTGACCGCCACACGCGGCTCCGACAGGACCTCTACGGAGGCTGCTGTGACAGCTTTTCTACTTGCCTTTATTTCGGCACTTCCCGTTTCTTCCAGCTCCGGGGAGAAGGCTTTGGTGATTAATTGTGGAGCGAACCCATTCATTACTCCTTAGTAAGATGAATGGGTGTCACCAACAATAAGTCATCCTGCCTCTGCCTCCCTTCCCCGCCTGACGGGCCCCTGGCTCCAGCCCATTCTTCCCTTCAGACGATTGCTGTGATAAAGGCGTGCAGGCCATCAAGGTGGTTTTCAACTCGGGCTTCTTACTGTCCTGCTTCATCCTTGGCCAGGATGTGCTGCTGTGGTTGCTATTTTGTTCATTGGAGGCCTGGGGTGAAGTCCGTCAAATGAGAGCCGATGGCCAACTCATTAGACGGAACTCAAGCGGACTCTGGAGAGTATACGGAGCGCTTCTGGGGTTCGCCGGTCCGGGGTCAGCACCGGGCAGGACACACCAGAAGGCCACAAGCAAGCAGCTGGTATCTGTGTTTGAAGTCCAGGTGAGGGGCTGCCCCCCTCTCTCCTCTTGGGGTTGTGAATAAGTCAGTCATTCCCACCACTTTCAAATGCAGTGTGAACTCAGAAACAACTGTGACATCTGCAAGGGGTGAATCGTGTCCTAGACACACAGAGGTCGAAGCTCTTTCTGATGTGACCTCATCTGGAAATGCCGCTCATTGTGCTCAAATAGCGCTACGTGGGAGCGGCTCGGACCCTCAGTCCAGTGGTGAGGTCTGGGTTGGAACTGGTCTTGTGAAGACAGACTTACCCAGCAAAATGCCACAGGGAAGTGGAGGTGGGGGACGCGTCCACGAGAAGATACATCGAGGGAAATAGCGGAAGTGGAGGAAGAGATGCAGAATGAATCACATAGAGCCTTCAAGAAAACATGGCGTTGGAGCCCCCGGGATGCGAAATGTCTTCTCTGGCACCGTGCGCGACTAAATATCGCTGCCCGACTTCCCAGTCCATGTGTGGCTTTGCCAGGGCAGACCCTCTGAAACTATTTTAACACACAGCTAAGCAGTGTCTTTGGCTGGTTTCAGAGAGGCGGGAAGTGGGGAGCGTGGAAGTGGGGGGAGGGGATCTTTTGAGACCCACCCCTTCTCTGCTCTCACTTCCTGTGCCCTATAGAGGAATGTACCTCAGGATGGAGACCCGATTTCCTAAAACCATTACCAGAACTGAAACGTGGGATCCAGGAAGTGCTCACCCAGTCTGTGGATCCCCCAAAGCACAGGGCGAAGACTGGTCCCCCCACCGAGCGGTGTGAGATGGAGGAGTCCCTGGCTGCGTGCGCACACTCTAAGGTCTGGATGACAGAAGGCAGACGTGACCGAGGGAAGGTGAAGACAACAGGCACCTTCGGTGTGGGCTCGCGTCAGCATCAGCTCACAGCACCAACTCCCTCGATATCCATGGCTGAGGAGTTTATGTTTCCAGAGTTTTCAGTGTGAGGCGAAGAGCTGGGAGCCAGGCTTGGTTTCCACGCCAGGCATCTGGCTGACTCCCAGCCACAGAAAACCATTCACTTGGGTTTTGCTGTTTAATTATTGCAAATTGGCACGGCTTCAGGTGCCTTGAGAGCCCTCGGACACGCACCATACGTTTTGGGCCGGAAGGCTCTCCTGGCACGTGGCTACTGCTCGCTCTGTTAAATGGTGGATCTTCTCCAACCTCGCAGCTTTTCATGTACAGGAGCAAGAGTCTGGCACTCGGCAGTGCCAGGGCCTCATGCACACGGGACCAGCTTGTCAGCCAGGCTGCTCAGCATTGTCTTCGGTGGTGTTCCCTGCCCTGCAATAGGAAGAAACCAAAAGGTGTGGAACCAGGAAGCTGGTCACATTCCGGTAAGCAAGGTTGCAACAAAATCCACGGAATCAATAGCCACCGTCTCTCCAGAGTCAGCCGTAAAGCACTTGCCTTGCAAGGACCTGAGTTCATATTCAGTGTGAGCCCACTCACAGAAAACTGCCAAGCTCTGGGTGCATGCTTGTAATCCCACCTGTGGGGAGATGGAGCCTAGAGGATCCCTAAAGCTCACTGGCCAGCCACTTTAGTCTCACCAGTGAGATTCAGGCCAATGAGAGATCCTGTCTCCAAAGGAGGCAAGAGATCATTCCCGAAGGTGGCATCTGAGGCTGTCCACATGTGAGTGAGTATGCGCACCCACGCATGCACACACACGCACACACACACGCACTACGGCGCCTGCTGGCTCCAACTAGCTCTCTCCATGGGTAGAAAGCCAAAAAGCTTGAATAAAGCCTGCGCCACTCATTCATCCCTTCCTCCAACCAACAAACTAGTACTTACTGCGCATCTGTGAGGTGCTAGGGACTGTGCTTAGCCCTGGTGGCACAAAAGATATGAAGGAATGGGGGGGGGGCGCTTCAGAAAGTATCCCTGACTCAGGGGCACAGACACTGGGTGGGAGTCAGTCGGACACCCAGGAAGCCAGGTGAGGAGTAAGCTTCATGACCCTCAGTACCTACCCAGACAGAGCATCCCACCAGATGCCTCTTACACAAGTGTGTGCCATCACACACACCTGCTTCATTACTGAAAGTCCTTATGAACCCTCTATGTTCTTGCCCGAGTCACTGTGCTCACATGAAGACCCCAGACAACCTGAAATCTGAAAACTGGATAGCTTTTCATCCCTCTTGACCCCAGGCTATGCCGGTGAAATTGGGGCTCCACACAACTTGGCTTCTTCCTCACAGATCGCTATGGGGGGGGGGATGACTGCAGCTGCCAGGGGCTCAGGACATCTCTGCTGCAGGTTGTCTGGTCAGCAGCAGCCAGCCGGGGATCAGAGGCAGAGGGACGCGTGCGGCACCGTGGGTCGGGCAGCTGGCGTGGGGCAGGGCTGTGATTTCAATACTGGGTGCCAGGAAGAGCTAGGAAAATGTCTTCTTTTACAGTGCTTGGTGGTGGTAGTGATGGGAGGGTCCGGGACCTCTTGTACATTCAACAGGTGATCTGCCACTGAGCTACACTCCAGCTCCAGGAAGGCGTCAAATCCCTAATGTCATGAAATTCTAGGAGCGTGTGCTCTCTCTTTCATGTGGTCTGGCCTCCGGGCCGACGCCCAGAGATAGAACATCACTTTCTGCATAGTGGTACAGATGAGGAAGGCTGTGGCCTCCCGTAGAACTGGAGTAGACCTGGTCATAAGCCACTGTTAGGTGGACCAGAGCTTGGGGACAGCTCCTAGGAAGGAGGCCCCACCGGCCTGTCTGGGCTGGCCTTGCGCATGCCTGTACTGTGGTACCGGGACAGGGCACACTGGGAGGGAAGAGTGGACAAAGACTGCATCTTCAGACATGATGGGGAAGACCCTTTCTTATGAACAGGGAGAGACAGTAGAAGCAAGTGAATCGGGAGCTGAGACCATGAGCCGCTCAGGCCACCCCAGGAATTTCAGCTCGTGGTTGGGGCCAGCTCTGTTTGGCAGTGATCCTGGATCCTCTGTGGGGGGCGGAGGAAGGCTTGAGTGTGTTGTTTTCATAGGCCCAGCCGTGACTTAGATCTATAGGAATGCGAAGCCTTCCCTGGGTCCGTGAGGGGATGTTCACAGTGTGTGCAGCAACTGTCAATCACAACTTCCTCCTCCTGGATGTGAAACTGCTCCCTTACAGAGACCCCCCTACCGAGATTGGCTAAATCACTGCTTCTCAACCTTCCTAATGCTGCGACCTTTTAATACAGTTCCTCATGTTGTGGTGACCCCAACCGTAACAATATTTTCATTGCTACTTCATAACTGTAGTTTTGCTACTGTTAAGAATGGTAATGTAGCTATCTGATAAGCAGATGGTCTTAGAGGACCCCTGTAAAAGGGCTGTTCGACCCCCAAAGAGGTAGAGAACCACTGAGCTAAGCCGATTTCTTTGTTCAGCTGTGTACAATGAACCTGCCTCCTCCGGTCAGATATATAAAATAAACGCACCGAGCTTCCAGGTTCCCTATTGGTGCATCTCCATCCTAGCGCACGGCCACCCAATCCCAGCTTGTCTGTACGTGTTAGTTCTGACAACTAGAACGCCTCTGGGTATGCAACTGTCCCGCTGGGAGCCAAATCGCCGTTCTGACCTTGCTGTCTGTAGAACAACTCCCTCCCCGTCCACTTCAGCCAAAGTCTCCTACCAGACTTGGAATTTTCCAGGAATTATCTTGGAAACTCCTGCCCATCTGCCACCTTAAGCCGGCTCCTCTTCTTCCCGACCAAGGGCTTTTCTGAGGGATCCATCCACGCTGCAGCCTGCTCCCACCCTCCCCGCCAATTCCCAATCCCCTTGCCGCGCTGTCTCCCTTGTCTCGCGGCCTGCTCTGCCTTCTAAATTGCCATTTTACTGCGTTTCCCTTTCGTCGTTCGCTCTGTGTCCCCGTCTCAACTACTTCAGGGATGAATCTGCCTGTGCTTTCTGACTGACCTGCCCACAAGCCCACGGCAGTGACAGCGCACAGTAGGTGTATAACTAATGTCGGCACAGGAAGGACCAGAACTCCAAAAGGATTATGAGCATCAGTGATTTGTTTTTAATTTCTGCACTGTTGCTTTTAATGTTACCAGCATGCTGCCTGGTTGTGGTAAGCCAGCAATCGTTCCATGTGGAGAATGAGGCCCATGGGTATGTCCAAAACCCTGTGTCTCTGCTGCCAGTGGAGACAGACACCGGTGAGTGGGAGAGACCTAAGTTGGGGGGGCAGCCTTCCAGGGGTAGGAGGCAGGTGAGTGCTTGGGCCTGACTTGAAGCAAGGGTGTGCACTTAAACGGGGCCTGAAGCCTGCACTGGAGCCTACCTTGACGCATGAAGCAGGTCTCCCACACCATGGTGTCTAGCAAGCAGGACACTGGTGCTACCCTACAGTGTGCATTTATAAGAAAGTATAGAGAACATTTTGAGAGTCTGAGAAGTTGAGAGTCTGGGGCTCCATTAAGCTCAAGCGTCTACACTGCCATCCTGTCTCCCTGACCCCAGGCTAACACCTTCTGCTCCTTCAGCCTCATCTGTGGAGTCAAAAGACAATGACATCACCTCGTGGCCATTGCAGCGTGGCTGCTATGAGGATTAAATCTTCGTAGCTAATGCAGACATTTCCCCCAGGAAAGCCACGAGGGGAGCTGTATTTACTATCTAATGCTGAGTAAGAAATCTCCTGAAAGCCATAATCTCACACTGTTGACACTACAGATTCTGCGGGTCCCAAGACTCAGTGATTTGGCAGAGTCCCTGGTGCTAGGGCTCTCACTGTCAGACGTCAGCCAGGGCTGTGGCTTCACCCGAAGGCTTGACTAGCCTGAGAATCCACTCCGCTCCTAAGATGACTTACCCAGGCTGCCGAGAGAGCAGTACCAATGGTAGCCTGAGGTCTCGGTCCCATCCATCCCCGAGCTTCTCCAGAGGGACCGCTGGCTGAATCCCCAGGAACAAGTAGCTCATGAAAACAAGGTGGGACGCAGGATTTTAGACATCATAAGCTGTCAGCTCTGCCATGTCCGGATGCAATGGGGGGAAAGTCTATACCACATGTCAGCATCGAGAGACAAGAGCCCTTGGGAGCTAGCATGGTTTGGCGTCAATTGCTCTTGACATTGGGGCTTGTCACATCCAGGCTGTGAAATGAAATACATTCATTATTCCTGTGTGTGTGCATATGCATGTGTGCTTGCATGTGTGTGTTTGGCCTGTGTGTGTGTGTGTGTGTGTGTGTGTGTGTGTACCACAAGTTCACAGTGCCCGAGGCCAGAAGAGAGCATAAAATCCTCTAGAACTGGTCTAGCATCCTGTGGGTGCTGGGAACTGAATCCTAGGCGAGAGCATGAGTGTTCGTAACAGCTGAGCCACATCTCCAGTCCCCTCTGGTTCTGATACAGTCTTCCTCTGTAGCCCAGGATGACCTAGAATCTTCTCTGTAGCCCAGAATAGTTTCAAACTTGCAGTCCTCCTGCCTCAGCCTCCCGAGTGCTGGGACCACAGGTGTGCCCAATCCTGCCTGTCTCCCGCAGGTACTCCGTATCACACACGCAGCTTACTTTCACCGCCTAACACAGTGTGCATCGTCACATCATTGAAGGGCACCGACCGGAGAAGACGCGTGCGCCGTGTTCAGCACAGAGACCGCTGTTGTAAGCCTAACCCTGTGATAGTCACGAGACCACAACATCCCAAGTGCTGGGAGACTGAGGATCTGTGAGACGCATAGGCTTCGGAAGGGGAGGCCTGCCCACTAGAATCATGTGACTTCGCGCAGTGCTCAGAGCACAGCAAGCTCAAGGTTTCCGATCTGGAACTTTCAGAAGTGTTTTCTCAAAGATCATTTTGAGCTGCGGCCAGCTCCGACTCTCGAATGCAGAGCGCCAACTGATGCGGCAGATCATCACCTGACGAGCTGGCGGAAGGGTCTCTTCCCCAGCTAGCCTATGAACTTCTTAGGGAAGATGTGTGGCTTCTCTCAGTACTAGACCCGCAATGCCTGGTAAATATTGGATGGGTGCTTGGAAAGATTTAGGCTTTTTTCTCTAATAACAAATGTGATATCTGCTTTGTTCCCAGAGTGTGATGAGCGTGTAGTGCAGGTTTTGGAGTATTGTGACCCTGGTTACAACAGCCCATGAGCAAAGGACCTTAAGACACAGCGGTGCCCAGGTTAGCCCTCAGGCAACCTCGAGACCCATCCCGACATGATTCACTTCTATCGCTGAGCTCTGGTAGACAAGGATGATGATTTTATCAACTCCTCCCTACTGGACAGGGGTGGGGAGAGAAATGTGTTAGTCAGTAAAGAGCTCACCTTGCAAGCCTGAGAACTTCAGATCGGTTCTCCAAACTCCACGCAAAAGCCATGTGCCGTGTGTGTGTATGTGTGTGTGTGTGTGTGTGTGTGTGAGAGAGAGAGAGAGAGAGAGAGAGAGAGAGAGATCCCAGGGATAGTGGGAAGGCTTAGGGTGATGGAGACAGGCAGGTCCCTGGAAGCTTGCAGGCCAGCTAGCCTTGCCTAGGCAGAGAAGTTCCAGGCCAATGAGAGGACTCATCTCAAACAACAGCTAGAAGGGATCTGAGGATTGACACCGGAAGCTGTCCTCGGGTCTCTGCACACACGCTGTGCACATGTGTACCTACCCCACAGCCACACCCCCAGCATGGACACACACACAGCCCTCCTCGCACAATGCAAGGACAAAGTCCAAGGGTTAGGATTCGGGCTGATTTTGACTTTCAGAATTGTCTGTAGTTTCCAGATTTGCCACAACGAATATGCCTTTGTTTAAATGATCAGAAAGAGGGATATGGTTTTTCATTTGCGCTGGCCAGACAGAGCCCTGGGTGTCTTCTCTGCAGGGCACACTCATCTGAGGAATAGCTCCCTACATTCCCTCCCGTTGCTTCTCGGGGACTTCTTGTCTACTCTGTGAAATGGGGCACCGCCTTTACCATGTTTCTGTTTTTCAGTGATTGCTGAGGTGCCCCTGAGCAAAGGCTAAGATCTGAGAAGAGAGATTCCGTCAGCTGCAGGGCAGGCGACAAGGGGGTGGGTGCGAGAGAGCGCCTCAGAGCACCTGACCACCCACCAAGACCGAGATGCCCCCATCTCCACAACAACCGGGCCCCACCCTCACAGGATCATGCTAGAGAGGCCCGGCTTTGAAGGCTCCTGTTTATTATCATTACTGCTATAATGGTAATTATGATCCATGTAATGGGTTCTGGACAATGATTTCCACTGCGTATCAGCAAAGATCCCAGCCAGTCGCTGGTGGTGTTCAAAAGCTGTGATTATTATTTTTTTTTTCCCTAAGACGCCATCCTAAAAGACATGAAAGCTACTGGGATCCTGGGATTCACGTGACCTGGCTTGAACAAGTGTCTTCCCCATTTCTTTTTCTGATCCCCGTCCAGACACAGCTCAGCGATCGTCATGACAACCCGAAGAGAGGACGCGCTGTGCAGCCACCCAGAGCGGGGACGGAGGAACCCTGCGACATGGTGAGAGTGGGAGGTGAGGGACACAGGTCTGTGCGCACGTGGCTGGGTCTGTGTAATCACGGTGCACGGTGAAGGTCACCATCAGCTTTATAAACCGAAAGCTCAGCTGGCGCCATGGCTGTGTGGTTGCCCCTCAGTCGCCATGGCTGACCGGGCTGGATATGCCCCAAGCCCACGTAAGGATCTATTACCCCACCATGGGGATCAAGGTCAGCCGGCTACAATCCATAATGCTGCCTCCAGCCCTCACGGCCCCCGAGAGTGAAATCTTAATTGAGCTTGACCACAAGCGTAACCTTGTGTGAAGAGGCAGAGTCTTGGGAGAAAAGCCATTTATCATGAAAAGGTGTAAAGGGCTCTCCAAAAGGACTTTATGGGGGAGGCCTGGTTCCTCGTGGTACAGACCAGAGTACTACCATCCAAAGATGGGAGAGGGAAGGAGGGATCCGCCCCTCAAGTTCCCCTCACTCAGTGGTACCCTAGCCACACTGAATTCTCCTGCTTAGCAGGTGTCTGAAGACCCCCGGGCCCAGGAAACAGCAGCACTCTGTTGTGGGAAGGACCTGGATCCCAACCCCCAGCTCTGTGTAGCAGTGCGACCTTAGCAAATCGCAAAAGCCCTCAAAGGGCAGCCTCCGGCATGCATTTCCGGTCAGAACTCACAGCTGATGGTGGCTTTTCCTCACCGGTCCATAACAAGCACCTCTCTAGCCAGCCATCACCCCCGGCCCAGCCTCTGCCCTGGCCCTCCGTGCCAGGCCTTCTCCATACAACAACCCCCCCCCCCATTTTCACAGCACAACGGGAGCCACATATCTGGACTGCTCAAGTCCTTTGGTCATTGGGGTCAAGCCCACCCACCGGTCACTTGACCCCCAGCAGCCCCACGAAGAGGGCAGCTGTTGTCACACCACCAGGGCCCCTCCTTCCGGAGAAAACTGAGGTCAAGACAGGTTGGTGTTCTTGTCCCAAACCACACTGGTGAGGGGCAGAGACTGCATTTGGACCTCAGCAACCTGTTGTCACAAGCGCACATGCTCAGCCCTGCGGCGGACTGTTCAAGAACCTGTGTCAACTCCCGGAAAGTGGCTCAGCAGGGCTTTCTACACAGACAGGCGCATGTGAGCTCCGAGGCCTCTGTACCCCTGCCCCGGAGTCTCCGGGGCCTGAGGCTTTCTGTTAGTTAGAACTGGGCTGAGTCCTCCCTCCCGGAGGACAGCTGAGCTCCTGGTGCGGAGGGTAGCCTTTCTTCACCAGGCTGGGTGCATGCGGTGAGGGAAGGAGGTCTGTTTGCTCTCCTGGCTGTTGTCATGTTGACCAGTAAGAGGAAGGGTGTGACCGACCATGGTTTAGGCTGCTCCAAACTCCTGGGATGTGCTGGGTATCTCTGTGAGGCCCAGGTGAGGACTTTTGGTCCACCCCTTCCCCCAGGAGGGGGGGTCCTGGCCAGCCATCCGGAGAGAGGGATGTGCTGGTGAGAGGTGCTGGCCAGCTGAACTGAGACAGTGGGAAAGATGTCAAGGAGGCTTGGTGACAGACAGGCCTTGGGAAGCTACCCCGCTGAAGGCAGGGAAAGCAGGGGAATCTTTAGGGATCAATAGACACAAGTGTTATTAATGGGGAAGGAGTGGGAGACAATACCTTGGGAACTTCCTCCAGGCTAACATAACTTCCAAGTTGACCAGATCAGCTAATAGGCCATCAGCTGGCCAGGCAGGTGCCAGCACACAGAGGGTGGGATGTAGGTGAATCTACTTCCCGCTGGCCCAGTCAGGTCTTTTGTACCAGGATTGAGTTCAACAGCCCTAAAGTTAATATTCTGCTGGGGATCCCAGCTGGTTCTGAGGCTCCTGGAGGTGCAGAGGGAGCTGGGAGAGACTTCTGCTGTCAGCCAGGAGAGAGCAAAGGCTACCAGGAAAAGGGGGTCACCTCTCTCTGACCTCGCGCACCCCTCTCTGGCCTCACGCACCCCTCTCTGATCTCGGGCACCCCTCTCTGACCTCGCGCACCCCTCTCTGGCCCTGTGTATTTCACTCATAAAGGCAGAGGCACTGGATAAACCCCGGAGGCCTTAAACTGTGAGACAACTATTTCAGCAGAGGGAATTTCTTGGAACTTAACCCCAATCCAAGGGGGTACGACTGTCGTTCACTTCTGTCTGGCACAGGACTGAGTGCCAACCCACACAGTGTGGCTCACAGCACAGGGGCCCTCTCCTTATCCATGGTTTGTCTTCCCACGTTGGCTACTCACAGTTAGCTAGGAGAAAATATAGCATAGCACAGGAAGACATTCAGAGAGACGGGGCTGGAAGAAGGGCAGTGGGTAAAGTGCTTGCTGCATACAGGTGTGAGGACCTAATCCCCAAAACCCGTGTAAAATCAGAATGTGGGATTGGGAATCTGTAACCCCAGTGCTCCTACAGCGACCCAGGAAGAGCCTGGAAGCCTGAGGGTCGGACATCCTAGTACAGACAGTGACACTGGAACAGCATGTTTCAAACGAGATGGAAGGTGAAGCCAACACCTCCGACTGCCACACGGGCACCATGGCTCACTGAGTCTGCAGTCACCACACACGCAGGTTATTCACTTGGTGTTATGTGTGTATGAGTGCTTCGCCTGCCTGTATGTAAGTGTACCATGTGTGCGCAGTGCCCTCGGAGGCCAGAAGAGGGCATCGGATCCCTTGGAACTGGGGTTACAGACAACCGGTTGTGGGCTACCATGTGGGTGCTGGGAACTGACCCCAGGTCCTCTGCAAGAGCAGCGAGTGCTGTTAACTACTGAGCCATCTCCCTCCAGCCCCTCAAGAAAAATTTTACCTGTATGAATCTCTTCCTGTACTTAATTTCTAAGTTAAACCTTCCCGTAGGTTTGAGGAGAAGCATTGCAGTACAAACGGGTTCTATGCCACCAGCAGATTCCCACATCCACGGGAGTCTTAGAGCATTCTCTGTGGAAGGCAGGGCGCAGTTGCCTCGTGTTGACAGGAACAGGCGCAGCGCGGAGGAGGACATTGGAGACACGGATCCATAGCTCTGCCATTGCCTTTGCAGGTGGCCCTGGACACAAGCTCCCCTTCCTGGGCCTGAGACTTTTCCTCTCTCGCATGAGACCGTTAGACCGGAAAGCCGGTTTTTGAAGGTTTCTGTTTTGTTTTGCAGCACGAGACCCTGTTTTAAACACAAATGCTGAGGGTGAAGCCCACCAGGAAGAGCAGCAAGCTGGGGAGAGGCAGGAGATGCTTTTGCAGGACTAATCTTCCTCCCCTCCTTCCCCCAACCACACTCATCCTCTGGCTTCAGGAATCAGGGGCTTTGCAGGAGCTAGGTGGGTGGATTCCTCAAACAGCTTGCTTGAGCTCCAGGTCAGGTGCCTGAGAAATCAGCTGTTAGAGGCCCCAAATGAAGTGAGGCTCTGCCTGTGGACCCCGTTAAATATGGGGGTATCTCTTCCATGAAAGCCTCCCAGGAGGTTAGGGTGGGTGACTATCACTCAGCTTAGTAAGCTTTGTACAGCCTGACACCCTGGAGCTAATTATGGTGTGGCGTGCTGCCCCTGTGCACGCCCTGCCACCATGACACCTACGGGCATTGTCTCCTCCCAGGACCTGAGACCTGAGCCTCCTTCTAAGCCTTAGGCACTAAACTACAGACTCGTGCTCTCCAGACCTTCATGAATGGGATCATCTCACGAGGACACAGGGCCAATCCCTAGTCTGTTTTCTTATGTGTAAAACGAGAACCTTAATATACGCACCTTGGGGAAACTATGTGGAGGAAGCAGGAGCCTGGTGTCCAGCTCACGGCCAGACGCTGCCATTAACAGTCGCACATGCCTTCTGAGGAACTGTCTCCTTTAGAAGCATCCCTTGCAAGGCCTCTCACCTGGCAGTTTCTCCTGTAATCACCCCACCACCACCACGACACCCCATCCACCCCAACACTTTCTGTGTTTTAAATCAACTTGATTAAGTGTGGTCCAAAAACATCAATATAGTTATCTTGACTCTTACCAAAGGCTTACCAAAAGGGCAGCCGCACGTTGCTGTAATTATTGCTATTTCCATCTTTTATTATTAATTATCATTGTTAATCTCTTATTGTGCCTCAATAAATTAAACCTAGCATAGGCAGGTAGGTGTACTCGTTAGTTTTCTGTCAACTTGACACAAGCTAGAGTCATCTGAGAATCGGGAGCCTCGGTTGGGAAAACACCTTTACCGTTTTGGCTTGTTACACAGATCTGTGGGGTGCTGTCTGGATTACTGAGTGCTGTGGGAGGACCCCGCCCACTGTGGGAGGTGCTACCCCAGGGCAGGTAGTCCTGGGTTATGTAAAAAAAAAAAAGCAGGCTGAGCAATCCATGGGGAGCAAGCCAGTGAGCAGCACTCCTCCATGGCCTCTGCTTCGGTTCCTGCCTCCAGGTTCCTGCCTTGGCTTCCTTCCGTAACAGACTGTGAGAGGATGGGTAAGCCAAACAAACCTTTTCATCCCTAAGTTGTTTTGGTCCTGGTGTCCTAATCATGGCCACAGAACATAGCTAAGACAGCGGTATACATAAGCAGAGCGTGACACGCAGATGGTCCCTGCGTACTGTGGTTCTACGTCCCCAGTGGCGTGAGCATTGCCAGTGCAGCCGTTCTTCCCTTCGCTTCCAATATGCAAGAAGTCACACAAGATTCTCAGCTTTGTTAGGAAGTAGGCTTTGTATTAGATCATGTTGCCAAATGTTGGCTAAGGGAGGCCAGGCCGCTACAGCACTTGGTAGGTCAAGAATGCTGAATGCACTTTTTAGCTTCTCATATTTTGTTTTATGGTGGGTTTATTGGGGACCCAACTCTGTTAGAGGTCTAGGAGGATTCGTGAAGGGTCTGGATGTATCCAGTTTCCAGGCTAAGAAGCTGTTATCTGTTGTCAAATAAACCCAAAGGAGGGGTTTGGGGAAGAGCTAAGCCTGGTGAGCCGGGCTTACTGTGGTACCAATCAAAATCACCCATGGCTTTTGCCTCTCCGGCGCAGGAGAGACCCTGCGAGACAGCTCTCACTACTTCTCGTTCTAATTAAGTGACAAATCTTCCAAGACGGGCTGCTCGCCTGACATGGTAGCCCAAGCTGAGGTCTACGGAGAGTCACAGCCCATAATGAATCTCCAGCTGCTGTCAGGCCTTATGCATGACAAACCCCGACATGCCTTCATTGAGCCCAACGCACTGTCTGTGCATTGTGCTCTGACAAATTCATGCTGGCAAACATTTCCTTCACGGTGCAGCTAGCCACAGCTCCTGTGCTAGCCAGCTTTCTGCCAGAAGGACAATACGCCCGAGAGAGGTACGTTTTGGCTCATTGTACCAGTGAGGTTTTCTTAAAACCAATGGGATGGATACGTATGACAAGGAAGATTGGTTCTGGCTTACCCAATGTAGGCCGAGAAGTCCACAGGGGTCCTTCGCATGCTGGAGAGTCTGCAACGCAGGGAGGTTGGAGGCCTCCTGGGTCCTGATCTGGTTCTGAAGACCTGGAGGGTTCTTAGAGATTTCTGGGCTTCAATCCACTTTGCAGGCTGAAGAGGAGTGGGTTGCAATGTCGGTGAAAGACGCTAGCAGCACGTAGATGCAGGCACAAGCAAGGCGAAGGTGGGCAAGCAAAACAGCCAGGCTTCTCCTCAGACCTCCTTGTATCTGGGCCAACCCAGAAAGTCCCATCCGCTCTGAGAGAAAGTCTTCCAGGAAATCCCCTCACAGACACCCCCCAGAGCTGTGCCTCCTAGTGGATCTCAGATCCAGCCGAGCTGGTCTGAGAGGCTCTAACGTGATCTCTTGGCCCTGCTGCTTCGGGTCTGTGGTGAGGTAACATTTCAAGGCAGGAACATGCAACACAGCAAAACCACCTCACAGCCTAGAAGAAAAAGAAGGGAAGAGGAGGGGGTGGTCCACAACGCCCTTCCGGATATGCCCTCACCAATGACCTGGGCCTCCCCCACAAGGCCTCGCCTCTCAAATCTTCCAGGGCCTTTAGGTAGCAACAGACTAAAGAAGACCAAACCTGAAGTACATGAATCCTTCTGGGTACACTTAACCCAGTTAGTCTGTGAGAGACCTGTGTCAGGATGTACTTACATTATCAAAGAAATCTGGTCACAATCACTAACTACTTCCTACGCACAGCCAGACCAACTTCATCAGAAGCGTGTTCTTCCAGGGGATGGGAAAAGAGGTGTCTGGGGGGGGGTGCATTATTTGAGACAGGGTTTCTCTGTTGTGACTCTGGCTGTCCTGGAACGCACTCTGTAAAACAGGCTGGTCTCGAACTCACAGATGGTCTGCCTCTGCCTCCCAAGTGCTGGCATTAAAGGTGTGTACCACCACCGGGCTTGAAAAGACACTTCTCAGTTCAATGAAGAGAGGCAAGAAAGGATACTAGAAAATGGGACATTTGTTAGAACTACCAGATCATGGCAGATATTAAATGAAACCTTGGTCAGGCTGTGGGTTCCTAGCCTGTCTTCCTCACTACCAGGTCTGTGAAACAGAGAGGAGAAGATTACTTCTCTAAGTAGAGACACACAAAAGGCAGAGGTGAGGATTAAAGGAGTTCACCCTGGGAGGGTACAAGACCTGCTCCTGGCACATAATGAACGGTCAGTAACTGCGCTGTGGTCAAAACAATGGAGGTGGAGGTGGAGGTGATGGGGATGGAGGTGGAGGTGGTGGTGGTGGGGGTGGAGGTGGAGGTGGAGGTGGTGGTGGTGGGGGTGGAGGTGGAGGTGGTTGTGGTGTTTGTGTTGGTGGTGGTGTGTGCGCGCTTGTGTCTAACCTCTTCAACATCCCTGATCCCTGGGATCCCTCTGGTCTCTTTCCTGAGTCCCCTCAAGGCTAGAGTGCAGACTGGTTCCCCCTTATTCATAGCCCGGTACCATCTGCACAAAGAACTAACACAGAACATAACCCTTCACGTATTTTATTCCCCAAGAACACTACTGAAAGACAGCTAAGAAGACTATTCATGTAGTAGCCCTTTTCTTTGCGTTAGAATTTTATTTACTTTGATGCCTAGCTATGAGTCTTGAGTTTGTAATATCTACAGCAATGGCAAGCTGCTGGCTTTCTATTTGACCGTGTAACAATAGGGAAAGCTTTGGCCTCTACAGAGTTCATGTTAGGCCAACCCATACCCCCTAACAGGTCCCCAGACCTTAGCGCAACTGGCTCCATGATGGAAGTGCAGCTCAGGCCATAAAACTCAGCACGTAGACAGCATCACCTGCCAAAACTAACACAAATCCACCAAGCTCCCTATGCAGTTCTGGGAAAGTCTTAATGTATGGACTTTGCCTTTTTTTTTGTTTCTACAATTCTGCTTCTGGCTAACTGTTCTTGTTAACTGAAGTATGTCAGCCCAGCATATAGTTTTTGTGCTTAAAAGCTAACCCTGACAAAGGCTCAGGGCTACATCGGGATCCCAAACACCCAGTATAGTAGCCGGCCAGCTGATGAAGACTTTCTGTTGGCTTGAAGCCATGTCTGAGCAGTCTTCCCTGGTAAATACCCTTCAACACTCTACTGGAGCCTACAGCCTATGTGGCTGGTTTCATAAGTTGTGTGTTGCTCCAGCAGAAGGCCTGAGAGTGGGTAATTCACGTCCAACAGAAACGCATTGCACACCAGTGACTTTTCTCACTGCCGTGATGAAACACCTGACCGAAGCAGCTTAAGGAAAGCAGGTTTATTTTTGGCTCACAGTTTGCGCGTCCCGGCAGGGGGGTCACGGCGTCTGGAGAGCGAGACAGCTGTCCTTACGCCCCTGCAGTCAGTAAGCAGGGAGAGATGGATGCTGATGCTCAGCCTGCTCTCTCCTTTCTGGGTCCCTGGGTCCCCAACCCATGGAATGGCGTCCTCCATATTTACGGTGGATTTTCCCACCTCAACCTGACCTAGAAACCCCCTCACAGATGAATCTAGAAGTTTGTCTCTTAGGTGGTTCTAGACCTTGTCAGGTTGACAATCCATACCCACCATCGCATACTGTCTCTTGTTCTGGGGGTTTGGAGGGCTAAAATTGAGGGAGCACTTCTGGGAGCTGTCTTCCTACAAGGCGGAAGAAATCACATATTGAGTGGGCAACAGACCAAACCCTCAGCCTAAAGTCCCTTCACAGTGCATCCGTGCACGAGAGGTAAGCCTTTATTACAAGGCCATCTCAAGTCAGACCCTGCCCCCACCACCTGTTGCAGCAGGTCCGCCTTCCAGCTACTGCATCAGGGATCAAGTTCCCAACGCGTGCTTTCCGGCGAATACAGTCAAACCAGAGCAAAGAGGCAATAAAAATGTGCATACAAAGCATGAAGCCCCTGATGGGTGGGAAACACTGAGCCTGACAGCAGGCTCTTGCAGGCCTTCATGACTGACACAGGCCTTCACGACTGAGAACTGCAGCAACTGGTGACACAGGAAACACAGCGGAAGCTTTTTCACCCGATAAGCGTAGCTTGTAGAACTAAGGAGCCAGACAAATCAGGAAGAAGCAAACTGCTAAGCACCATTCCTCCGTGATTTCTCCTTCAGTTCCTGCCTCCAAGTTCCTGCCCTGACTCCCTTGGATGATGGAGCGACACCTAAAGTGTTAGATGGGCTAGGTGGTGGTGGCGTACACCTTTAATCCCAGCACTCGGGAGGCAGAGGCAGGTGGATCTCTGTGAGTTCGAGGCCAGCCTGGTCTACAGAGTGAGTTCCAGGACAGCCAGAGTCGCAACAGAGAATCCTGTCTCGAAACAAACAAATAAACAAAAAAAAAAAGACATAAGATGGAATAAAATCTTTCTCATAGAGCTGTTTTGGGTCAGTGCATTTTGTCACAGCGACAGAAAAGCAAAGTGTATTGCACACTTGTGTATTGCACAGTCCGAAATTTCAAATGATTTCAAAAGTGTTTGGTGCCTCTGGTCTGCAAAATAAGCCTTTTAAGGGGGTTCCAGGTTTTGCCACCCTCTGTAAGCCTGACTCTCTACTGTAAGGGGTGACATTGACCTTAGGGGGCAGCAGACACCACTGCTAAGCGTGAGCTCACGGTAGGCTTGTGTGAGGCCTCAGGCAAGGTACTTAACTCCTCTGGCATTAGGTGCCTTGCTGGTCAAACGCGATTGGAAGCAGACTCCCTGCTCCGTGGGTGGACAGTGGCCAAGTCTGTGTGCGCCATGTTGGGTGCACAGGTGCACTTAGGAACAGTCACGAAGTTGAAAACTGCCCGAGCATCTCATCATTCATTAATAGCCTGTAACAATCAATCAATCAATCAATCAATGAAAGCTCCTTTTTAAAATGAAAAGAGACAGTGGCCACTGATTTTCAAGGATACTGAGCATAGTTTACTTTTCCATAGCAAAACCATGTGGTCAGGGAGGGAAGAGAGTGGGGACTATTTCAGGGAATAACAGCCCAAAACGTCTGAGTAAAATTTGCAATAGCAACAACAAGAATTTGATTTTCTTCTCGAGGGCTGGAAGTGGCATAGGCGGTTGGGCAACGTGAGAGCGGTTTTCTGTTCCATCTTTAGAGCCCCAGGACTGTGACAAGCAACACCAAGTGGAAACCTTCATTTCCTTACTCCGGGAGTCTGCCTATTAAGTCTTTCAAATCTGTGACCACAGGTCGAAGGGAGAAGACACTTCAGAGGAAGCTTGATTGGGTTGGGCAATTGCTTGAAAGGCTGGCTCTGTCTGGAAGAGCAGGGCCTCCAGCTAAAAGAGCTCTAGGAACAAAGGGCTCTTCCATGGGCCGTGCAAGCTGTCCGTGGTCCTTCAGAGACTGGGGAGAGGGAGCGTGGATGGACGATGCCAGCCAG
>JAMJFZ010001797.1:1007500-1045000 GCA_026225945.1 Cricetomys ansorgei
GCTTTGCCCTTCTCATCGGAAGATAAAACACCAACATATTAAATTTTGTGTTTTAATCAAGTTTTCCCACATGAGGTCTTTAATTGGTGCTTTTTCCTTGGCCCATACGCATTTCCATTTTTTAGCCCGAGGCTGCCCTTGGCCTTAAGGAGGTCACAGAGGCTGGACAGTGAGTGGCACTTACGCAGGGGAAGAGCTGGGGGCCCATGCAGCCCTGTTGTGGGCTTGCCTTTGGGTCCCTCGCCCATCGGGGAAGCAGGTCACAGCTCCCAAAGTGGAACCTCTCACTAGAACAAACCTCTTAGGACACGCCGAGGATTGCAAACTGCTTCCTGTCTTAGCAACATGTGGAAAGATCCCAGATGAGAGACAGCCTGTCCTTTTTATCTTCAAAGCTCGAGAGGCCTTGGATCTGAGAGGAAATAGGTTATTTGGGCTGAAAAGGACAATTAGGTTAGGATGGCTAAACACAGGGCTAAGCTCTCCCAACCCCCCACCCCAAAATTAAAACCAAACAACTCCTCACCTCATAAGACCCCATATGTTTGTCAGTCTGCTCTTTACTTGTGGAAGCTACCTAAAAACCAGGTGTCCTCTGTTGGGAGTGCTAACACCCAGGAACAAAGGGGCCAGGTGAGAGGAAGGGGAGAGCCCAGTCGATGAAGCCTGAGCCCCCACAGTCTTCTTAGAAGTTTAGACAAAAAGGTTAGGCGGTTTGGAATGGGATCACAAACCAACAGACATTAAGTCGATGCTCCCAACGTATCTTACACACACACACACACACACACACACATACATCCTACCAGCCTATTAGTGTTTGCAAAGGTTTCTTGATAACTAAGCCTTTCAAGACTGATGGGTGTGGTTTGCAATGACGATTTAAAATGTTATTATCAGAGTATTAAATGACTTTGTGTGTTCATCGTTTGACACAGGGTCTCACTATGTAGCCAGGCTGGCCTCTATCTCTCAGCATTCCCACCTCCGTCTCTCTAGTGTGAGGATTACACACGCGTGCCACGATACCCAGTGTGCTGGGCTGTTTTTGTCAGCTTGAGGCAGACTAGAGGGTAATGCCTGGGACTAGGGATGGCCTCCGACAGATCTTCTGTGGGCATGACGATGGGGGCATTTTCTTGATTGCTGATTGGCGGAGGAGGGCCCAGCCCACTATGGGCGGTGCCACCCTTCGTAGGTGGGGCTGTAGCCGAGTAAAGCGGAGGGAACAGGCAGGGAGCAGCTTTCCTTTGTCCTCTTCGCTCCAGTCGCTGCTGCCAGTTCCTGCCCTGACTTCCCGGGGACCATGGGCTGTAACCTGTAAGCCAAACAAACCCTCCCTCTCCGGGTCACTTCCGGTCATGCTCAAGGCTCTGGCCTTTGTGAGTCACAGTTTCTTCACCCATGAAGCAGGTTGGACGAGGAAACCTCGGAGGAAGGACTGTTGCTAAGGCTCAGCACGGGGAGCACACCAACCCCCAGTGCCCACCGCTAACTGCCATGCTTTCTGTTCTCGTTTATTGCGCTGGTTAATATTTGTCAACTTGACACAAACCGAGTGCACCTGGGCAGAGGGAACCCCGACTGAAGAACCGCCTCCATCAGGCCGGCCTGCATGCGAGTCTGCGGGGCCATTCTCTCGAATGCTAATTGACAAAAAGGGGGGGGGTCTGTCCTGTCGTGGGCGGCGCAACCCTGGGCCCGTGGTCCCACGTCACGTGAGAAAACAAACGCAGTGAGCCGTGGAGAAACAAGCCAGTGAGCAGCATCCCCATATTCCTGCCTCTGCTCCTGCTTCAGCTCCTGCCCTGGCTCCCTCGATGACGGACTGTGTTCTGAATGCATACAAGCCACGTAAACCCTCTCCTCCCAAAGATGCTGTAAGTCACGGTGTTTATCACAGCCACAGAAAGCCAACAGGGACATTTATGATCAGTATAAAAATACTGTATGGGAAGGAATAAACGTCAACGCTCCTTGAAAAAGGAATGTTTCTGTGTGAAAGTACATTTTCTTTAAAATATTACCCACACCATCCAATCTTTTTGGATGTTTTAAGGTTACTGCTTTTGGGGGGTAGGGTAATGAAATCTGCTTGCACAGCTGTTTTAAAAGTTATTATAAACGTCCTGAAATTCCATGACTAAAGGGTACCTTTTGATAATTCATTATGTAATAAGACAGAAGTCAGAGTGTGAAAATTTTCCCGGAAAATCATTAACAGGAAATGTCATCTACTTCTCTACTTCCAAAGAAAGGCACAGGTAGGAAAATAATCAGTTGTTTTTTATAAGTCGGGAGCTGGGGAGACGGCTCCACAAATGAGATGCTCGCTGCGTGGCGTGGGAGTCCGGGTCTGGATGGTGGCACATAGCTCTAATCCCAAACCTGAAAAGGTGGAGACAGACAGATCTCTGGAGCTCACCGGACGGACTAGCCAAACCGATGAGATTGGAGTTCAATGAGAGACCCTGTCTCAAAACATAAGGTTCTATGTGCATGTGCACAACCCCCACCGCCACATGTAAACACGTGCCACATACACCACCACCAAAGAAAAAAAAAAAAAAAAAGGAAAGAAAGAAAGAATGTAAGATGCCTGTGATAGGGGCACCCCTTTAATCTGTGTATTGGGTTCATTGCCTTGGTTTTTTGAGACCGTTTCCCACACCGTAGCTAGGCTGGCCATGAACTCTCAATAACCCTAAATCTCTCAAGTGTTGGGATTAGGGATGTGAACTACCAAGCAGCTCAGTGGAAAAGAGCCACTCGCTGCTCTTGGGGTCCAAGGTCCTTTTCCCAGCACCCCCACAGGTTGCTGACAAACTGCCTGTAACTCCAGCTCCAGGGGACCTGATGCCCTCTTCTGGCTTCTTCAGGCACTGCAAGTGTGTGCACACCGCCATTCAGCCCAACACTCATTCACATAAAAATAAAATACACACACACATACACGTATACATACACATATACTCGTACACATAAAAATAAAATATACATATATACACACATACACGCATACATACGAAAAATAGTATTTTTTTAAAAAAGAGGTGGTAGATTAGTTTCCATTTGTAGAAAATGGAAGCTAGATGCTGAATTTGAGTGTTCTCTTTCACAGCATGTGGCCAGTGCCACCCAGCACTGTGGAGGAATACGCACCCTCACTCCCGAGGCCAATCATGAAGGAACCGGGTCAGCTGAGTCTGCCCACGGCCCAGGGGTCGAGGGAGGGGAATCCTGAGTGCTTATGAAAATCTCCAAGGAGACGAGACAAGAGTCTCATGACCTCCGTTCCCACAAGCACACGGGATTGTTCTTGGACGTGGTTTTGCGGCCCTCCCAGGTGGAGCCGACAGGGGTGGGTTTGCTTCAGATCACACAGCTGCCTATTATTATTTGTTTATACAACTGTGATTTTGCCCTGTGTGGCTTTTCCTTGTGATTGTACACTTTACTTGGGTGGTGCTTCTTAACCCCCAGAGGATAACTTGTCAGATGCTCTGAGGAAGGTTGGCTATGCGTGAGTCCTTAGTGAGGCTCCTTTTTAGGCTCCGTTTCTCTTGGGTTTGCTGCCCCCAGAGCAGGAAACAAGCTGACCCCTGGGGTCTTCTTTAGAAACTGGTTTTCATGGTATGCTTATGTGTCCAACATGGGCTACAGAAAAAGTGAGGTAACTATGGATGAACCCTGACCTGCAGGAATTCTGGGAGCTGGCTGGGATGGTAGGAAGCAAAATGGTAGCTTCATGGTAAAAACAAAAGAGCTAATTTCACATATTGGAGACCATGTTATCTCCACCCAGGGTGAACTAGAAGAGAGCCTGAACGCTGTGCACGACTATCGTTGGGAAATAATTTCTCAGTTGGGTCCCCAGGGAGGGAAAAAAGCCTAGACATGTTTTAATATTGCTTCTTTTAAATACTGAGTTGCCGAGCCTGGGTTTGTTTTATTTGTTTGTTTGTTTGTTGAGATGGGGTCTCACTATGTTGCCCAGCTTGACCTTGAACGTGTAAGCTCGATTTCTCCCTAATGTCCCAAGCAGCTGGGACTACAGGCTCCAATCACCACATCCTGTTTTAAAACATTGGGTTCTCAGCGCTTAAGAGGCAGAGGCAGGAGAATCTCTGTGAGTTCCAGGCCAGCTTGGTCTACAGAGTGAGTTCCAGGCCAGCTGGGGCTATATAGTGAGACCCTGTCCCAAAACAAAAGCAAACAAGCTACTAGGTTCTGAAGAGCCTGCCAAGGTGAAATGGTGACGGATACACTCCCAGATGCAAACCTGCTTCCTGGAAGCTGTCGCCACACACACGGGTGCTAAAGAGAATTGTCAAAACCAGTAGCATTTGGCAAAGTGGCTGCGTGGTATGCATATTAAGCTTTGCCTTCTGGCTGTAACTGGATATTTGGTTGTTTTCTGAGACTTTCATGGGCATGAGCAAAGGATGAGCATGCTATCAAAAGCCAGAACATATTCTTGGCTGCCTATGATGTCACGATTCCTATAATGCAATTAAGTCAGAAGGTCAAAGGGTACAACTAAATCAGCTGGTGTCTTGCCCCCCAGAGTTGAATTCTCCGGAGTCCATCTTTTCCCTTTGTGCCTTGAAGCTCTTGTCTGTTTCCATGAGGCACCCTTCCATATCCTCTGATCGGTCACGGACAGGGCTGGAAGTCAGGGCGGCTTCCACACATGAAGCCGAGTGGTACAGCAATGGCTTACCCTAGAGTAATTATCCTTCCAAGTAACTGTGCAAGAGCAAAAGCTATGTTTTAGATTTTAATTACTGTGCCTGATCTACAGAACGAGGACATAACTTCCTGGAGTGCGGGGTGGAGCTGTTCAGGTGAGACAGTCCTGAATCTCCCTTGCCCAAGGACCTCTTGGAATGTTGGTAAGAGTGTCTAGTTGACCAATCCAATCAAACTGACAAGATGGGCCATGATGTTTTCCCAACACCATCTTCTCTTCCTCCCTTCCTTCCTCCCTTCCTTCCTCCCTCCCTTCCTTCCTTTCCTCTTCCCTGTTCTCTTCCTCCTCCTCCTCCTCCTCCTCCTCCTCCTCCTCCTCCTCCTTCTTTTTGAGACAAGTTCTCACTATGCACCCTGGCTGGCCTTGAACTCATGGAGACACAGCTGCCTCAGACTCTGGAGTGCTGAGATTAAGGGAGAGCACCACCACACTCAGCCACAATAACGGCTCTGGCCTCCTCTCAGACATGTTTCACACTATGCCTGTGGAACTTGTTTATGGACCTACCTGTCCTGCCATGAGCTCCTGAAGGGCTGAGTCGGGGTTTCTGTGGCTTTACATTCCCTGTGGGTATGCAATGCCTGCCACAGCGATGCCACCTAACAAATGCTTAATTAATTAAATCAAGTATAAACGCCTAACTAGCTAGTTAATTACAATGGGTAATTACGTGCTGCTAGATAGTAATCCAGGATGACACCGGAAACCCCATGTGAGAGAAGGTACATTTAATTGGGTCTAGCCTACCGTGGCATCAGATCAGTGTGATTTAACTCCAGACCCCTGTTAGACTTCTGCCTTTTCTAGTTTCTTGCTGTCCCCTGAAGAGACCTCCAGTGTCCTCCCCATGGCACAGGCTGCCTCCTAGCGTGGGTATGGCCAATGTCACTCTGGACCTGTGGTCTAAGAGCACAGCCAAGGCCTCTATGGCGGAGGCTCCTTGTGCTTCACCAAGAGATGCTGGGCTATTGGGCCAATCAGAGCAAATGAGTTTTCTCTCAGGGCTAGACTTACTTTAGGGTTAGGGATGCACCCCCAGGGACAGCTGGGAGCCCTGGGCACCCCTGCTTTCTCAACTCTCACCGATCCTTTCCCTCTGCCCTAGCCTGTGCTGTCACGTCTGCAGATGTTTCCCCTCTACCTACAATCACACACACACACACACACACACACACACACACACACACACCTGTCAATGTGGGAACACGGCCCAGGCCTCACTTAGCTGAGGAATCTGCCTTTGACCCTCTATTTCCCACTGCTCCTGGTTCCCAGGAACCCTGTCTGCCCCTTCCTGGCTTCTGTCCCAGAACCCATCATCCCACAGTGATCCCAGGACACTCAGGATAGGAACATCTTCCTACAGTATCACACCAAACAATTGGTGCAGAGGCAGCTCACTCAGGACGCAGGGCAGCCAGCATTTGCAGGAGGAGCCCCGCGGCCCTGCAAAGTCTGGGTCATTAAGGAGGCAGGGATGGCAGCCAGGGTCAGATGTGGCCACCCATTGTGGCTTCTTCTCTCTGGGGACTTGTCCCTTCTCCAAGCTTTGAAGTATTTCTTTCTCCCTCCTTCAGCTAGAGAAAGGAAAGCCAGGAGATTAGTAAAGCACAGGATTACTAAATGAACGAAGGTCTCCCCTGCAGGGCACACCAGCGCCCTTGGCAGGGGAGGAGGAGCCATCCTTGGCTAAGAAGGAGACTCCATGGTTCATTCCAAGAGCCCAGCGTTGTGATGCAGCCTGCAGCAGAGGAGAGCATCGAGCCCAGGTGCCTGAGAGGAGAAACAGGGAGACCTGAGAACTGGACAGCACTACACCTACCTTTTCAAAGTCTTTCTTCCATTAAAACTTGTTGGAGTGTGATTTGCTTGCACACCTTTGTTGTTAAGTTCAACTATTTCAGAGAAGATGCTATTTTTCAAGTCTTAGAAACGCACCTGAAAGCCCGGGGCTCCCGCCATGATTCATTTCGCTTTAGCCGTATGGGGCTGGGTGCCCACGACACGCCAAGCATGAGAACTCCGTTACGTCACTCCTAAAATCACACAAATGACCTCGTAAATGCTACTCGAAGTCTTCAAGATTAACTTGCAAATTGTAAATGTGTGGTAAGGGGTTTACTGTGGGTTTTGCTGTGCTTTAAACATCCTCTCTGTGTTGGGTTATCTGATCTTCCCCAACCCCAGACATGGCAAGGAGACAGCAGAAGTGAAACCAAGTGGTACATTATGAAGAACACTGGCCTCACTGGGTCTCTGGGACCTCTGATGGGAGTGGGAGGGAGCCAGGGCTGATCAAAGGGGTGCTGGGCGCTTACTGCATTTCTTAGTCTGGGGTGGGACTAAGCTTTGGCAATTCATCGGCCATAAGCACAGTCTCAGAAGGTCTTTTGTACAAGCCGTGTTAGGTACTTTTCTATTGCTGTGATAAAACATGAGGCCAAGGCAACTTACAGAAAAGGGAGTTTATTTGGGCGCATGGTCCATAAGACCCCACCATGGCGGGAAGGCCTCGCAAGCAGCAAGCACGGTGGTTGAGGAGCAGGAAGCTGAGAGCTCGAATCCTCAACCACAAGCACGCAGCAGAGAGCAAACTGGAAGTAGGGTGGAGCTTCGAGCTCCCACATCCCACCCCTAGCGATGCACTTCCTCCAGCGAGGCCACGCCTCCTGAACCTGCCCAAACAGCGCCACACACCGAGGACCGAGTATTCAAATACCAGATCCTCTGGGAGGCATTTCACAGTTCAGTCGCCACACAGGCACTCTGGCATGGCAGGCAGAGCAGAGACACCCCAGGACCTGATGAATTACTCCACTTACCATCCTGCAGAAACTCCCAGGCCTCTGGTGTGTCTGGCTCAGAAGAATGTACCAGTCTCATCGGCCAACGGCCCAACTCTGTGTCTTGGACAAAACATTTCTTAAATGACCAACATGTCTATGTGCAGAACGGAGGAGACTCTGACCCAAGGGCTGGGACAGTAAAGGAGACAGGCACAATAAGCCAAGGCTTTTATCTCATGATAGCCACCCAGCAGGCTTCTGCGAGCAGAAATGAAGTTACTGTTTTCAGCAAAATGGGGCTCCAGGAGTTTGCCAAGTAAACTGAGCAACAGCTACCATGGCCCACAGCTACCGCTTCCATCAAACAGCGGGAGGGCAAGGATCTTCAGAGCAGTGATTTTTAAGTTAACTGAACGCAAGCAATGTCTTCAGGTTTGTCTTTGGGGACAATTCCCGCTTGTCATTTGTGTAGCCATCTTGAATCCCATCGATATTAACTTGGCTTAGTTACAGGCACTCCCACTTGGTAAATATTCTGGCCTTGTGGTCTGATCAGGGGTTTTATGATGAGGCTGTTTAAGGCATACTTTTAATGTGAAGGGCCCAGAGTTTATCTGCTTTGTGTTCCCTTGTATTACTTTGTACCTGTTTCTCCATTAAGATCCCAATTTTAGGCTCAGTGTGGTAGCAATTACCTTTGATCCCAGCAGCCAGGAAGCAGAAGCAAGTAGATCTCTATGAGTTCAAAGCCAGTTTGGTCTACATAGTGAGTTTTAGGTCGGCCAGGACTACCTAGTGAGACCCTATCTCAGATACAATGAGAATTCCAACTTTATAGATGAGCACGAGCAGCAGACTGGCTCACTAGTTTGCCCTGGGTCACACGAGGCGTGACACTGAAGATGGACTGGGCAGCAGCCGGGCTCTGCCTTTAACCCCTTGTGCCCTTCAGTGTAAGGACCACATAGGGAGATGTGCAGGACAGGAAGGATAGTGGTCCCCATCTTCTGGGGCTATATAAAGGCTAAAGTGGATTCCGGGGTGACCATCGGTGAGTGAGGATGAGTGATAAGAAGCAGTGGTGGGGGACGAACTGAAATGTCCAGTGGACACTCGGGTGCAGTGGGATACTTGAACATATTCTCAAATACTGTAAAGCTACATGAACTTCTGTGCAGTAAAATGGATTTTGAACAACTGCTGTGTCTGGCAGCAGAAGATGCTGGGAGAAGGTTGCCTTCCTTAGCTGTTAGAACCAGCTTTCTGGGTGTGGGTGGGCTGCAGCTTTCTTGAATGCAGAAAGAATGTTAGTTTGGAGAACTGGCAATTGTCTACCCAATACCCAGGGATGGAGCAATTGTTGTTCAGGTTGGACTTGCCTACTGAGATCTTAGCGTTAAAGGCATCTGATTGTATTATTGCTAATGGGGGAGCTTTTTATGGTTTCCTCCCTCAGCCTAAGCACCAGACTGATGAGGAAGACCTTGCCCAGGGCCTTGACCAACTCACCTGTAAATGGTGTCAAGCTGGCTGGCTAAAGGTTGGGGTTGTTGTACTGCAGAGGTTCTGTTCATTATGCAAATAGATCTTGTGTGTCAGTAGGGCAGAGCTTTCAATTAGTAAAAGTCCTGAGAGACCTTGTGCTCGGGGTTCAGTCCATCACAGAGGCTGGACCCTTGTGCTGGGGTTCAGTCCATCATGGGGGTTCAGTCCATCATGGGGGTTCAGTCCATCACAGAGGCTGGACCCTTGTGCTGGGGTTCAGTCCATCATGGGGGTTCAGTCCATCACAGAGGCTGACCCTTTGCCCAAGCTCAGGCTTGCATCTTGGAGAATTATCTTTTGTTCTTATTGAACCCATTTGAGACATAATTTACATCTACACCCAGGCCTTAGAGGCTCTCAGGGTAGGTGATGACCAAAGACAGCTGGAGAGCCAGCATCGACAGACGCAACGGGACGCCGAAGGCGCGTGTTATTGTTTGAAGCTGGAATGTTCTCGATAGACTTACACTTTGAGTTCTCAGTTCCCAGCAGGGAGAGCTGTTTTAGGACATTAGGAAGCGTTGGGTCTGAAGGCCAGGAGAGATGGGTTTGGAGGTCATACCTACTTCTCGACAGGGTCTCTCTCTCTACTTCCTGGTCTGTCTGCAGGAGAGGAGCCATGCCACACATTCCCTGCAGCGGTGCACTGACCCCTCTGAAACCGTGAACCATTAAGTACTTCTGTCAGATAGTTTGTCACAGCAACAATTAAAAACAAAACAAACAAACAAACAAAAAGACCACTTAAATACAACAGATGAGACAAATGAAAGTCATGGGAAATCCCAACACTGAAAAGCTTGACAAGTGTGTAAGCCAATGCAGAGCCCAGAGACCCCTGGGTAAAGAGCACAGTGACATCCCACATGAAGGCCCCAACACAGACCCCTGCTGTAGGGTTGATGCAGTCACCTAAGGCCACGGGGTGAGGCCTGGGCTTGGGGATGGGGAGGGGAGTGTCAGGGTGAAATGACTGCGCATGTCTGGGTACCAGAGTAAAAATGACAGCGCAGAAGGATGAACCAGGGTGGACTCAATGGGAGCATGTGGTGAGGAAGTGTTTGAGAGCCTCCGGGTTCCTTCCGTGCTAGGAAATCGGGATCCAGTGCTCTGCCTAAAAATCTCAGAGGGAAAGCTTCCTTCTGCAGTCACACGTGGCTTGTGCTGGCCTCACCTGCTGGCCTGTCCTACAGTGTGTGCTTAGGGTCAGGAGTCGCAAACCTAATGCCACGTCACACCCAGTCTGCAAACTTGGGACCCTACGCAGCAACCCGGCCAGAAAGCTAGAACAAAGCAATCCCTGCCAACATCCAGTAATCCCATGTCCCTGTTAATTTCCAAGGAAATGACTCCCTCTGCCACCACCATGAACCATAAAAATGTGAACAGGAAGCTTTCTATGTATTCCTAGCCAGGGATTTACATCCCACTGTGACAGGGACCTCTCACTGAACCTCAATGCGTGCTTTAATCAAACGGTTGGCCGGTTGACCCTAGTGTGTCTTAAAGTGGGGTTATTTATGGGTATGGTTTCTTGGGTAGGGTCACTGTGGGGCCTAATCTGCATATGGCTCTCGGGAGAGCAGCTATTTGCATAAGAACTCCTAGGGTCCTTTAGAGGACTATAAAGATAACCAGGGCAGAGTCAGCACACGGAGGGCTCATCACCCGAAGCTCTGGAGACTCTGCCTAAACCACTGTGAATGCATGTTGGGTAGCCCGTCTTCGTCACTCCCTCAAGTCAAGAATGAACCAGCTGCTGCCTGCTTCGAGTCCGAGAGCCTCTCAGTCGTTCGTCTACCACGGTGTGATGAATACCCAACAGCCCGGTAACTCCACCCTCTGAACTCTGCCCCAGAGAGAACGGATGTGTTGTCTGTAAGTCGGAGGACGAGTGCAGTGTACTCCCACGACCCTTAGCCAAAACCATATCCGGAACCTTCCTTGGGGCAGGCAGTGTGAGGGAGCAAGACCCCTGTGCCCAGAAAAGCTTGTAGTTCAGGGAGGAAGAGAAATACCATTAAAACCAGAGTAGCAGGGGCTGAAGAGATGCCTCCTGGTTAAGAGGACTGGCTGCTCTTGCAGTGGTCTCAGATTGTGTTTCCAGCATCCACATGGAGGCTCACGGCCTATAACTCCAGTTTCCAGGAGATATGATGCCCTCTTCTGGTTGCCATGAGCAGTGCATGCACATGGTGAATTTACATGCAGGCAAAACACTCACACATATAATATCTTTAATCCCAGCGCTCGGGAGGCAGAGGCAGGCGGATCTCTGTGAGTTCCAGGCCAGCCTGGTCTACAGAGTGAGTTCCAGGACAGCCAGAGTTACAACAGAGAAACCTTGTCTCAAAAAACAAAAAAAAATATATAAAAAAATTTTTTTAAAAAATTCTTTTTTTCAAAACAGATCAGCAGTTTTTGTCTTCTTGACTTGTGTTGGCTTGAGCCCTCAAACGTTATGAAAAGTCCTTTTTGTCTCCAGTATTTTTTTTTTTGCTCTGAAGTCTCTTTATCAGATAGTAGCATACCCTCTCTCATCTTTAAATTCAATGTTTACATAGTATAGCTGTAAATAGAGAATATCGCTTAGTTATTCTGAAGAGACAGGTTTGCTGGCTGCGCACTCTTTGTGTGTGTGTCTGGTAATGTCTTTATTTCCACTTCCACTGTTGAAAGACATTTCTGTTGGCTATGGAGTTTGTGGTAAGCCAGTCTTTCAAAGATTTATTTTTCAATTTGTATTTATGCGTATCTATATGTGGGTATGTGTACCTGCAGTACTCCTGAAGGCCAGAAGAGGGCATCAGATGCCCTGGAGCTGGGGTTACAGGCACTTGAGAGCCACGTGACGTGGGTGCAGGGAACAGGTCCTCCGCGAGAGCCACGAGCGCTCTTAACTGAATATGCTCGCAAACTCCGGGAAAGTCCCTGCCACTCAAACCTGAGTTCCCCTGTAAGTAAGTAGCCTTTCTATCCACTTCCCGTGCAAAAATGCTGTTTCCGCTTGTTTTTTGTTTGTAGCGTTTAGCTTTAGAGAGCTTAGAGCTGCTGCGTCTGCGCGGGAGCGGCACAGCCAGCGTCTGGGTTTCTGTCTCTCAAATTTCACTAAGCCTCTTCAGACTTCTTTCCCAATCCCATGAATAACTTCCTAGGAAGAGTAGGGCTATTGATTCCCACTGCTTCATTGTTTCCAAGGGTGAGTGTGGACTCAGTTTCCCCCTGGTTCCCATGGACACCCAGAAGCAAGGGAGGGGAGGGCTGACTCATACTGCGTGCTGCTGTGGGGTTAGGTCAAGGTGTTCAGCTCCCCCCTCGGCCTGTTGACACCAGGGAAAGGAAAGAGCAGCAGCGGGGTGGCAACGAGTCAGCTCCTGTATCCCTCTGCCTCTCTGATAGCAGGTAAATGTACAGCTAGGGTAGCCCCTTACTGTGGCTTGAGTCCAAAATGCCTCCGAAAGCACGTGTGTTTGAACGCCTGGTTCCAGCTGGTGGCATTGTTCAGAAAAGCCTTGAAACTTGCAGGATGTCAGGAGGGTCACAGGGAGGAGGAGGGCCGCAGGGGCTGGGCCTTTGAGGATCATATCCCATCTCACTTCCTGATCCTCATATATGTTGATGAGCTAGCTATGCTGCAGGTCATCGCTGCCGCCACGGACTTACCAGTCCCAACTACCAGGCCTCCCCTCCGTGATGAACTATACCCTCTAAAACTGTGAACAAAAACAACCCTCTCCTTCCTTAAGGTGCTTCTGTGGTATGTTGTCATAGTAACAAGAAAACTAACATAACTCTGGACCCCATAAACACCATCCCCACCCCACCTGCAGCCGGGGAAATCGGAGCTCTCCTGCTTCTGTAGAGAAGAGATGGAAGCTCAGTTGACCTCTGTACCAATGCAGCACCCAACAAATGAATGGGAACACTCCGCTCTCCACACCGAGGGGCGGGAGGCGATGCCTCCGGTGCACTGGCTTCCTACTCACACCTGTGGAGACACAGGGACGTGGTCTCCCGCTGATCTTCAGCTAGAGGACGTTAGGTATCACTAGGAGAGGTTTGTGCAGCTCGGCAGACCTTAGTGTTTTAGCAATGAGGGTGGGGGTTAGTGGGTGGGGGTGGAGCAGGGAGCACTGGCTTTGCTTGGAAACATTTGTTGGTACAGTTCTGCTAGAGCCCTTTCTGGAGTAAGAAATACCCAGGAGTCACCACCACGTGGCTCTTCCAGACCCGAGGACACCTTCCTCCCGCCAGAGTCATCTCATGCTCCTGTGCTATGCTATCCGGGATCTTGCAAGGAGCAAGCTCAGCAAGGAAAAGGGCTACTTCATCTCCATCAGAACCCAAAGTCTACCTATGCTTGGCACGTTTAGAGAAGGCCTTTCGGGGTTAAAGGACATCAGAGTTTCCTTATGATCAAACAGGATGGAGAAGGAGCTGAGAGAAAGATCGGTGAGCTGGCCCGAATGTTCATACGACGCAGAAGGAAGAGGATTTGTTTGGTTTTTTTATTGCCCTCAACAGAGTACCTTTTCCACAAATTAAAATTGTGATGACTTGGGAACTTGTATAAGGAGCTCATTTCCAAACATAATGTATGGACTTTTAGGACACAGCTCGCTCTCCCCATGCTGGGCAGACATAGTTGGATATTATTGTTCGTTCCTCAGAGGGCTACTCAAGATGCTTTAATAAAACACCTTTGGTGTCAAAATTAAGGCAAGACCTCTAGACCCTAGCTTGCCTCTACCGTTTCTTCACTGAGGGCTTTACAATCATTGTCCTAAAAGGCTCTTTACACAGGGTACCATAGCGACAGGGAAGCACGCCAGAACAGCAAGCACGGGTAATTCTAAGGGTGTTCTGGGAACTATGGAGGGAAGAGCCCACATCAATAGGCCACGCTTTGACGTGCTTCAGCAAACAGTGACTTTCGTCCCCAGTTTCTGACATATCTTTTAACATGAAATTCCGAAGCCTCTATCCCAAGGCTGAACAGGAAGTCTCTGAGCAGCTGAAGCACTTCCATGGTGTCACGTGACAGCCAAGGGTTGTCTCCATCTTCTAAAACCCCACCACGTTTTTTTTTTCCTTTTAAAACGAATTCAAAGCCAATCATTTAAGCGCGGAGTGAATCAGCAAGGGCACTTTGTACAAGTGTCGTGATTCCTGCTCAAGGATGGGACTCCCATTTCGGCAGCTGATGCTTTACAAACCAGCTGGAGTATCTGTCAGGAGCTCCTCTTCTGGGAGCCCCCTTTGAAATAAAACAAAAAGCAACTTCTGGTCCTTTGTTTGATTGGTCAGCTTCCGGGCTGCTTCGAGTCTCCCACAGAAGCCTGCATAGCTTGAGTGGCTGTGAACTGTGTGTGGTGTGTGTGTGTGTGTGTGAGTGTGTGTGTGTGTGTGTGACTGTGTGTGTGACTGTGTGTGTGTGAGAGAGTGTGTGTGTGTGACTGTGTGTATATGTGTGTGTGTGAGTGTGTGTGTGTGAGAGAGTGTATGTGTATGTGTGTGTGAGACTGTGTGTATGTGTGTGAGTGTGTGTATGACTGTGTGTATGTGAGTGTGTGTGTGTGAGTGTGTGTGTGACTGTGTGTATGTGTGTGTGTGTGTGAGAGAGTGTATGTGTGTGTGTGTCTAAATGTGTATGTGTGTGTGTGTAAGTGTGTGACTGTGTGTATGTGTGTGAGTGTGTGTGTGTGTGTGAGAGAGTGTATGTGTGTGTGTGTGTCTAAATGTGTATGTATGTGTGTGTAAGTGTGTGACTGTGTGTGTGTGACTGTGTGTGTGTGAGAGAGTGTGTGTGTGTGTGACTGTGTGTATGTGTGTGAGTGTGTGTGAGTGTGTGTGTGTGAGAGAGTGTATGTGTATGTGTGTGTGAGACTGTGTGTGTATGTGTGTGAGTGTGTGTATGACTGTGTGTGTGTGAGTGTGTGTGTGTGTGTGACTGTATGTGTGTGAGTGTGTGTGTGTGTGTGTGAGAGAGTGTATGTGTATGTGTGTGTGAGACTGTGTGTGTATGTGTGTGAGTGTGTGTGTATGTGTGTGAGTGTGTGTGTGTGTGTGTGAGAGAGTGCATGTGTATGTGTGTGTGAGACTGTGTGTGTATGTGAGTGTGTGTGTGTGAGTGTGTGTGTGTGAGAGTGTATGTGTATGTGTGTGTGAGACTGTGTGTGTATGTGTGTGAGTGTGTGTATGACTGTGTGTGTGAGTGTGTGTGTGACTGTGTGTATGTGTGTGAGTGTGTGTGTGTGTGTGAGAGAGTGTATGTGTGTGTGTGTGTCTAAATGTGTATGTATGTGTGTGTAAGTGTGTGACTGTGTGTGTGTGTATGTGTGTGTATGTATGTGAGTGTGTGTGTGCACGCGCTATGGATTTGCAGGTACAGTAGAGGGAAAGTCATGATAGAGTTTTTTGTTTTTTTTTTCCTTTGATGAAGTATAGAGATGCCATATGGTGGGGCAACCTGAGAATGCCAGGTGTGCCTGCATCAGATTCTAATGTGTCGTTGCCATGGAGACCAGTGCTCCCTCCACAGCGAAGGGCCTCTACCTCCCAGTTCTGAGGAGCTTGCTTGGCTAATAAGAGCCTGTGCTTTGACATGCACGAGAATTAAGCCTTGAGGGCAAGCCTTCAGCAATTTCTGATTTCTTTTTCCTTGAGGTTTCCTGGAGAGTTTGGGGCCCTCTGGACTTGCAGCTCAGAACCAGGGCCAGTGCCTTAGAGGAGTAATCATATTTAGGTTTATAGAGACGAAACTTTGCGCTACACACGCTGACACTGAAGTGTCTTATCTATGTTTACAAGGAAACCAAAGGCTTTCAAGAAAGCAAGACTTGTCCCCAAGCCAGAAGTCTCTGTCCAAGTCAGGATCTGAATCCAAAACCACCGTACTTCAGCCAAGCTGTTAACTTCCTGCTAGTCAGATGAGCTGCTAGTTAGACCAAACCTCCCCCTGTGGTCTTTTTTGTCCCATTTGGGCTTTTTTGTCTAACCCCACACTGTGTCCTCATAGATGGGAAAACAGTAAGAACCTAAATACGATAGAAAGAAAGATAGAAAGAAAGAAAGAAAGAAAGAAAGAAAGAAAGAAAAAGAAAGAAAGAAAGAAAGAAAGAAAGAAAGGGAGGATGGAAGGAAGAAGGAAGGAAGGATGGAATGAAGGAAGGAAGGATGGAAGGCAGGAAGAAGGAAGGAAGAAGGAAGGAAGGAAGGAAGAAGGAAGGATGGAAGGAAGAAAGAAAAGAAAGAAAGAAAAGAAAGGAAGAAAAGAAGGAAAGAAAGAAGGAAAGAAAGAAAAGGATGTGAAGTACTCGCCCGCCTCAGAACCACCACGTCATCCTGACTTGCTAACAAGACACACACCACGCTGAGAGCGGATGGCTGAGATTTATGGGGCATCCATGTGTCGTTTGTCCTTTCAACAAATATGTATTGAGACTCACTTATGCCAAACATTGTTTTCAGTGTGTGGGCAGAGCTGCGGGTGGACAAAGTGGACAAAGGCGTCTGCCTGAGGGACGCCTCTCTGTGAGGCCGCGGTGTCCCCGGGAGTTGGTAAGCAGAAAATTTAGGAGTCAGGACGGACGCATAAATTATCCAAGCGCAGAGTGCAGTGCCCAGCGCTGGACTCGGGAGGCAGAGGGTCAGAGCGCTGCGGCTGCGGACTGCAGGGCGGCTGTGGGTGACCCAGGTGCCTCTCACCTCCGAGATAATGCGCTCCTCGGCAGACTCCAGCTCCAGTGACCTCCTAAGGCCTCTGTGGTGATGGAGGATGCCTTTGTTGGAAGACCAGGTCCCCAGTCTAGTACACCCAGTGATTTTCCTCCCGCATCTCATTGTCCCACACTTTGCTTTGTTCATTTCAACTCGGCTCTTCCCTGCATCCTACAGAGCTGTTTGTAGAGGTTGTTTTAAAAAAAAAAATCCTTGGGGGCTGGGGTCAGGGGTGGCTCAATCAGTCTGCAGTGCGAGCCCAAGGATCTGCATTAAGTCTACCGCCAACTGAGGAAGCAGAGACAGGAGAGGCCCTGGAGCTCAGTCTAGCCTAATTGCTCCAGGCTTTGACAGGCCCCATCTCAAAAAATGAGGTGGACAGAATTCCTGAGATTGACACCTGAGGGCCTCCTCTGACCTGCATGTGTGTGCATGCTCACGTGTGCCCACGTGTGCGCACGCGCGCGTGCACACACACACACACACACACACACACACCTTAATGGAAGAAACCGGAAGGAGCTAGAGAGATGACTGAGAAGACTCATATCATCCATAATCCCAGTTCTAGAACATCCAACCCCTTCTTCTCTGGCCTCCATGAGCACCAGGTGCATACGTGGTGCACCACATACAGGCACGAAAATCACCCCTAAAATCACCCATTTCACATAAAATGAAAATAAATATACCTTTAGAAAAAAAAAAAAGCCAAGGAAATCACGACTGCATTGAAATCGAAGCTGTGAAGCCACACTATCCAAGTATCTGGCCGGGCCGCCAACCCCAGGGCTGTGGTTTATTGGTGTGATGCCAAATTGTCAAACACCAGTGAAACGTGCCTAGGCAGCTGTCCCTCCCTCTAGTCTGTTAATCTGCGAGCGGATAGGCACAGTATCCACGTCATGCGTACACAGAGTCCAGTGTTAGCGACAAATACAACTAGAACAACGTGGACCTAACACATTAATGACACGCACAACCATGACAGTGCCGTGTGGTGATTAGATAGGACTGGGAGCACAGTCAACACGAATCGTGTTCCTGAAGTCAAAGGCCTCAGGGCACAACCTGGGTGGAGAAAGGTATGAAAGAAAGAGGCCAAGACACAGAAAATCAGATTAGGAGCCCAAATAAGATCAAGTTTACAGGTGACGGACTCACAGACTTCCTTAACCCCAGCACCTCCAAGGGCCGTCATACACGTCTCTGTTCAAGGATTCCCAGCTCTTAGAGGCAGCAGAACTAAAAACCAAGGAGCCTGAGCAGGGAAATCAGAGTCTGAGAATAATTGTCCTGAATTCTGGAAGAACGAACTCCCTAGAAGCTGGCTCTGATGTTATTAAGACGTCCACACACGAGGCGAGTGCCTCCACCCACTTAGATGACCAAGAAGCAGGAGGCCACCTCTCACGCAGGACTCCTTGCCAAGGAAGTTCGTTCAGATTGTCCAGGATAAGAACAAAGAGACAAGATGGGGGGAGGGACAAGGGGAGTGGAGAGGGCAGGGGTGACACTCAGCTCAGCAGTTAAAAGCACTGGCTAAACCAGGAGGAGGTGGCACACACCTTTAATCCCAGCACCTGGGAGGCAGAGGCTGGTGGATCTCTGTGAGTTCGAGGCCAGCCTGGTCTAGAGTGAGTTCAGGACAGCCAGAGCTATGACAGAGAAACTTTGTCTTGGAAAAACAAAACAGACAGACAAAAAAAAAGAGCACTGGCTGTTCTACCAAAGGACCTGGGTTCAGTTCCCAGCACCCACACAGTGGCTCACAACCATCTGTAATTCCAGTTCCAGGGGATCCAATGCCCTCTTCTGGCCTCTGTGGGTACATGCATACACATGTACACAGGCATGCATGCAGGCAAAACAGCCATACGCGTAAATAAAAATAAAAACTCTTTAAAAAATAAAAAAGACGTGGGTCCTATGAGACCTACCAAATCAGGGGCTCAAGGAAGTGGGTGGGGTAGATTTTCTTTCAAGAGGTCATTAGAAGTTGTAGCAAGGAGGAACTATGAAAGAGGTCAGAGGAAACGGTGGGATCCACAGGGTACTAGGAAGTCGGGAACTCAGTGCGCATGACAAATCCCAACCAGCTGCTGTGCGGACGCGTTATGGAGGAAGGAGGTGTTTGGCGATGCGGGTCGGGAGGTCACTTGGACACCACGGAGAGGAGGCGCTTTTCCAAAGTGGAAAGGCTACGTAATCATGGAGCTTGATTCCTTGGGAGACACGCCAGGAGATGCAGACGGACACTGAGGGGGCTTCCTCAGACCCAAGCAGACTCATTTGGCTTTCAGGCTGCGCACGGCCAAGCAGTTTCCAACAAACCCTTTTTGGGGCATGTCCTTGTGCGTGCTGACTGTAAGAAATGTGTGCCTAAGTTGAGTCGGTAGCAGACGTAACAGACCCGAGGATGCCACGGATACCGGCCAATAGATGGGTGTCCAGCAGTGGGCGCTGGCCCAGGGGCTTCCCTCAGAGAAGGGGACCACGCTGCTGTTGAGACACGTGACAATCACCGCTCACGTCTCTTTTGATCTGGCGGCTTCTCATCAGAATTTGAAATCTGTGGAAACCCCGAGTACGGCGTCGGCAAAGTCAGAGACTGAACCAAAGATGGCCGTCTTTCATGGAGGCCGTGCTAGGGTTTGTTACCGTTGCTGTTCTTTTCAGATGAAGGTCATGAGAAGAGCAGGGGCTCACAGCAGACCCCCTGAACAGCTTCCGCCGGCTAGCGTCGCCGTGTTGAGTCACCCACGTACTGCTCCTCCACACAGAAGCTGGGAGGAACCACGCTGTGTGTTCCCATATACATGTCACTGAAGCCAGATCCGCACACTGTCCCGCTGTTGGGCAGACATGCAGCCTGCCCCGGCAGGGACGGTGACCTTATCAAAGTGCGGAACAGTTCCCGGTGCCCTGCTGATGGCACATAATAGATTTAAGAGAGCTCCTTGTAACACGAATGTGCCCAGAGTGGGATGTGGACAGAAAGCTGGACCAGCTTCCTTCCCAAAGTGACCACTCGGGTTCTGTTTCCTGCCTCTGTCTCAGAGAGGCATGACCTCAGGAAGAACAAAGCATTTTCTTTCACAATGAGCAAAGCACATTAGCAAAGTCCTTACTGACATTTCCCGGAGTGGACGTAATGAAGGGAGAAGCATTTGCCCCGTGACCTCACTTGCCCTCTTAGAAACACGACAATACAGCTGGATAAGATCCTTGGTGCTCACCCAGATCTAGAACGTTCCGACTTTCCAGTCTTCAAGCGTCCAAAGAAGAAAATGTGACTTTGAGAAAGAAAGTCATGGGGGGCTAGATGGTGGCTCAGAAGTTTGCCATCAACCTGATGACCTGAGTTCAATCCCCAGATGGGAGAGCAGAGGCCTGCCTCCCCAAAGTTGTCCTCTCACCTACACACATGCATACAGAGAGAGAGAGTGACACACACACACACACACACACACACATACACAGAGAGATACGGACAGACAGAGAGACAGACAGACAGACACAGAGACAGAGAGAGAGATTCAGACATACACAGAGAGAGAGAAAGAGATACAGACAGACAGACAGACAGACACAGAGAGACAGAGAGAGAGACAGACAGACACATAGAGACAGAGAGAGATTCAGACGTACACACAGAGAGAGAAAGAGCTACAGACATACACAGAGAGAGAGAAAGAGATACAGACATACACACACAGAGAAAAACAGACATACACACCCAGATACAGACACACACACACACACATACAGATACACACACACATACACACACACACACAGAGATACAGACATACACAGAGAGACAGAGAGACATACACAGAGAGAGAGATTCAGACATACAGAGAGAGAGAGATACATACACAGAGATACAGACATACACAGACACACACAGAGATACAGACACACACACACAGATACACACAGAAAGAGATACAGACACACACACACAGAGATACAGACACACAGACACAGATTCACACACACAGAGACACACACAGAGATACAAACACACACACACACAGATACAGACACACACACTGTGGCCAAGTGTGCTATTACACTTGTCTTAGTTGGCGTTCTATTGCTGTGAAGGGACACCATGACCACAGCAACTCTTATCAGGAAAGCATTTAATTGGGGCTGGCTTAGAATTTCGGAGGTTTAGTCCACTGTCATCATGGCGGGGAGCATGGCAGCACGCAGGCGCACGGTGCAGGGGCAGTAGCTGAGAGCTGAGAGGTCTACATCCAGATCTGCAGGCATCAGGAAGAGAGAGACATTGGGCTGGGCTTGAGTTTTTGAAACCTCAAAGCTCTCCCTCAATGACATACTTCCTCCATGGCCACACCTCCTAATTCTTCTCAAGTAGTCCCACTCCCTAATGACTAAGCAGTCAAACTTATAAGCCTATGGGGGCATTCTCACCCATTGTAGTGACAATGCCCAATTATTCAATCTCTCTCCCTGGAAGAACTGTCAGGTGGTGCCACAGAGAACACTGTCGGGTTTTGGTGACAGTGCGTTTGGCTCATGGCTTGCTGTGCTAAGGGGGCAAGAAATGAAATCATGGCCAAAGCAGAGTGGCATGTCACACACACACACACACACAAGGAGCACATCTTGGTTATCGGAAGCCACCAGCCATTGGTCCTCAGGAAAGCTGACCGATCTGTTATCCCACACCGGGTATAGAAAATAAATATTCAAAGGCTGCCAGGCAGAGCTAGATTCATGCAGGCTTCAGAATAGAAGCATCTGGCAGCAGAAGCTTCAAGGACGATAGTGCTGTGAGCATCAGAGATGCAGACCATGCAAACGTTGGGAGAAAGTGGGAGCCAGATGGTAAATCCATCATGACCACACCGCGATCCATCATCTCTCCAGCTGGAGCCCCAGGTGGATGCAGAGGGCCCTGCACTTGCCACCTAGAGCCCCAGCTAATCCCTTCAGAGTCTACATGGGATATCAGTCAGGGGACCTGGTAGAAACATAGTGATTCCCTATTCAGAGGTCCTTCCTATGGGCCAGACTTTGCATAGGTGTGTGTGTGTGTGTGTGTGTGTGTGTGTATGTGTGTGTATGTGTGTGTGTATGTGTGTGTGTGTGTGTGTGTGTGTGGGTGTATGTGTGTGTATGTGTGTATGTGTGTGTGTGTATGTGTGTATGTGTGTGTGTGTATGTGTGTGGGTGTATGTATGTGTGTGTATGTGTGTGTGTGTGTGTGTATGTGTGTGTGTATGTGTGTGTGTGTGTCTGTGTGTGTATGTGTGTGTGTGTGTATGTGTGTGTGTGTGTGTGTGTGTGTGTGTGTATGTGTGTGTGTGTGTGTATGTGTGTGTGTGTGTGTGTCTGTGTGTGTGTATGTGTGTGTATGTCTGTGTGTGTGTCTGTGTGTGTGTGTATGTGTGTGTGTGTGTATGTGTGTATGTGTGTATGTGTGTGTGTGTGTGTGTGTGTGTGTATGTCTGTGTGTGTGTCTGTGTATGTGTGTGTATGTCTGTATGTGTGTCTGTGTGTGTGTATGTGTGTGTGTGTATGCGTGTGTGTGTGTGTGTGTGTGTGTGAGGGTGTATGTAATTAGATAGATAGATGATAGATAGATAATTTATGACTGTTCATCAAAATGAAGATGCAATAATTTATCATCTCCTAGAGTAAATGGACTCTGGCTTAGTTCTATGAGATACTGAACAGATGAGCAAAGCATTGCCTAATTCAGACCTAGCCCTCAGCCTTTCACAGGAAGATTCCATGTCTTTTAGAGGCACACCGCAACTTGATGCGTGAAACTAGGAGGGGAAAAAAAAACAAAGCAGAAGATTCTCCAAGTGAACTGACAGGACGATGTTTGAGGAACGCGGCTTTGGACGAAGGTTCCCTCGCGTAGCAGATGTCTGGGGAGCACCTCTTCTACTTTGAGGGAAGAAGAAAAAAGAAGAAGAAGAAAGACACAACATAGAGAGAACTAATTAGATTTACAATCCGTGAACAAAGTCAAAACAAAGATCTCCAATCCATTTTTCCCCTTCCTATATACCCTGAGGGCAATGGCCAGGAGAAATTACCACTAAGTGTGAGTAGCGCAAAATAGATTGTGAGAATTACTATCTGAAATGTGTGAATTTAATACACAACTGTAAATTGGGAAGTGCCTTTTGATTTTCAAAGTAGGCTAGGTTCACAGGTGGAAACATTTCTACCGGACTAACGACTCCAAGATAGGCCAACATAGCGTGTGGAGATCCAGGAGAGAGGAGAAGGAGACTTCAGCGTGCTGGGCAGAGCCTGGTGCTGTGGAGAGGGCCCATCATCCCACGGCTTGTAAAAGCCCTGCTGTGGCAGGGCCCCGGGGCTACCGGCAGGCACAGCGTATCGGTGGCCCACGGGCGGGCACAGCGTACTACCTACGGAGACCCCATCGCCAGCCATCACAATAACTTTCCCTTATGCCATATGATGACAAAAGGAAACGAATTTCTCACAGGCTGCACAGTGGATTTGACTCTGAGCTTTCCACCCAGGAGAAGATCAAATCCAAACTTTGCCGGGGTGACACTCCTGCAGGGAAGGTCTTTGCTTACAGGGAAGGAGACTTTCCTGTGCGACAACAGGATGGCACTGCCCTCTGGAGAGTAAGTACCCGTAATCTGCAAACCCCCAGAGGGCTGGAGTGAGCGGTTGTCTTCACTGAGCTAGACAGCTTGTCAGTAATGACGGGTACAAGTGAGAGGCCGCAACGGCACTGATACGAAACCACTGAGACATGACAGTAGCTTCTGCTAGACTGATGTCCCCTCCTTCTGTACCCGGTTGAGCCCAGGGCAGGCTTCACGTGGCTGGAGTAACCTGTTTCCCCGGTGAGGTTTCCCCTGTCTCCCAGAACACCTCTGAGCCACATCCAACTGCAATCAATATTCTGTGCCTGACACGGCTTTCTCTACCAGACTGAGCTTTGAGTGGAGGGCGGGGCTGGTCCCAAATCTGTTGTGCAATCGACAAGCTCAGCTGCTCTCACACGAGTCTAAATGATAGACGTACACCAAGACTCTTTAGAAACGATGGGAAAACACGCCCTGGCTCAAGCCTCCAGACCCCTATAGGTTACACACAAAACTTCTGGGCGGGAGACCACGGCGAAAGTTCTGTGGAACCCGAGACCCTCTGCCATCGTGTGATGCGTTTTCTTTCCACAAGAAAGAAAATGGGATGAACACGTACCGCTCTGGTCTGTGTCTCTTAAGCAAGTCACAGAATCTGCAGGGTTCGCTCTGGAGGACACGCGCCGGGTCTACGGTAAGGAAAACACGTGACGTTTGTAATTACCCTAAAGCACCTCTTTATTGAGAAACTGTGGTTGCCATTTAGTTCCTACTGAAAGCAGGGATGACCTACTGTGTGCTGCCTGAGGTTCAGGAGAGATGGAGGGTAGGGGGTGTGGGTGGGAGGGAGGTGAGCTGACTCTTCTCACCACCTCCTGGCCGTTTCTGGGAAAGCCTGACACTCAGCAAAGCACACTTCTGTGCACGTGTCAGCTGTGACCAAAGCGGCACCAGCTTTGAGAGTCGGAACAAAAGGCCAGCATTTGCCCCTGGCAACACCGAACGCAGTGTGAGACAGCCTGCTGCTGGGAGGGAGCCGCAGAGGAGCAAACATTCCACCCTTGTCCTGGCGTCCTACAGTGTCCGTGAGGAGCAAAAAATAGAGAGTAGCCCTTAGTTTGGGCAGCTGCTAAAGTAGTCATTCATGCCACTAATCCAAAATGGTTCAGTGATGGTCAGTTTGCTATCACATCTGCTTATTTCAGGCGACAGAGCCGAGAGGTGTTCAGACGGTAGCTAACGGGCACGCTGGTCAGGAGCCGTCCAGAGCGCTGGCCGCCGGTGTCCGCCATGCATGCTGCTCCCACTACAGGCATCGGTGATGGGAAGGCTGGAAACAACCCCTAATGCCAACAATAGCTCTGGCCTCGTCCACAGCAGGGACTGTCACATTATGGCTGCTAACTCTCTTTGGGCATTACTATGGCATCGGAGTCTCAGGCATCCTCAATCTCAACAGAGATATCAGAAATGCATGGCTATGGGCATCTCCACGTTCAGGTGAAATAAAAGGCGCAGAGAGGATAAGCCACTCACTCGAAGCCTCTCGCAGCTTGGAAGTGCTGGAGCTGGGGGCTAGACTCCAGGTCTGATTCCGGAGCTGAAGTTCCCACAATGCTGGTGCCTCTCATGCTCTGATGGGTGCAAGCAGCTGTGTCTCCCTGATGAGCGGGAATGGCCCTTCGGCCAGGGGAAGCAGCCTGTGTGAAACTAAATACCCATGAGTCCCTCCGACCTTTCTTACCCGGTCACAGAATGCATCCTGCCCTCCTCCTCTGGAAACTCCCTTTCCTCTTTGCAGCCTCTCTGCTCTTGGGCTTCCCTTGAATACTTTCAGGCTGCACAGCAGACGATGCCATTCTGGTTCATGATCAGTGATGGCCAGCAAGCAGCTAAGTGTTCCACACGGGCATCAGAGTCCTGTGCCCCGGCGCTTCCCCAGGGGACGTTCACATGATTCGGGGAAACAGACCTTGGAACAAGGACTACCGATTGCTCACTGGTTCCTGGAAAACAGAGCAATCTCAGCAATGACATTTATGTCCCGTCCAGGATTTTATGATTGGGGAGAAATGAGCGTTCAGTCAGGAATCAAACTGTCCCCGGTCTGGGCTGGAGAGATGACTTGGAGGCTAAGAGCACTATCTGCTCTTCCAGAGGACCCAGGTTTGACTCTCAGAACCCATATGGCAGCTCACAGCCACCTGTAAATCCGGTTCCAGGGGATTCCACACCCTCTTCTGCCCTCTGCAGGCACCAGGCATGCGTGTGCTGCATAGACATACATGCAGGTAAAACACCCATACACATGAATGCTTTTTTAAAAAAATTGAAACAAAATCAACAACAAAAACCTTGCTCGGGTCCTCCAAGGACTATGATATGCAGACCAAGTGAAATCAGGAAGCAATGACTGGCTGAAGAAGTGCAAGAGTGAGTGTGCAGGGGGCAGATGCCCAGGAGTCCTGTTGTGGAAGTTTATTTTTAGTTATGTATAAAATAACTGTTTAGTGCATTGTTAGGGGAGGGGCTGTCTAAGCCTTGGCATTTTGTACTGTCTACAGGTGCTGGATTTATGTGGGGGATGTTTGATTGCTCATGATCTGCACGTGCTGTCAGTAGCACCTGAGGAGTTCAGAACCAATAAAAACACCTGAGCTCAGACACTCAGGGTTCCACTGTCCCGTACGGCACTTGCCATGATGGCGGTTCCCTCTGCTGAGGTCTGGCGGGGTTTGCACCTTTGAAAACGCTTCCAGTGTCTTCTTGCTGAGTGACACAGCAACATAACTACTACAGAGTCACCTTGAGAAGTGGGAGGGAGCTCAGACAATAGATTTGCTCCTAACAGCCAGTCGGGTGCAGCATAGTGGAGTGCAGGCAGGGGAACGTTTCTGCTACCCCCCAGCCCACCTCTAAACAGGCCGCTGAGGGTCCAGCGCAGACACACTGCGGGCACTGGGGATGCATCCAGGCTAGCTGGAAAGGGGCCCAGTTTCCTGCCTCAGATCTGGGAGTTTTACGAAAGGAATTCAATGGAGAATATTTCAATGCCTCACAATTGGTAGGGCAGATATTGGCTTTTATTAAACTTTTGCTATGCATGTATATGTGTTCACGTACAGTGAAGTGCTAATCTCAATTATCTATAATTTGATTCTCTCTCAAAGTGAGGAAATAATAATCACTGAAAAGAGAGTCTGTCAAATGGAGACTGATGTTGAGAAATGTTTCCACTGTTACAGGATTTTGTTGCCAAAAACATTGAGTCTCTTATTAAAACTCTTAATACGGTAACTTACAGTTGAAGCAATTTTCCTATTTGTTAGGGGAAAAAAAAAAAAAACCAACTAACTTTTAAGGGAAGAGGCCTGGAGGATTTTGCACCGTAAATACAAAGCTGCGACCTTCCAATTAATGTGAGGGAACCAAGAAGCATCACGGAAAACTCGAAGTTAAACAAAAACTTTTGTGTAATTAGTGGGCACAGTTCACGGAGAAGCTCATCATTAGAAAGTTGATCTCACGTGGAAACGGAGAACGACAGCTTTCCGGAGCTCAGCAGAGATGCGGGGGAGGGGAGGCGTGGGGGACATGGCTAGGGGGTTCGGAACTGGGCTGGGTACCGGGAATAACACGGCATGTTCTACAGCCGCTAACTGAGGAACTGCGCAGGAAAAGCAGGATTCCGAGCACTCCCAACACAAAGACGCTGGAAAAACGAGGCTCAGGACTCAGAATTGCAGCCAGCGATCCGTCTGGACCTCTACACTGCTGTAAAGCAACTTTGAGAGCAGTAGCAACCACTGAGGTCAAGCTCTGGAATAAAGAAAATCAGCATCCCCAAATTGTCATCCCCCCAAAAGCAATGAAACACATTGAACCTCATGGCTTTCAACACAAATTACCACCATTTTTGTAAAGGTTTTGTGCCAAAAATGTTTTCAGAGTTCACAAGCCTCGTCTTTATAATTTCTACGTTGAGCTTTTAGAAATTACATACAAATTCTGTCGGTTACAGATGTTCTACAAACCATCAATCAAGTAACCAGGTGTAGATTTGTGTGTGTTGGGGTGACGCTGTGGGTGGAGCCTGGAGCCTTGCACACGAAGACAGGCATTGTCTACCACTGAGCTGCATCCCGGCTCTTTGCCTTTCAACAGGGTCTCACTGAGCGGTTTTACCTTCTTTCCAGAACTCCCTATGTAGCCCAAGCAGGCTTTGAACACCCGATCCTCTGCCCAGCTCCTGAGTACTGACATTAGGGCGGCACACCACCATGCCTGGCTGCGGTTCACACTGTCACTGGTTGGGAGCACCGTCAAAGCCGGGGCAGACTGTCCTAGGTTAGTGAAAAGGGCTGGCACGATCGAGCCCGGCGGTCAACGGAAAGGATGCTGGCAGCCATGGCTGGGAGAGGGAGTAGGTCATGGACTTGATTTCTATAAACACTGCTTCCCCTACACCTTAAAAATAGTGTATTTCTTTTGTAAAGTAATCACACGAGAAAGTGCAAAGTAAAAGGTTAAAAAAAAGAAAAGTCTTACTAAAGTTGGTTTTTGTTTTCGTGTTTTTAGTTTCAACGAAGTCTAAGAGCTAAATTGTAAATTGATCTATCACTATAGTTGCAGAAATAGTTCAAGATTCACAAAGTGGCACAAACCATTGAGTCTGTGAGAAGCTGAGTTACTCTAAGAGGCACAGGAAAGATGTTTCTGCTACATACACCCTGGAAAAAGTTATTAAAAGTTAGGGACTTCTGGTCGGCTCCTGCGGCCGGTGAGCACACATTTCACACACTTTCCTACCAAGAACTGATGAAACGGTCCGCTCACGGACTTGGTTCTGAGCGGTGTCCAGCTGCCGTGGGTGAGCCCTTTTCTGCGTTCCAAGCTTCTGCAGGACACATGGCTTCTGACGCTCTCTCTGGTTAGCTGCCACACGCTTCCTTTTACGCTTACTGCAACGATCTCACACTTTCTGAGAAGACTCCATACCATTAACTGGTCCAATCAGAGCTAAACAACAACAACAAGCTGTTCTCAAAACCCCACTGCTAGGCAACAGGGACCCGCTGAACTAAATCTCTGGCGGAAAATATTTCTAAAATACAGATGAGAAAAATTGTGGCAGCTTCCCAAGAAACTAACTAACTTGGTTGAGAATAATATCTTGTAAAAAAAAAAAAAATCCCGGAGAAGTTGAGATCCGATCTGAAAATCTCAACTCAAAAACTTTTGAGCCACTGAACAATGCTCTTTCCAGAATCTTGACCATTTTGGATTTCAGAGTTTTTGACTGGATGTGCTCAATTGGTAAAATCTATGTAAACATCCCCAAATATAAACAACTCCCAACTCTGAAACACCTTTGGCCCTAAGCACATCGGTTACAGGTGAAAACTAAGTTAACCTATCAGATTTCATTTCTCATTTCTTTAGGAGACAGGGTCAAACTCATTTGTAGCTGAGGGTGACCCTTCCGCCTCCTCTACCTTCTGAGCCTGGGATGACAGGCCTGTTTTCTGTTTTCTGGTGCAAAGGAACAAAATTAGGTTTTCATGCACACTAGGCAGGGGAACACCCTACCGAATTTAGATGAGTGTCTTTTCTGGCATATGTGAATGCCTGACGATGAATATGACTCCCGCATGCGTGGTGGATAACTCGTCTAGTGTGTGTGCTGGAACAGCTCACCTCTGCTAGTGTGGGGGGCAGTGAGTACTGTGCACCCTCAAACGCACATCTTGTAAGCCCTTTGCTGGTATTTGCTTTGAAAAGCAGTGAGTTAAACCAGTTCTGACGATGGAATCCAACTAATTTATGTAGTCCTTATTCCAGGGCTAGCTTAGACTTCAAGCTCTGAAGCTTAACCTGAGCGAAAACACTTTATCCACATGGATCATGGGAGGAAAAGTTATGGTCAGGAGGAAGGCTTTTAAAGGCTGACAAAATTCACAAGAGGGGTTCTCACAACTTCTTAGAAAACAAACTGCTTTTAAAAAAACAACTTTGATGAGTTACGTGCAAAATGAATGCGAGCCATACGGGCTGTGCTCCCTTGAGATGCGCTGGAAGGGATGTGTTTGTAAAGTATGTCTGAGAAGGGTCACAGAGTAGATTTCAAGATGCTTGAACACTAGCCTGAGGAAGCCGAGAAACCTCAGACGGGGCACAAGAGTTCGTCTGCCCCTAACTGTGTAGGAAGTGCAAGTGCTGCAAGCCAAGATTCCGTGTGGTTAGCTATTGGTTTAAGCAATTACTGAAGATGGGCTAACTGAAGACCTCTGGAGCACTCGGCATGACGCGGGCCGAGTGGGGTTCGGTGGTACCCAGAAGTTGACGACAGCCATCCCACCACCCAGGGGACTGGGCTGAGGATCTGCGTGTGCAGCCGTTGGAGCACCAGGTCACTCGCGTGCTCCAGATGCAGTTCTCGGAAACTGTAGGACGCCAATCCAGCACAATGCTAAGATGGCGCCAGCTTCCGGAAGGCTTAGTAGTAAACAACAGCTTTGCGCATGCGCTACAGTTGAGAACAGCTTGGCTCTTGGTAACACACCCGTAACAAAACCGCAAAAGCGGATATGCAAATGAGGTGTTGCAGAGGTAGCCTATCATCAGGAACCACGATTCCTGCAGGGTATATAAGCAGCTTGCTCCTGGGGCTTGGGGTCCTTCCGCATCATGACGAAGTGCTCCTCACAATAAAGGTGTTGAGAAGAATCCGGTTGTGGCGTCTTACTTGCTGGTCAAGGCGGGCGCGACAAGTGGTGCCGAAACCCGGGAACGGAGGAACCAAGAACGTAGTTCTTGTGGATTCAGAACTCTTCACCTTAGGAGCGGCGGTACCGGTAAGTCCTTTGCATTTAGTCCTCCTACAAAAGTTTTCTGACGATGCCCGGAGTTGGGGTGGATCCTTGGATAGCTGCAGTCGTCATCTTCCTTGCCTTCATTCTCATCCTGGGGTGTTGTTTAGATCGCAGGGCGGAAGAGACAACATTGAAGGCAGGGACTAAACCTTTATGGCGTATGATCAGGGCATGCTTAGAGGATAAGCGTTGAGTTGAAGGTGTCAGAGCAGGGCAAAAGGCTTTGGCCGATCATCAGGATTCCATGTCAGAAGATAATACAAAACCTTTAGAGGAAAGAAAAGGGGATGGAGGAAAGCAAGTAAAGAGCAAAGGCAATAAGAAAAAAGAAGATAGTGAAACTAAGTCTGCAGATATAAAAAAGGAAAAGAAAAGGAAAGAAGAGGTAGGTAAATTATACCCTTCTTTAAAAGCATTAACACTTTTCAATTCAGAAGAATCGGAGGAATCAGAGTTAGGTTCAGAAGAGGAACAAACTCTAGAGGATGAAGCTGCTCGCTATGAGCAGGAAAGATATGGCCTGAAATATTCGGGTCGTATAAAGGCACGGAATAGTCGCAAGTTGCCGACTGCGCCCCCATATAACCCAGAATTTATAGAGAAAGGCAAACAACAAATTCCTGAAACTCAGTGCTCGTTTTGTCCACAAACATGGAGGGAGGCGGCTTCTGCCTTCCCTGTGTTTGAAGATCCTAATACCCGAAACAGATATCACGAGCCATTGGGGTTCAAACAACTTAAAGAATTGGCTGAATCAGTCAAGACAAATGGTTTAAATGCTTCATTTACACAAGCCCAACTAGAACGATTGGCCTACAGTGCCATGACCCCTGCTGATTGGATGGGTACAGTTAAAGCGTGCCTAACTATGGGCCAATACCTAGATTGGAAGTCTATATACACTGACTATGCACAACAACAAGCTCGTGTTAATGCCGACAATGGTCGAGCTTTCTGGAACACTGATATGCTCCTAGGATTAGGACAATGGGCAAATAATCAAACTTCATTTCCTTTAGAAGTTTATGGACAAATCAATAATATAGCTATAAAGGCCTGGAAGGCATTACCTAATAAAGGGGAGGTTCCTGGAAACCTTACTAAAGTCACCCAAGGCTCTACAGAACCTTTCTCAGACTTTGTGGCACGTATGATGGAAGTGGCAGGTAGAATAATTGGAGATCCTGATTCAGCCATGCCATTAATAGAACAATTAATCTTTGAACAATGTACCAAAGAGTGTCGTTCTGCCATTACGCCTTGGAAAAATAAAGGCCTACAGGCCTGGATGAAAGCCTGTAGAGAGATAGGCGGACCGTTATCTAATGCAGGACTGGCTGCTGCAGTATTGGCAGCCACCAAAAGAGGGGGGTCTAATAGAGTATGTTTTAAATGTGGAAAATTAGGTCATATTAAGAAAAATTGCCCAAAATATTTTAAAGTTGAAGGACAAAAAACAGTCCCAGTACTTTGTCCCAAATGTAAAAAGGGTAACCATTGGGCAAATGAATGTCGATCTATAAAAGACATCAATGGCCAGCCCTTAGATAACAGCTATGGTGGCGCTCGTCCAAAAAACGGACAGCGGGGCCCAAGACCCCAGGGCCCACGAATATATGGGGCACTTCAGACACCTTCCCTGCGATTCCCTCAGAACCAAGAAGAATCACTCCGGGTTCAACAGAATTGGATCTCTGCGCCACTGAGAGAATAGTATTGACACCACAAATGGGGGTCCAACCTATTAGTTCTGATTTCCATGGACCTCTTCCAAAAGACACAGTAGGTATTTTGTTGGGACAATCATCATCAGCTTAAGGGGTTTGCTAGTAACACCAGGAGTTGTAGACTCAAATTATAAAGGGAACGTTAAAATACTATGTTCCTCCCCTCGAGGTATAACTGCCATTTCACCCGGTGATCGTATTGCCCAACTTCTCCTTTTACCCAGCTTACACAAAAAGTTTCCTGCTAATACTAATTGCAAGAGTGACAAAGGTTTAGGATCTACAGGATCCCGCTTTGACTACTGCTGCTGTTGCCATGGTTAATCAAGTTCAAACAGCTGAAACTATCAACTCGGTAGTGATACAAACAGCCACTGCCTTGGCAACACAGGAGAAAATTAATGCCCATCTTGCTTCAGGCATTCTATTAGTTAATCAGAGAGTTGATTTAGTACAAGAACAATTAGAAGAACTTTATAATATTATACAAGTGTCATATGTCTCCTCTCTTAAAGGATTGTGCATTACTCCTTTACGTGCTAACCATTCTCAGTTTATCCATCAGAGTCGTCAACTGTCGGAACACCTTAAAGGAAATTGGTCACAACAGGCGGAACAGATGACCAGAGATCTACTCTTTCAGATTGCCAACCTTAATGGAACTCGAGTGGATCCCATCACCCTTGGAGACTTCACCTCCTGGATTACTAATGCCTTTTCCTTCTTTAAAGAGTGGGTGGGGATATTTTTATTTGGGGCTGTGCTTCTTGTTGGTAGTCTACTCTGCATTTGGCTGCTGTGTAAGCTCAAGAGGAGCCATGATAGACATAAGACTGTTGTTTACCAAGCACTGGTTGCCTTAGAAAAGGGAGAATCTCCCCAATGTTGGCTAGCCGCCATACAAGAAACATAATTGCAGCCAGGGAGTCAAGTGGGTACTTGACTAGGAAAGATACATGGTACATGGTCTTCCTGGAAATATACCTGATTGCATGGAGGTTTGATGACACAAAATGCCTCCCCCTGAAAAAAAGGTCATCGAGGCGGGTGTAGGAGGTATTGCCTATGGTGCAACGACAGGGCAAACATCCTATTACAATGTCTCCTTTCATTCCATATGGAATCATAAGGGATCAGGTCAATGTTTCCCCCTCTGCCTGGGACAATCCCTTGATCGAGACTGATTCCAACAAGAAGTCCGTCTCTTGATCGGGAATGTACCCTTATTGGGACAATCCCTTGATCGAGACTGATTACAACAAGAAGTCTGTCTCTTGATCGGGAATGTACCCTTCTCTTGTCTATTATTACAAGTAAGGGAGAAATGTAGGACGCCAATCCAGCACAATGCTAAGATGGCGCCAGCTTCCGGAAGGCTTAGTAGTAAACAATAGCTTTGCGCATGCGCTACAGTTGAGAACAGCTTGGCTCTTGGTAACACACCCGTAACAAAACCGCAAAAGCGGATATGCAAATGAGGTGTTGCAGAGGTAGCCTATCATCAGGAACCACGATTCCTGCAGTGTATATAAGCAGCTTGCTCTTGGGGCTTGGGGTCCTTCCGCATCATGATGAAGTGCTCCTCACAATAAAGGTGTTGAGAAGAATCCGGTTGTGGCGTCTTACTTGCTGGTCAAGGCGAGCGCGACAGGAAACTCTCCGATGCCTAGTGTGCTCCACTTTTTCAGACCTTGCACTGAAAAACAGGACACATGCACTTGGATGCAGCGAGAGGCAGCAACAGTCCCGAGAGCGTTCACACCTCACGACACTGGAGCTCCTGCTTCTCTCACCCCGACCATTAACACAAGAAGCACCAGGACCGCTATGGCAGCCTTCTACAATGCCCTGGTAAAAGAGCCCAGAGTGGGTGGTGAAGAACCTCAGAGAGCAGGGCGGATCTGCTGAGTACCTTTGTGTATGTTTAGATTTGCTCAGAGAAATCTAGGGTCTAACCTGAGCTATGCTAGGTTCCAATCCTCCTGCGTCTGAGCCACGTACCGTCAGCAGGTCGCTCCACAGCCTGCCTCCCCTCCTGAATGAGACAGGGTAGGAATGTGCTGACAACAAATGTGTCTTGGGTGTCCTCAGCACCGCAAATGTTATCTTCAGTTCTTCAAGGCCAGTGTCCTGTATTTCTTAGCTCTTGTCAACCTGACTGAATCAGCCGAGCATCCCCAATCCAAAATGCTGCAGAACTGGAATGCTAGACATGATGCCTCGAGCAGAGACACCACACCCGGCCTCATGACAGGGCACAGTCAAAACAGAGGTCCGGTAAAGGTACCGTGTAAGAGCACCTTCAGGCTGCATCTATAAAATACGTACAAACATAGAATCTGGGTTTACACTTTGGTCCCAGACCCATGATATATACAAATATTCCCAAGTCCCAGAGTGGCCAGATGTTTCAGCATTTCTGGCCCCAGCATGAGGGATGAGCGATGATCGACCTGTACTTGTAACAGACATTTTGCTCTGACATGCTGACTTGCTCTCCACCTTAGACACACTTCATGGTGAGACACACACACGTGTTGGTTCCTAGATGGGAAGCTCACATAAAATCTCTAGTCAAACTCTTCGCCTCAAAGGCTGTTCAGACCATCGCTGGCTCCTGATTTCAGTACTGGGTAACGGTGAGCAACTTAAAACAAACATGGAAGTATGGAAGAGGTAAGATTAAGGAATAGACCGTAAGGGAGACAAGAAGTAACTGCTTCCTTCTCGTCTGTTTGGGTTACGGCAGGAGTGAAGGTTGTGATGAGAGCTGAAGCCAGCCAGGGGAGACAGGGTCCCTGCCCCTCTGTGTGTTCGTTAGGAAGGAAGTAGAGGGTGTATGGGGCCAAAGGCAACAAGCGACACTCAACAGCTGTCCAGTGTCTTCATTGACACCTGGTTTCCCTGGGAAAACCCCCAGCCATGAACTCTGCTCTGCCCCATCCCATCTCACAATCCAGGCTGCACTGGCCCTGTGCCCTGGACAAAGGAGAAAGGACTGAGGGGGGTGTAGAGGGACAACTTGGCCCTCCCTGGCCTCTTCTAGTTTGGTACCACTTACCTCTGTCCCTGCATACACTTCAGAAGGGCAAAACCTCACTGTGGTCACAGGAAGTAAAAAACGTGGGGCCACAGGACTGTTTCCAGGTACCTTCCAAGCTGTAAACATGACCCACCGTGTGGCAGCACAGCTATGTGCAAACCCCACTCTCACACTTGATCTATCCAGAGCACTTCTGGGAACTAAGTTATCTTAGTTTCTCTTCTTCTGTAGCTTTGATAAAAATTTCAGACAGAAGCCACTTAGGGGAGAAAGGTTTATTCTGGCTTACAGTCCAAAGGTACAGTCATCACGGTGGGAAAGTCAAAGAGGCAGGAGCTTCGAGCAGCTGGTTGCATGGCATCCACAGTCAGAAAGCAGAGGGATGCATGCACACTGGTTCTCATTTTCTCCATCTCACACATGCCGGGTCCCCTGTCCAGGGAACAGTCCGGCCCACAATTAAGATACATCTTCCCACATCAATTGACACTGTCTCAGACATTCTCAGAGGCTAACTTTAATCTAGATGACTCCTCATAGGTGTGCCAGAGGCTTGTCTCCTAGGTGACTGTAGATCCTGTCAGGATGATGACTAACGCTAACCATCAGGCGAAATCACAGAATCCCGAGAAGTGATGCAACCCAGGGTTCACACACCAGATGCCACTCCTCCCGTCCCAACAGCTGCACTCACTGCCCATGGTTTTCAGTGACCGGAATGGTTTTGCCAGGTCACTGCAGACTGGAAGAGGAAGAGAAGCCATTAACTGCATACAGATTGGTAGGAATATTCAAAGAGCAAATGACAAAGAGGTGCTTGGCGTCCATAATTCTGCACCACAAAGAAAAGGATACATACATCTCTCACTTAGGAACCCAGAGCAAGAGGATAATACAGCCAGGCTCCAATCACGTCTCATTAAAAATTAATGGCAGGGGCTGAAGAGACAGCTTAGCAGTTAAAAGCCCTGGCTGCTCTTCCAGAGACCCAGTTTTCAGTTCCCAGCTCCCACGTGGTGGCTCACAACCATCTGTAACTCCAATTCCAGGGGATCCAACGCCCTCTTCTGGCCTCTGCAGGCACTGTATGCATATTCACATGCATAAATGCAGGTAAAACATTCATAAACACGAGAATAATAGCTATGAAAATTAAAAAATATATAAAAGATGCCCAACATCAGTTGTCATTAGGAACAAGCAAATTAAAACAGCAATTACACACTTACCAAAATGACGAAATCCAAACAACAACACTACCAGGTGGTAAGGGTTCGGAGCAAGTGCAAATGTTAAGATGGTCTTGGCCACACAGAAAGAGAGCTTTAGCCAGGTGGTGCTGGCGGACGCCTTTAATCCCAGCACTCGGGAGGCAGAGGCAGGCGGATCTCTGTGAGTTCGAGGCCAGCCTGGTCTACAGAGTGAGTTCCAGGACAGCCAGAGTTACAACAGAGAAACCCTGTCTCAAAAAAAAAAAAAGGGGGGGGGGTTTGCAGTTTCCTATAAAAGTAAAAGTACTCTTCCCATGCTCAGGGACCACAGTTGGAAGCACTTACTCAAATGAGTTGAAAAACTTACATGTGCACAAAAAACTTTGACAGGAACATTGAAAACACGCAAGTGTGGTTTTCAGCCATTTTAGTCATAGCTGCTGACGCTCGAGGCAACCGAGACGGCCTTCGTTAGGTGAGTGTACGAGCAGGGCGTGGTAGTCACACCCGGGGCATGGGCTGATGCTGAAGAGCAAGCCACACGGAGACGCGGGAAAGCTAGACGCGTAAATGCTACATGGACCATGCGCAGCAGTCTGAAAGGCCACGTGTCCTGATGCAACTCGCCTGAGATCCGGAGAAGGCAAACTACAGAGACAGTGGAGTGTGTCTGGAAGGCCTGGAGGCAGCGGGAAAACCAGCAGCAGTGGCCCATGGGATTTTCCGGGCCGTGAAATGACTGTCCACAAAAATGGTTACGGTGTTTTGTTAAAACCCACACAACACCGCACACAGACGGAAGCCGTGTGCGAGCTGTGAACTCCAGTAACACGCCGATGCAACACAGGAGAGATGACAGCCTTGGCAAGTGGGACACGTAAGAACCGTTCTGGTCATGTTTTCCTAAAAGGGCCCTTAATAAATAACGGCTAATAATTCAAGAAGCGGCTTTTAGAGTGTCATGAAAGAAGACTCACGATCTGGAAAATTCACCATACAGAACATCAATTTTGCAATAGTACCACATAAATATTTATTGAAATAACTGGAAAACCACATACATTACCACATCAACCTTCAAATTATTAGTATATTGCACAGAAAACAAAATATCAAGTTGACAATATATGATTTCATGAGAAAAGTCTGAACAAAGGTCATTGCCTGCTACTGAGGGTCTGTTGTTCCCGTGATGGCAAGAAGCACAGATCACAGTATGTCACA
>JAMJFZ010001797.1:1050000-1067500 GCA_026225945.1 Cricetomys ansorgei
GATGAATCCAGGGGTTTAAAGAGAGTCAGATTTGCGTACCTGAAAAGAGCATAATGCACTTTCAGTTCTTAGTAAGGAAAAGAAGCCACATATCTTAAGCAACATACTAAGAGTTTTAAAGTTTTTAAAGAGTTTTATAATGTATACAGTTTTTAGTAGGCTTGAGAATCAAGATTTCAGGATATTATTCCAGACACTTTTTAAGTTGACTGTGAAACCATAGACTGCCTGATGATCCGAATGGGAAAGGCATAATTAATCACAGAGAACTAACAGCAGGACACGGTGCTTGTGACTAGATTCACGAACCTCCCTTTCTGAGACCCTTTCTACCGTCTACTTCCATGTCTAAGGAGCATGTCGGGTTTCTATTCTAATCCCACTGCATACACAAGTTCTTAGAAGGAAAACTTTCAAATTTTTAAGTGAGTATTAAATGAGTATAGGATACTGTTTTGCTAAACAAGCTGCCTGAGAACCATACGAGATTTGTCTGTGGGGCTGGAGAGACGGCTCAGCTGTTAAGAGCACTGAGTGCTCTTGCTGAGGACCTGGGTTTGCTTGCCAGAACCCACATGGCGGCTCACAACTGCCTGTACCTCCAGCTCCAGGGATCCAATGCCCTCTTCTGGCCCCTCAGGCACCACACACATGTGGTTAGACACACATGCAAAATGCTCATATTTTGAAGAAAAAAATGCTAATGGATAGGAGACTAGACTTGTTTAGAACTCAGAGTACTTAAACACTAAAATCAAGTTCAACAAAGAACAGCATTGGAAGTGAGAAAAAGCAATAGCTTACTGATTCGAACACACTGGAAGAGAGAGAACTCCGACGGGCAGGGCAAAGATGGGCTGCAGTAAGAAGACTCTTTCCATCTTGCCAAGTGAAGTACGAGACGCACCAGCGTAAAAGACTATGGGCCAGGAAAACAACTTGACAGGATGATCACAAACCCATAGGTCCGAGACTATTCCTTGACAGAAATAAGCCAGCAGCTAACAGGAGAACCGGCAGAGTAAAGGAGTGAAAATCCTAATTACATATTAGACGCTAAGACTAAGTATTAAATTCTACAGATTTAAAATTCACTATTTCATATAGAATTTACTATCATTCTTCTCAAAATGAAAATTAATGAGTTTGGCGAAGTCCAGTTTTGCTGTTAAAAGTGTGTGTGTGTGTGTGTGTGTGTACACGTGCGCATGCGAGTCCTTCCTGTTCAGAGAGCAAAGGATTTGGGGGAAAACAAACGACGAATGGAAGTGCGGGAAGACCTTTGCCAAGGCCCTGCCGACGGCCCTGCCGCAGTGCAGCTGCCCCTCTGCCCCAGCTGCCCGCGTGTTCTCTGGCACGAGTATGAAGTTTGTTAGCACAAAGCAGCAGACTCTATAAGCTGCTCTTGCTTCTCAACTACATTCCTCTGTAGCTCTAGACGGTTTTGTTTTGGCCTTTCAGTGAAATTTGCTCTGATTAAAAATTCCAGATATTTTTTTAAATTTCAGGAATTTCTTCACATTTTATAAACAAAAATACCAGAAATGAAAGAGTTGACAAAGTCACGCAGACCCAAACTCAACCATCCACTTTTCGTACTTCTCCAAGTCTGCAGCAGAAACAGACTTGGCGATTTTCTTAAGCGCCAGCTCGAAGTCTCCTCTGGTCACAGGCATCTGCAGCTCCTCCTTGGACAGGGCCCGGATCTCTTCTGGACTCAGGCCATTGATGCGCCGCCTCATGGCCATCAGAGACGCGTCCCTGGGATCACAGGAAAGCAGTCAGCAGCCGCGCCTGCATGTGCTTTCAACACTTTTGGCTGTTACGAAGGTACCACAGACATTCTCAGGACTATTTCATATGTGACTTTATGACCCACTTACAATTTTCCATTTAAGTCACATCCTGAAGTTTCAGAAGAGGTTAAGAACCGACTCAGGAGCTGTGGAGATGGCTCAGTCGGAATAGTAATAGCTCAGCTGGTTACCATAAGCATGAGGACCAGGGGTTCAATTGCCCAAACCCACAAAAATGCTGGGCTCTACTGGCACCTGTAATCAGGGCTGTGGAGGCAGAAACAGAACTCCCTAGGGCCTGCTAGCCTAGCCTACTTGGCAGGCATTGGGCCACTGAGAGGTTGTCTCAAAACCAGGGTGAGGCCAGATGTGATGGTACAGATGTTTAGTCCCAGGAACCAAAAGGCAGAAGCAGGCAGACCTCTAGGAGTTTGGGCTAGCCTAGTCTACATAGCCAGCCAGAGATACATAGTGAGACCTTGCAAAAAAGAAAAGAGCCCACCCCATATGCTATACAAAGAAAGCAAGGTGGTCAGCACCTGAGAAAACACCCAAGACTGCCCTCTGACCTCCGTGTACACGCACACACATGTACACAGGCATCCGCACACACTCCTGCACCTGCAAGCACACCCACGCCCAAGGCAGCCAGGAAGTTGAGGAAGACAAAATCCAATTTTGGAATACAGAATTGCATACTTAGAATGCATATGTGGCTAATGTTAAGACAATTCTTGCAGCAGTACCCTACAATCTTTTACCCTCTATTTAGGGAAGGAGAAAGGAACGATAGAAAGAAATCAGCACCGCTGTTCCAAGCAGCCTTGATATAGAAAGAGAGAAAGGCAGAAATCTTCACAACCTCTTTTGAGGCTGTCCTAAGCTTGAGGAGGACTAACTGACAGTAACTCTCTCCAACCGCTGTTCTTTTAAGAATTATCAGTCTAATGACAGCAACCCAACCAACGAACCACCAACCAATGCCCACACCCACCCCAACCCTCCGGGCTTCAGACTTTTTATAACCTAAGCTGAAAGTTCCCATCAACCCATGTGGCACCCAATCCCCAAAACAAGATACAGGTGCCAGAATGACTGCCCCCTAACCAAATCACAACCACCTGCATCAAGGATTCCAAATCCAACTCAGAAACATCTACCGCACCTGGGGCGGGAACGCAAACCTAATCCAAATGCCATTTTGTGTTTTTAAAGAAACCAAAATAACGAAGACTTCTTCCAAGTGTTCCTCTACACATTCTAGCCATGTGCTAGTCAATTTATAGCAGTGGTTCTCAGCCTGTGGGTCGTGACTCCTTTGGGGATTGAATGGCCCTTTCACAGGGGTCACCTAAGACCACCTGCATATCAGGTATTTACATTATGATTCAGAACAGTAGCAAAGTTACAGCTATGAAGTAGCAACAACAATAATTTTATGGTTGGGGGTGTGTGTGTCACTGCAGCATGAGGAACTGTACTAAAGGGTTGCAGCGTGGGGAAGGTTGAGAACCTGCAGCCTACGTAGAGGAAGTAAGGACAGGAATGTGAGCACATCCATATACGGTAGATAGGCAGTTCCCTATGTGGGATGTTTGTGGGCAGCTAAACCCAGGCTTAGCCCAGCATAAACCCGGGCTTCTCCTGACCTCATTCAGCAGCCCTATTTGCCCAGCTGTAAATAAATATTAAGGTTGGGAAGAAATGGCTGAGTTCTTAGCAAGCCCTATAGGAAGGGCAGGCCAGCCATCTTCGGGCTTGCCAGTGTTTCACTCCACAGAGCGTGGAAAGTACAGCGAGCGTTAGGCCTGTAGAGTCTGATGCACCTAGGAAAAAACTTGCAGAAAGTGTAGAAAATCAGATGCTCTAGGGAAACAAGAAGAAACGAGTGCTCCAGTGGGAAGCAGCTCAGGAAATGGTTTGGGGCGAATTCCACTGACTTTAAGACCAGTCCTCCTACAAACCCTAACACTGAGGGTCACAGGTCACCAAGACACACCTGCAGACATTGGTTATGTCAGCACCGGAATAACCCTCAATCTTCTCTGCGATGTCCTCCAGCTGGATGTCAGGATCCAGCTCCACCTCTCGAAGGTTGATCTTGAGAAGCTCAGCTCTTCCTTTCGCTGTTGGAAGATGAAATGTTTTGTGTGAATTTGCAAATCATCTTGTTGAGGAACCCTAAATTAACATCCAGGAAAAGAGCAAGGGAAAGCAGAGTCAAAGACTGCAAGTCCCCAGCACAACGCACAGTCACTTCATTTTCCATATGAGGTCGCTAAAAATGCAAGTGATTTAATTCCCCTTATAGACGCAAAGTGCCTGCCGTGAGCACCAAGGATTCGAGCTCTCCGTGAAAGATACACCTGTATTCACACACCAGAACTGCTTCTTAGTAAAAACACCAGAGGGGACTGGAGAGACCCGGCTGCTCTTGCAGAGGACGTGGGTTCAGTTCCCAGCACTCACACGGGGCTCGCACCATCTGTAACTCCAGGTCCAGGGGATCTGACACCATATTCTGGCCTCCACAGTCACTGCATACATGTGGCGTAATACACACTGGCAAAATACTAACACATAAAATTAATTTTAAAATTGAAAAAGCATTTGGCCTAGTTTATAAAAGGAGATTGAATGGAGTGTAACTCCTGTGACTAACTCTGCTCAAATGTTAAGATTTGTAGAACTCTCATCCACGGTTCAGAAAAGCTGCTGAGACTTAGCAGTGTGCACAAATGGCTCATTTTTCAAGTTACCACCTAAAGAGACAGTCCAGAGACACTGGCCGCCAGCCCTCCCAGTGCTGGTGCGGTGCAGGCGGGGCTCTCTACTGACAACTTGGTACTTCACTGCTGCAGTTTGTAGCAGACCTGATTGAACAAGACACTGTGACAGAACATAGTAAGTTTACCTGGGCCTCTATTTTCTAAGACACAAAATAAACTAAGTTTTTCTCAACTGTTATTTTGAGAAATTTTAAATATACAAAAAAAAATCCTTTACTTCTCAAAATTCACTGGTTGCTAATAACACCACCCTGGCTCCCTGCAAGAGCTGGCTGCAGGGAACAGTTTACCCACCTGCTCACGGCGCATGTGTCTCCTGAGCGCACAGGTATACTGTGCACTTTTCACTATTACCAGGGAAGAAAACAGTGGTGCCCAAGTTGTACCTGAAACACAGTCCAAGGAACACTGCCCTGTCTGCCTGGGTCCTGCGGCTTCTAGCCCATCACACCCGCGTTCATGCGGCATTGCATCTCTGTCTCTCACTACCGTCAGACCCTGCGTTATCTCTGTTTTGTCTTTCGTGGCACAATGCTCCCTTCAACTCATAAGCATTGCCACGTAGATCTGAAGAGGTCTGGGTACAGAATCTGATGGAGGTTCTAAAATGCCTATGACAATGGAAAGGACCAAGACGAACCAAGATGCTGCGGAAGAACAGCAAGGTGGACAGAATCGCTGCTAACAATTTGTAACAGATATAAGATGGCCTCCAGAGCAACAAGGTCCTGCCAGTGGGACAGGAACGTGGGTGAGGTAGACATCAGACGCTGGGTTATGACAGACGGTTCAGGCAATGAGGAAATGCAAACCTGTCCTCGGGGAAAATGAGATCCAGTTTTCCCTTGTGCTCTACACAAAAATCAGTACCAATACATTACAATATAAATGTAAGACTATAAGCATTTTAGGAAATACTAGAAAAGTAGTTAATGATCTCAGGCAGAATTCTCAACATACAAACCTGTAAAGACAGTACTGGGGCTGGAAAGATGGCTCCGCAGGGAAACTGCTTGCCGTGAAAGCACGAGGACCTGAGTTTGGATCCTTAGAACCCACATGAAATGTGGGACCAGCAGCACGAACCTGTAAGCCTGTGCCGGGAGGCAGACACGGGTCTTGAAGGCTCATTGGCCAGCTAGTCCAGTCAGTCAATGAGCTCCAGGTTAGAGAGAAACCCTGTCTCAGAGAGCAGAGAGGAGAGTGACACCCAACACCAACCGCTGGCCTCCAGAGGCACAGCACACACACGCACGCACGCACGCACGCACGCATGTGGCACCTGCACGTACACCACACACACAAGAAGTTCACCGGAAAAGCTCAGCATGCAGATCTTCTAGCATCACAAGAACTGTGTCCCCAAATGTTCTTATTCTGAAGTCCTAGCTCCGAGTCACTTGGGATGTGACCGCCTTGGTGACAGGTTTTTAAGGGTACAATGAGGTCGCCTGAGTCCGCCCTAACCCAATGTAACTGATGCTCCTATAAAGGTTAGGACACAGACGTCTGCAGGAGGAAGGCCATGTGCTGACAGCAGAGGAAGATGGCACCACCAGACCAAGAGGGGCTCGGAGTGAAAGATGTCTACCAGCCTTGCTCCTAAGGAAGCGAATTAACCCTTTCTCCTCACCTGCTCAGGTGGCCGAGCAGCATGCACTTGGGGACACACAGCGAGGTCTACACTATTAGTGGCTTCCCTGCAGCCTTACCGGGGAACACCTGTGCCACTGAGTCACCGTTAACGGTGGCTTCAGCTGCTTCCGAGAGACCTGACAGCTGCGTGGGAAGGAATGCTTCCTCCTGGGTCCGCTGACGCCCATGACTAGGCCGGCCGAGGAGGCCTGGCGTCGCTGTGTTCACCCTGGGTCTGTCCCGCGGCTGTCTCATCCGCTGGGCAGGTTCTACTCGCCCCGCACAGGTTGGTTATTAGAGAAACACTTTGTCCAGAACTGTGATTCAGGGTGTGTCCAGGGAGGTGTCCAGCCTCTTATTCCCCTTCAAGGTAAAGTCACCACCACCCACGATGACCGGAAACACCAGACCATCGAGGAATGAAGAGGGCGGCACCTGTGCTCCTGGGGGGGTCTCTGGCTGCACCTACCAGGAGCAGGGATGTCCCCCCTGTGCTCCGCTCCCCTTCACTCCTCCCCTGCATCCAGAACCAGCTCTCTGTAGTGGAAAAGCTGGCTTTAGGCAAAGCTTCTTCTTTTACATCCTTCTGTTGCTAAATAACATTTCTCTGTCCCCAACACTCCTGTCTGAGAGAGATCTCCTACCCACGGCACATACCCCATACCCGGTTCCATTACGCCTTCACCTTGGACTTTGTGGCCTACAGGACTGTGAGCAGGTGGATTCTGTTGTTTAATGCAACTGGGCTGCGTGTGAGAGAGTGTGTGATGGGGATGAGACAGCACCCCTGAAAAACAAACACAGTAGAGCACCACATGGCAGCAGAAGGAAACTATGCCATTTGTGGTAACACAGTCTCTAAAACACACTGAGAAAAAGCAGCAGGACAAAATAGACATGGTCTGTGACTGAGTTTATGTAAAATTGCAAAAGAAATAAAACTGCTTGGAAATGTGTTATTAAGTGATGAAATTACAAGGAACAACAATAAATCATCTCTGTGAAAGGAAAGCAGCGGTCAGCAGTGGGACTGGAAGGGACTGTGGGGGGACACTGGGGAGCTGCTGAGTTCTGAGGATGCCCTGTTTCTTTCCTGGAAGTAGTGACAAGGGAATCTGACTTGCCAGTTACTGAGTGAACAGAGAGCGCTAATAAGCGATTCTGGAGAGCTGTGGTTCGCACGCGCACAGCCGCGTGAGACAGAACAGCGACGGTAATCACAGTGGGAAGACAGCAGCCAGGCAGTTTTGAATTTTTCCAGAAAAAGAGGAGAGGGCAGGCACACCTTGAGATCTTCACCTCCAGAAATAGTGTTCTGGAGATGAGGACGAGCCTGGAGGCCTTCAGGACAAACGTGTTCAAGTATACGTGTTCAGTGCAGAGCCACAACATGTCCGTCAGACATGATGGCTGAGTCTCTAAGAGAAGGCACTGCAGCTACTGGTGTAGGTACGATTATAGTAATTAAGCATATTGTAAGAAAAAGAAATGTTCTTAAGTCATAAAACTATCAAAAGTAGCAGAGTAAAGAGTAACAACCAGGAAAGGTGACATAAGCAGAGCCTGTGAGCTGAAATCCTACCAATTAATTATGCTATACAGCTCTGAGGCCAAGTCACAAGAGTGATCAAGTAAAATGCCATAAAAATAGTTTCAAAATTCATAGGCAAGGCTTCCCTTTCCAGGCACGGAGGAACGGCTAATACAGACTAGCCCTCCTCTGGTAAGCAGCTATGAACTGAGACAACATCACGAGGCCACGTATTTTCACGTACGGGCGTCTGCCTGTACGTGTGGCTATGCACTCTGGATGCAGAGCTTCCACAGGCCAGAAAATGGCATTAGATCCCCGGGACTCAAGTCACAAACGGTGTGAGCTACCATGTGAGTGCTGGGAAGCAGGCCTGGGTCCTCTCACAAAGCAGCCAATGCTCTTAACCACTGACTATCTTTCCAGTCCCAAGAACTGTAAGATGAGTTTTTCTTAGTTTTGCCTCTGAGCACCTGCAGGAACACCCTTTAGAGGAAAGCAAAACCCAGACTCCCTACAATATAGAGCATACGACATAAATCATTGGGTACTAAGAACAGAAAAATCCAAATTGATCAAGAAAACTAAAACACAGACAATAGAAAGAGTTGGCCTTAACAGCTGGAATTGGCTAACATACAGTGGGAAGGGGCAAGCTATTTCTGAATAAACATGAAACTAAAGTTCGGAGGCTTAAAGTACTGGCTTAGCCCTACAGTTTCTGTGAATCAGGAATCTAGAAGCAGCTTATCTAGAAAGTTCTGGCTTGGGGTCTGTGATTACTAGTTTATATGATCAACTTGGCTGGGACACAGTGCCCAAAATTTATGTCAAACTTTATTCTGAAGATGAGTATTTAAGTTGGTGGACTTTGAGAATGGCAGACAACCTACCCCACAATGTGGCTGGGCCTCAACCAACCCGTTAAAGATCTGTATAACTTACAACACTGGCCTCTCCCAGGGAAGCTGGGGGCAGACAGCCTTCTGGCTTAGCTGCCTGCCATATCAACTCTTCCAAGACTCTCTGCACAGTGGACTTGTCAGCCTCCATGATTACATGAGCCACACCCTGAACCATCCCATCCATCAACACCTCTCTTTCTCTTGCCCCCTCACTTTCATCTCCCAACACAGACACACAGACAGCGAAGCCGACAGACACTCTATCAGTTCAGATCTTCCTAGTTTCCTTCCGTGGCTGTAATAAAATACTCTGGCCAAAAGTGACTGAGCAGAAGAAGGGGTTTATTTGGCTCCCATTTCCAGGTCATACTCCATCACTGAAGGAAGTCAGGGCAGGAACTAAAGCAGGAACTGAAGGCAGGAACTGAAGGTAGGGCTACTTTACGTCCAGGGAGCACACTCACAGCCAAGGAGGTACAGCAGAAACATGGATGGTGTTGCTCACTGGTTCGCAGACTCAGGCTCAGGGAGCTTTCTTATGTAGCCCAGGCCCAACTGTATAGAGGTGGTACTACGTACATCTGGCCCCCTGCATCAACTAATAATCAAGACAGTCCCCCACAGACATGCTCACAGGCCAACCTGATACAAGCAATCCGTTAATTAAGACTCCCTTCTCAGGGGACTTTAGGCTGCATCAAGTTGACAGAGCTCACTCGGACAGAAAGTATGTCATGCGGTTGTACTGCAGGCCTAGACCAGTCAGTTCAGGAGCAGCTCACGCCCATGACTGGCAAGACGGTGGCAGTTAGCAGACGTCTTCAGGTCCCACGTGGGCTTCCCCACAGCTGAGAAACCTCAGGTCATGGCTGCCGGGCCCTCAAGGGAGGGAAGTCTGGCAGAAACCACCCTTCTGATGTAGGTTTAGAGGTCATTAGCATCACTTCTTCCGCACCGTTTCTAGACACAGGCCACCCAAATATTTCGGGGAAAGAATTCCAAGAATTCAAGGGAAAGGGAGACCAAGTGTTTGCAACAACGATAAGGAACCCCAGCAAAGCAACAGAAAGGAGAGATTTGCAAAATAGGCCTAAAATGAAAAATCCATAGGGCAGATTTAGAGCAGAAAAGAGAGTCTGAGGAAAGGGGGGCCTATCAGAAGGAGGAGAGAAGGTTAGGAAAATGAATAGCAGCAGGGTCATAGCAGTAGGACCCAGATGTCCCACCACATGCAGGATGAAGAACAGGAAACCCGCATTAGCGTCACCCACTGACATACAGAGGCTCCAGCCTAGACAACAGAGACGACAGTGGCCAGCCGAGGCTGGAGCCAAACGTGCCATCGCGCCGCTTCTCAGAATCTGCGCAGGAGAAGCGAGAGTGTCTGTCACACAACACCCACTATCAACGCTCAGAGCAGCCTTGTTCACAACGGCCCCAAACTAGAAGTCTAATACCAAAGCAGGGGACAGAGAGACGGCCTGTGCGTGTTCACACAGAGAAACAGACGGAAAGTGACAAACCAGCTCAGTGGCCAGGGCTCCAGGAGCCGCTCCAGGAGGCCTGGTGCATTTAGCGTGCTGGTCTCACGGTGACGCACGGCTGTCACTGCGCAGTCCTAAGAGTATGAGTTTGTTGTTTCTAAGTTATTCCATCAGTGGAGCTGATTTAAAAACAAAGAACTGCCTGAGGGGAAGACACACCTCAACATATAAGGGGGGTGACATGAGTCACAGCTGACAGCAGGAAACCCAGAGGCTGAGATGGCGGCAGCACAGGGAGTTCTCAGCCTTCCTACGCTGCGACCCTTGAACACAGCTCCTCGTGCTGTGGTGACCCCAACCGTAACGTGATGTGTGTTGCTACCTCATAACTGCAATTTTCCTACTGTTATGAACTGCAATGCAATGTCTGGTATGCAGACGGTCTTAGGCAACACCTGTGAAAGGGTCATTTGACGCCAAAGCAGTCGTGACCCACAGGTTGAGAACCGCTGCGCTAGATGCTGTTCCTCCTGAAGATGGGCCGACAATGGCTTCAGAAGTCACATGAAAAGTCCAGAAGCCAGCTAACACGTCACAGAACCAGGTATGCTCATAGTGTGACCTGCACGGAAACGGGCAGGAAGCTTTAGCAGTTGGCTCTTCCCCACGCTCATACAGCCCCTGGAGACAAGGAGAAAAAGGCCAACCTCATAGCTTCCCCTAGGGAAAGAGGGGAGGTGTGCACCCACATTCCAGCTTCCCATGGCACTGCCAAAGGACTTGACTCTGCTGGCTCAGACCTGCAGGAGGGATCGGCACATCCGGCCGAGGGCCACCAAGAACAGAATCCGCAGCTGCGGCAGCACCAAAGCCTCTGGCATCTTCAGCAGAAGCCTGCACAGCTCCACAGGCTTTTCCCCTGGGAGGAAAGAGAAGAGCAGAACACATGTCTAACTGTGTCTGATACCCGGCACGCAGGAAAACTGCCCAGGGCACTGATTATTCTTTGAGTGTTCTTTCTCATTTTCTGACAGTAGAAAGAGAGGACCCAGTTGAGGGCCTTTTTTTTTAAGTACAAATGTTAACAGCTGTGAATTCTTCACCCACAGTGGCTTACAGGACACGCGCTGATATACAGTGTATATACAATCTACAATCCGCAGAGACACACATGAGGAGAATCCAGGGAAACTATTTTCACGTAGCTGACATAATCTAGAGTCACCGTCTGAAAGATCTGTTGTGATGACTCCCTCATTCCCAACATCAGTGATTTGTCTCTGCTGTTCGTGATTATTCCTCTGGAGACTTGCCGATATGACTTTTTTAAAAAACACAAATGTTTGCCTTGTTAATATTCTATTTAACATTTCATTTATATTTTTCTAACTTATTTTCTCTATATACTGAGGCTAATTTCTGTTTTCAACATTAAAATAGCATTGACTCAAGCCTTCTTTTTAAATATCCACATTTATAGACCTTAAAACAACTACATCAGCTTTTTATCACAATTTTTGGAGTGACACATTTTTTTCTACCAAGATAAACGTATTTTCAATTTTTCCAGCTTTCTTTGGCCCTTTGTTATTCAGGGCTAACGTGTTTAGTAGTGTCTCCGATGTACTCTCCCCAGTGTTTTACTCAACACTGGGGAGAGTGGAGATGTCGTATTGTTGGTTCCTAATTTGACTTCTTTTCTGTTGGCAATATGCTCTGCAAGAACCCAGCTTTTAGGATTCTGTCGAATTGAGAAAAATCCTTTCAGCACGTGGTACTAGAACTAAGAATACACAGGGAAAAAATAAAAGTCAACCCCGCCTCCAAGCATACGATTAATTCAAGGAGAACGACAGAGCTAAATATGGTTTCTACAGGTAAACACAGAGAGAAAGCTTTGCAGCCTGGGGGTAGGACATTTCCTAAGATACAGGAAGCCCTATTAATAAAAAACAAAACAAAACAACCTTGACAAAAGGTCTTTACCAAATTAAAATACTCTGGCTATCAAGAAATAACATTAAGAAAATTGAAAACCAAACTACAAACCGAAAGGAAAAAATTATAAAAATGTATGTAAAGAGAATTTATATAAAACGTTAACAAAATATTAATTAAAATGTTATAAAATGTGGGGGAAACACCACATAAGTTCATGAAAATGTGCTCAATATCTTAAGTCATCAGAGAAACACAGACTGGCCACAAGATGCCATTTTACACTGGCCGGAGCAAATAAAACAGAAATTGATGAAAGCAGCTACAGACGGGGCTGCAGCGGGGCTGGCTTCCCGTTACAGACGGGGATGCTGACAACAGAGCATGTGCAACCACTCAGGAAACAGTCTGGGTATTTCTTGTAAAGTTAAGTGCAGGTGCCTTGTCAGAAGAGACCAGAGCAGCAGTCTATAAAGGGAAATATGCGCCTCCCCTGACTAACTAGTCCACCCTATTCACATTATCCCAGGGGCCTGACCACAGTCCTGCATAGAAACACCCACAAGGCTTAGAGCTCTGTTCATGATAGCCAACGACTGGAGGCAAGTCCTGTGCCCGTCAACAGGGGAATCAACACAGCAGCAGCACATGGAGAGGAGGATGCTGACAGGTGCAGTCACGGGTGCAGATCTAAAAGACACTGTGTAGGACGAATGTCCCAGTGACTGTGTGCGGTCGCAATCTTGTTCACATAAAGCCTGGCAAGACAGAAAACTGGTCTGTGGTGGTGGAGGACCAGACGGGTTATGCATGTAACCAAGATCTGGATGAGCTGCTGAGGCACACAGACGCTTTCTGGGGCGACAGGAAGTTCCCACATCCTATCTAGGACACAGATTCAACTTGACGACACGCTCCAAAGACTCATCCAATCATACACACACTTAAGATATACACCTCTCCCCACATATGCATTTATCTCAAAGGCAAAAGATAAAAATAGCTTAAGAAAAATTCAACGGTCTAGGGGAAATCACTTCTGAAAGTCCCCAAGACAACCTTTTTAAAAATATTTAAATAAGGGTTAATGAAACCCAATTTTGCTCTTGTTTTCTGAGACAGGATTTCTCTGTGTTGCCCTGGCAGTCCCGGAACTCGCTCTATAAACCAGGCTGGCCTCAAACTCTGAGATCCGCCTGCCTCCTGAGTGCGAGGCTTAAAGGTGTGAGCCACCACCAAAGCCCCGCTTGCAATGAAAGCCGATTTTAAAAGTAAGAACTCAAGTGCTACCAAGCTTTTCTGCACAAATACTGCTCTCTGTAACGCGAAGGCTTTCACACGGCATGCCTCTGTTCCCGTAAGATTGGCTTCCTAATGCCACAGAGGTCCTCAAACAACGAGACAGTGAGACCCAGGAAAGGGTTAACAGGAAATGACCCAGACTTGCAAATCCAGTAAAAGGAAGACATTGTACCTGTCGGGAGAGGGATGTAGATTCTTTTTTCTAGTCTCCTTCGCAAAGCTTCATCGATGTCCCACGGGAAGTTGGTGGCAGCCAATACCATCACCATTTTGGAAGGATCATCGTTTTCTAAGGCTCCTCCAACTCCTGGGCACAGGAAGCAGGGAAGAGGCTGTCAGTGTTCCGCGATGGCCCCTTAACCCTTCCCATTTGCCAGGCTTCTAAGTGCCAGCCGCAGCACCTGGCGGTGCCTGGGCGAGGCGAGGTCTGTGACCTCCACAGCGTGGCAAACCGGACAGAACAAAACAAAGCAGCCAGAGAACTCAGCAGCCTAGAGCAGGGTTCTTCCGCCCTTCTGTAAGAAAATAGTGCACACTGCTTCTGAAAACCCGCTCTGCTCCTTAACATGTTCATCATAAATTGTCTCTTTCTTTTTCTTCTTTTTTTCAGTTTTGGGTTTAATTTAGTTGACTTTCTCAAGAAGAAAGAATAGCTAAGAATGCGCGTTTACTTAATATTGTGGCATGCAATCACAATTTGGAAAGGGTCACGCTGCAGTGCCTTTGTCTCCAGCCTTCTGAGCGGTTTGTGAAAACGTAACGAAAGGAAGAGGTTTCCGAACAGAGACCGTCGAACACGCAGGGACACTGCCTAGGGTTCTATGACCAGGACAAACATTTGTGTGCACTGTCCTCATCCTCATGACTAAAATTTTAGGATTGACTTTATCTGGGCAGGGTGCTGCACGCCTTTAATCCCAGCACTTGGGATACACAGGCGGGTCAATCTCTGAGCTCAAGGGCAGCCTGGTCTATGTAGTGAGTTCAAGGACAGCCGGAGCCACTAAATTGAGAAAACCTGTCTCAAAAAAAAACCAAAACAGTAACAACAACAATAGGAAACTTTGAGATGCGCAGCTGGCTCTGGGCGATACACAGTGAAATGCTATTTCACATGTAAGCTCACAAACATTATTGCTAAGACTGTTTATCCAAGCAGAGATTTTAAGCAACTCAGTTCAACATGCACAACCAATAAATCATACTAAATGCTTTCTTAAATCATTATTATGAGGAATAAATCTCTCCAATTAACAAGTAGCTGTAATTGTTCAAAGAAATCCTGCTGGCTGAATGCATGTTCTGTGATACCCTGGCCTCAATTTTAGATACCTCATGTTTTCTGTTATGCCTTCTTCCCAAATAAAACCTATTCCTTCCTTTCATATATAAGCAGTTGAAAGAGTGCACTGACTGAGAGACAGGTCTCCTAGCCCCTGACGTCACTGCTGGTCTCACTGTGCACCATGTGATGTTAAGTACCCACCCTAAGTGTAGAGGTTTGAATGAAAATGGCCCCCATGGGCTCATATGTTTGAATGCTTGGTCCCCAGTTGGTGGATCTGTTTGGGAAGGACTAGGCAGTGTGGCCTTGTTGGAGATAGTGTGTCACTAGGGGTGGGCTTTGAGGTTTCAAAAGCCAGCCCAGGCTCAGGCTCCCTCTCCCTCTCTCAGACTGCAACTTGCAAATCAGATGTGAGCTTTCAAGCTATTTCTCTAGCACCATGCCTGCCATGCTCCCCACCATGATAATAATGACTAACCCTCTGAAAGTGTAAGCAAGCCCCCAATTAAATGCTTGCTTTTATAAGTTGCCTTGGTTGTGATTTCTCTTCACAGCAATAGAACAAGAACTAAGGCCCTGAGTGTCCACGGCTGGTGGATGATCAGAAACATCACTTGCTAGATATTTTAGGCACGTTTTTATCTTTTCTCGTAGATTGCTTAAACTGCCTGTTGTCTATCACACAACAAACAGAGCATGCTGTCTCCAAAGACGTGCTGAGCCCCTAACTTTCCTTCATGGCTCCCCAAATGCTTTTCTTCTTTGTCTGGACAATTCTAGCCAGTGCATCAAAGCCCCTCTGCCTCCTGTGCTGCGGCCAGCCCTGACTACTGTGAGTCCGACACCCAGTTTCCTTCTGCCTGAGAGGGGACCACTGCGCTGCCTGTCACAGTGTCTGGTCAGCTGACTGCCTCTGATGTAGCAGTTGGCCTCAAAGGTTTTGGTCTCAGGACCTTTGATGACCTGGAATTCCAACGAGCTATCACTGTACAGAGGGTGTCTATCAGCAATTGCCGTTAGAAACCAAAACACAGGAAGGCTGGGGTGTCGGCTCGGTGGTGCTTGTCTGTCAGACACAAGGCTCCAAGTTCCAGCCCCAGCACTGTAAGCAAGTAAATAAACACAATGTTCAAAGTATTAATTCACTAAAAATAAGATGCCATGACTCATTAAGATAAACAACATATTTTATGAAAAACAAGCATAGTTTTCAAAACCTCCCAAGTCTTAGAAGGCTTTTAAAATGGCTCAGTGTCTGAGCGCACTAGAGAGCAGCCGCACCCGCCCGTCTGCTTCTGTGCACCCTTCGGGACTCGCCCAGCTTTGGGGACCCTGGACTACTCTCTATACTTGTGAGAGAATTAAAGTAAAACAGTAAATGCGACCCACGCTATTCCTGAGACTGTGTAGCCCGTGTAGAGCTCTCCAGTGGTCTGAAGGCCCGGGGACTTCCAGTCACACTTTAGAGCCTTGGCTCTAACAGCAAACTCCGTGGTGGCCACAGCGGTCCTTTGCTCCACAACCCAGAACCTGGGCTGGCTCACTGTAGAGAGCCAATGAGTACTTTAGGGTGCGTGAGCAGGTGGTGGACGAGCAAGTGTTGAAATAAATACGCTGCCTGCCAACCCATTCACTGAGAACTTTCAAAGCATGAATCCAGACACGTTAGCAAAGGAGTGGTAGCTTTGAGACAGTCATTAAACGCCAGTTACCGTCCATCTGGATGAGAAGCTCGGACTTGACTCTGCGACTTGCTTCATGTTCGTCAGATGTTCCTCTCCGACTGCAGATTGAGTCTATTTCATCAATGAAGATCGTGGTGGGAGCGTAGAACCTAGCCTTGGTGGAAACATGTTAAGACGATCACTCAATGATCTCACAAAGCACTCTGCATTGTGAGTCCCTTCGGTTCTCGTCCCTGAGCAGTGCAACCCAGAGCTGCAATCTTCTGCTACGGCGCCCCTACTCTTGTCACTGTCAGTCATCTCAGGGAAAAGCAACCCCAAAATAAAACTTACACAGTTGGTGATGCTGGGTGCAAACATACATAGAAATTCACTATATTACCTTTTCTACTTTTTATTCATTTATTACTTATTGTTGTTTTGAGGCAGATCGCAATATGTAGCCCTGACTGCGCTGGAACTGGCTATGTAGATCAGACTGGCCTCGAACTCAAGACATCTACCTGTCTGCCTCCCACGGCATGTGCCACCAGACACGTTCTTTCTAGTTTTACGATGAAAAATTTCCATCATGAGAAAAAGATTTCTTGAAAGCAATTTTAAATAAATCAATGTCAAATCACAGATCCATCTCTAGCTGATTTTTCAAACAGTCTTCTGTCCCATCAGTGCACGAGGCATCCAAAATGGCAATCACCCTCACTGGACAGGATGCCAAAGGGGCTTTTTCCATCTCATAGAGAAAGACATGCTGAAGACACACCATGTTTCCCACAAAACCCACTACCACTAGTGTGTCCCTGACTAGTGCAATGTACTCACACTGCTCTCTGAAAAGATCACAAGGTTCGCAGAGCTGTATTATGAGGAATCCCAGGCTCAGACAGACAAACAGCACTTGGAAATCTGAATACAGCATCACTTACCATTTCAAACAGCAGGCGGACCAACTTCTCAGATTCGCCTCTGTACTTAGACGTCAGTGTAGAAGAGGAGACATTGAAAAAGGTTGTCCCACACTCAGTGGCGACAGCTTTGGCTAGCATAGTCTTACCAGTCCCTGGAGGGCCAACCATCAGCACACCCTAAAATTGCAAGATGAATTAAACAACATACTAAATTTGAATGCTTTTCATAAACGATCATCAAC
>JAMJFZ010001797.1:1075000-1247500 GCA_026225945.1 Cricetomys ansorgei
GTGAGTGGGTGAAAAAGCAAACATCCGATTCAGAAGGACAGGCGGCTCAAGCAGGTACACTGCTGGCTCGCAGCACAGGGCAGAAGCTGCTACTCTGGGAAGTGGGAAGTGGCGGAGACTGGGAGAGATCGTGGCCAGGGCTACCGACTTCCAAGGTGTCAGCGGTCTTTCTTGCTCCAGGATGGTCACATTTGTGACACGAAAGCTACAAGGGTTACTACAGAAACTGTTTCTTTTTGGCTTATGATAGACAATTATTAAATTTTCAAGAATTCCATAAGCCAGTTGCAAAACACACCGAAATACTTAATACTAAAAATTAAACCTTACCAACTGCTTACATTGCATATGTTTTAAAAGGTAATACTTAAATCTCCTCACTTCCTGACTACCACTGTCTGTACTCCAGAATTTCCTCAGTCTACTATGTCTGCATGGTGGAATCCCCAAAGAGCCTGGTGGAAACCCCAAAGAGCTGGGAATTACCCATCTCCTGTAGACAGTGCTGACTGAGATGCTGAGCCTGTCACAGTAAAATCAACTATACCGCAGAAAGCAGCATGTACTCTAAGTTAGGGCTCACTGTGTTGACTATCCAGACTGTTAAAAGTAAAGTTAACTGAAAAGTACGCCATTTTAGGCTGGGAAGTGGCTCAGAGAGAAAACCTCCAGGCGGGAAAGATGAAGACCTGATTACAGATGCCCAGCACCCAGGTGAAAAGCTGGGTGTGGCAATGTGCACTTGTAACCCCAGTGGGACGCAGAGACAAGAGGACCCCAGAGCTTGGTGGCCAGTAGAGCCAACTAGAGCTTAGGGTCAGCATGAGACCCTGTCTCAAAAAGTAAGCGGAGAAAGATAGAGAGGTACCTGGTGTCAACCTCCAACCTCCACACACATATGTACACATGTGCACATGCACAAGGACCCACACCTAGACAAACACATGTATACACGCACGGCACACACACACACACACAGACCCGTACAATATGCTATTTGTGTTGCTTTTTACATTATAAAAAATGCAAAACACCGAATAGTCTTCCAATATATGCTACCTATCGCCAAGGTAGCACAGGAGCGAACGAGCAAAATTCCAAGATGCTTTACTTTCCGTTGCTTCCCGCCATCCCACTAACGAAAGCGAGTTGCTAGCCAGCATTCATGTCCACACGGTCACAGGTCAGACAGATACAGAGTGGGCCCTAATCCAGGAAAGGATTCTGTAAACTCCACAGAGAGCACGGACATTCGTGATTTCTAAATTATGGGCACACAGCTGCCTCATGTTGATCACATCTGTAATGGACTCACATGTGATTAAAAAGTAGTTCTTAAACACACATCAGCACCCAGTATGAGATGATCATTCATAAAATAGCTCGATTATGATTTATGCCCTGCTTTTTGTGGAGTCGTCGGTCAGCAGGTGTCAACAGATTCTAGCATTTCCAACACCTCTCCATGCGTGCGTCCCAGAGCTAACCATGAGAAAAAAGCATTTATCTTGGTCATCTGCTCTATACAACTTAATGAGACAAAGTGCGTAAGGGTGAATAATTTAGCAGCGAATTCAGGGCGTGTCACTCGTCCTCCTTTAATCTGAACTCTACTCAGAAGCGCTTGTAGCCACAGTCATGGGATCATGCAGGACGCTGCTCAGGAGCTGCACATTAGCTAAGCCAAATACGGCTAGCCTAACACAACTGAGCATCAGAGTGTTCGGACCTAATTTATTTTTTACTACAATATAAAGACACTCCTTCTACTCCCTCATATTCACCCCCAGTACCCTTCCCAAATTAAAAAAAAAAAGCAGTTGTTTTCTCTACGTAAAACTGTGATTCTTAAGTACTGTTGAGACCAATGGTGAGTTAATTCTTGGTTGGAATGATCAGTGCTCCTCTACCTCATGATCAAAGACACAATGAACAGAATTCGAGTTAAAGTAGGGCGCCTGAGACCTCTCAACACACTTTTATACTGACTCTAAACGTAAATGGCAAAATAGCGAATCCAGTCTTTCCATGTGCCTGTGTCTGAACATATGGGCTCCCCTAAGTGCCACGTCAAAACAGAGTCCCAGTACCGTACTGCTAAGAGGTGGGGCCTTGCAGACGCCTTCACCAGGCACTGCCTGAGGTTTGCTGTTAATAAAAAGATCTAGTATTTTATTATAGCATCCCAAACAGACTAAGACACCGGGTAGGTTCAAATAATACTGGAACTACAGCTTAGGTGTTCGTGTCACTCCTGCCAACAACGAGAAATAACCAGATGTCAGACGTGAGTCCTTTGTTTTGAGACAAAGTTTCAAAATGGTGCCAAACTCATGATTGTTGCAGAAACTTATTTCCAGTTATATTTAAAATGATTGTTTTGTGCATTGTTGGGTAAAAGGCTGCCTAAGCCTTGGCATTTTGTATGGCCTGTAGGTGTTGGTATTATGTGCATTCCTCATGATCTGCACATGCTATCTTTAGAATACCCAAGGAGCTGCTGTGTCAATAAAAACTCCTGAAATGAGATGCTCAGGGTTCCACTGTCCAGTATGGGGCTTGCCATGATAGTGGTTCCCTCTGCTGAGGTCTGGCAGGGTTTGAACCTATGACTACGCCTTCTGTCTTCCTTGCTGAGCCACCAGGAGCTTAACTGCTACAAGTCCCATATCAACACGGGCAGGACATCATGCCAGCTATATCCACTGTGGAGATAGGAAAGAAGAAAAAGAAACTCCAGACCTCAAAGAGTCTGGTAAAGTACATTCAGGGCAGTTTCCAGAGGACAGAGATTACATATTTGCAAATAATAATAATAATAATAATAATTAGAAGTCTTCTGAAGGAAAAGGAGACTGAGGAAGGAAATAAGCCTCTATGAAGAGAGAAGGCTGTGAAAATTAAGTGAGAAAGAGGGCTCAAAAGTGAGAGCCACAGAGAGAGGCTTTAGAGAAAGACATTTTCACGGTAAAAAACAAAGAATTCCGCTGGGAGCAGGGAAAAGGCAAGGTTTCAACCACTTTTCCTGATAATGGAACCGACCCACGTACAAGGAAACCTAAAGGCTACATGCAGTGTGCCCCAGCAGCTGGCCACGCTCTCTCCCACTGCTGGCAATGGCCGAAGCGCAGGAAACAGAAATCAGAGAGTACTGTTCGACAAACTGAGTTTTCTGATGCTGTGTGTGTGTGTGTGTGTGTGTGTGTGAGAGAGAGAGAGAGAGAGAGAGAGAGAGAGAGAGAGAGGGAGGGAGGGAGGCCCAAGAGGGTCTTGTGTTTGAGGTCTATTAAGGTTTTATATTTGCCTGTGGTGGTGGAAAGCTATACCACTGGGATGTTCCAGCATGAGTTTCTTCCCACAGGCTCAGGACCCCCTGCTGTGTGGAAGCTGGGGGAGGACAGGAGGTATCCTGGAAAAAAGAAGCTGCTTATTTAATTTGAACAGGTTTGTTTTTTTTCCCTGCAAACCTGACTACAAGTGGTCCAGATATTGGTGAGGCGGTTCTGACAAGACACATCTGCTGTGGTGATGAGAACTCCACCCCACAAGGGAACCCTTGCTGCAGACAAGGTTCACCTGAGATGATGCTGAGACAAACACTTGCTAAAAGAATCAGGACTAACGGTTGCTGCATTATGAAAAAGTCTTTGGAACGTACTAACTCAAATATGAACTGAACTGACCAGTTTTTTGGCTTTTTTTCCTGCAAACCAGACTCTATCTTGAAATCTGGAAAGTGATTCCTCAGGGTCAGCACACACAACTGTCTTCCAGAACTGGCCAAGGTTGTATCTCATGTTGGCAGTCAAACTTGGTAATGTTAAGAGTCACCCAGGTGGTGCTGGTTTTAAAGGCATGAAGGGGTCATGCAGAGCAGGGCACTTGAGAGGCCAGGAGAGGCCACTGGTGAGGGTGCAGCCTTGGTAGCAGTTGAAGGCCCAGACTGAAGGGTCATGTGAGGAAGTTGAAGCTTGGCACCATGAAGGGAGCCCAAGAAAAGCTACTGATGAAAGTGCACCCCAGTTGCAGCAAGGGACCCTAGTGTTCTGAAGATGCCAGTACCATTGGATGACCACCAAGAACAGCAGCAGCAGTGGAGTGGAGACAGCCAGAGCCTGGAGGACAAGCTGTGTGTGCTGCAGAGGGCAGAGCCAGAGAAGTGATCCAAGCCCTTTGGAGGAGCCCAGAAGATCATGAGTGAATTCCAGATCATTGGACATTGACAATGTTTTTCTGCTGTTCAAAGACATTGTGAAATGTCTGATAGATGTTTGGTTTCATTTAATTCTGTGCATCATAGCAAGCCTCATGATTGTCCTCCTGTAAATAGTTTTGCTGGTATAGTGTTCAATTGTGTTGTAAAGATAAACCAAATTTTTATTGGCTTATACAGAAAGGGAGAAATGTTGCAGAAGTTTATTTCCAGTTATATTTAAAATGGTTGTTTTGTGCTTTGTTGGGTGAAGGGCTACCTCGGCCTTGGTGTCTTGTATTGTCTGCAGGTGTTGGATTTATGTAAAAATGCTTGTGTAAAAGATTCCTCATGATCTGCACATGCTATCAAAAGAACAGCTGAGGAGCTAAGGTATCAATAAAAACCCTTAAGATTAGATGCTCCGGGTTCCACTATCAAGGATGGCCCTTGCCGTGACAGTGGTTCCCTCTGCGGAGGTCCGGCAAGGTTTGCACCTATGAATACGCCTCCTTGTCTTCCTTGCTGAGCCACACAGGAGCTTAACTGCCTACACATGACCATCCTGCCTCAGCCTCCTGAATGTTGGGACTGTAGTCAGGTACACTTTATTAGTTTACATTTTTAGTTTATGCTTTATGACTAAAACAAAGTACATGTCTAGTAAAGCTGTGCTAAATAAATTAAGGTAGACACTGGCCAGTCAGACATCCCATGGCCCTCCGGGTTAAAAAGAAACTCAGCCCCAGCAACAGATCATCATGCGTAATGACTGTAGCTTCCCTTAAAAACAGCACTTTCGGTTTAGATCTACTCTGAAGTCTATCAGAAATCTTTAAAGATGTGGAAAGAAGATGTAATCTCTCACAAAATTACCAGTATTTTTTTTAATAAAAAGTGTTATGACAGAAAGATTAATGAAAAGAATTTTTAAAATAAGAACCACTTTCACACTGCATTATGATTTAAAACTCGGGCACCCAATCGCAACATTCCAACCCCAGCTCACAGAATCTTCAGACGCACACGGGAGGCAGGGCTAGGCTCCCAGACAACTGCAGGGACCAGACAAACCAACGCACACAGCTCCAAGTGTGTAAGAGGCAACAGCAAAGTGCGCGGCACTGGGGGCGCACTGCTGCTACTGCTGACGCGTGTTCCATCACGTAATCCTAAATACAAGTTAAAGGGCAAATATACTGAGGACCCTTGAACATATTTCATTTATTATAAATGCCTTTACCTGCTGAGCCATCTCACAGGCCCAAAATAAATTCCTCTGATCCTCATTTTTTATACCTGTGAAGCTAAGTGTTCAGAAAATGGAAGCAGCTTTCAAAATCCTACACACAAAATAATAAACCTACTAGATTATGAGGTTACACAATCACGTGTATATAACTAATTTTGGTTTTGTTTTTATTTATTTCGTGGCAGGGTCTCAAGTAACTGTGCAAACCAGGTTGGCCTTGAACTCATACAGATCTGCCTGCTTCTGTCTCCTGAGCGAGAGACTAAAGGTATGCATCACCACACTGAGCCTAAAACTGGGCTCTCAATGAAGAGACAGGTAGGAACCAACACAAAGGAGCAAAAAGCAGATAAACTCTGGCCTTTCACCTACGCATTAAAAAAAGTGTGCTTTAAACAGCTCTGTCATAAAATACCTGGTCAGGCCGCAGGCCAGACTACTTACCAAGTAGCAGCTCCTTTAGCTAAATATTTATTTACTTACTGAACTAAATATTTGCAAGATGATACTATATTATGGGCAATACGGTCTGATTTTTCTGAACTATTTTATTCCATTTTTGCAAGCCTGTTGTAACACACTCAACAGATATTTTAAGAAGGCGTCTATAACACCCCTAATGATCCTTCCATCTTCATTTTCAAATCAGCCTTAGCCCAGGAAACTCTTGATCTGCTCAGTTTTGAATGCTGTGATAATCAGAGCGGAGACAACTGCACCTGTCAAGCTATTGGGATGCTTCCATGTTTGTTTTTAACAGGAGTTTCTTTTGTTTCCATGGTGACTCAGAGCGTCTCTTCTACCTCCTCAACAACTGTAGAAATAAACAGGCTGATTCCCAGTGTACTCTGAGTACTTAACACGTCAATGATAGAGTAAGACTTAGCCGATTATCCAGAAACACTGTAAATGAAGAGCCATTTCTAACCTCCAGAGGAACGCGTGTGACCCCTGACAATCATCGCTTGGTCACTCTGGCCTGTTTACAAGTCACGCTGAAAAACCTCGATGTATCCAGTTGTGGATCTCTTCTCTAATCCAATCCAAACTTTAAATCTGGCTTGGTGGCTGGGGTACGGGGAGGGGAAAGGAAGGGAAGAGACGGTCCTCACAGACTCCAGCCCCCACTCTGAGAGGACGGGAGCTCCCGGTACCCTAGTTTCTTACTCTGAAAAGGGGAGTAGGATTGTTCATAAATTACTCACGAATGGTGCCAGAGCCTTCCAGTAAGCCACAGCCAAGATCTTGCTCTTCCTTCTTTTGTATAATGCTGCTACCAAGGTCCACTTTGCTAACACATCTATAGTTCTGAGTACACGCATTTGCTCTACTAATACATCTATACCTCTGTGTGCGTGTTATGTCCATTACTTCACTAAATGTGCCTATATCTCAGTGCGAGTGTGAGTATGTGCATGCAATGTACTTTACTAAATGAATCTATACCTCTGTGTGCTGTAGTGTGCATTTACTCTACTAAATACATGTGTACCTCTGTGTGTGTGTGCATTTACCTCTACAAATACATATATAACTCTGTGTGTGTGTGTGTATATGTGTGTGTATATGTGTATATGTGTGTATGTGTGTGTACATGTGTATATGTGTGTATATGTGTTTATGTGTGTGTATATGTGTATATGTGTGTGTATGTGTATATGTGTGTGTACATGTGTGTATGTGTGTACATGTGTATATGTGTGTATGTGTGTGTACATGTGTATATGTGTGTGTATGTGTGTGTACATGTGTATATGTGTGCATATGTGTATGTGTGTGTATATGTGTGTATGTGTGTACATGTGTATATGTGTGCATATGTGTATGTGTGTATATGTGTGTATGTATGTGTGTATATGTGCGTATGTGTGTACATGTGTATATGTGTGCATATGTGTATGTGTGTGTATATGTGTGTATGTGTGTACATGTATATATGTGTGCATATGTGTATGTGTGTATATGTGTGTATGTGTGTACATGTGTATATGTGTGTATATGTGTATGTGTGTGTATATGTGTGTATATGTGTATGTGTGTGTGTATATGTGTGTATGTGTGTATATGTGTATATGTGTATGTGTGTATATGTGTGTGTGTATGTGTGTGTGTATATGTGTGTGTGTGTATGTGTGTGTATATGTGTGTGTGTGTGCATGTGTGTATGTGTGTGTGTGTATATGTGTGTATATGTGTTGTATGTGTGTGTATGTGTTTGTGCATGTGTGTGTATATGTGTGTGTGGTGTCCATTTACTTTACTAAATACATCTATACCCCTGTGTGTGTGTGTGTGTGTGTGTGTGTTATGCATTCACTACACCTCTGAAATTATGTGCAGTGCAACATGGCCTTCAAAATATAAAGAACACTGAGGACCCCTGAAGACTCCATAGCAGCTGTAAGCCCACCAAGGCCCCAGGTGGCAGGAGAGTGAACTTGCCTTGTCGTCTCTGCCCCTTGCTCTGCAGTCCTTGTCCTTGCTGGCGGGTTTGTCACTCTTCGATATTGGGTGCGCTCGGCCCACGAGTCCTCGGGCTCCTGCTCCCATGTCTTTCCTCAGAGGCCTCACTTCCCGATTGGGACGCCTGATTTGGGGTGGTGCTCTGACAAAAGAACGACAGTAAAATAAAAATTAATCAAAGACAAGTGTTTCAACACAGCCTTACTCGAGAGGCTGTCACAGCTCCCCGGAAGTCTAATGGTTGGTGCAATCGCTGAACAGAGGCGACACATTTGGAGTGATGGCTCGCCGCCAGAGGGCAGGCCACACGGACTGCGCCCATCTGTGAAGCTGCGCGGCTCAACTTATTGACTATCTAAAATCAAGAGTAGTTAACCTACAGAAAGTGAAAACCTTCTCACTAAAGGACATGATTTACAATGACTATTTGCATAGTTTAAATGATGTCTCTTTTTACAACCAAGTTGACTTTGTCCACCTGTGGTGGAAAAGTCAGCATTTCACTAAGCAAATTACAAATGGTGGGCCCGGCACCAACATTCGTATAAACAAAGTCATTTATGTGGGAAAACACTATCGATGTTTTGACGGTATCAAAATCATTATAGGACCCCAGGTGTGATTAAGAATGTCAACAAAACCAGAATGAGACCAACGTGCTCACAGCAGCGCACGCTGCCAGTATAGTGCAACTCCCACCATCCGACGCTGAGCCTTGGAGGCCTCTCAGCATGTCCTGGCGTCTCGGGTGGGGCGCCACACGTGACACTCCATCTCCCTCCTTCTCAAGCCATCCCGCCCTGGTTCCCTACCTTTCTTTCCCTCACAGCTACACTGACATCTGTGGCACTCTGGACCCCTGTATGCAACTGCCTTTTCCTCTTTGTACCGCATCCACTGTCCCATCTCTGGGGTCATGGTGTGTGTGTGTTAGCGCTTCTGTTTCCTAATGTTCACTGCATATACTAATTACACATACTAATGGATTTCATTACGAAATTTTCACACTTGTACACAATGTACTTTAATCACACTCATCCTCATTAATTACCCTTCTGCTCTCTGCCATTCCTACTACACCCTTCTCTCTTCTAAAATAGTGCACCCCCCTCTGTTTCAATAAAAGGGTTTTGTTGGGGTTAGCCATAGGAGCACGTGCACCTGACAATGGCTTCACCACTGAAAAGGCTTCTCCCCACTTCATTAACCCAGAGAAGAGTGGGTCCTGTGAGCCCCTCCCCATTCCGCGATGGGGTGCTTGTGAAGATCTTGTGCACATCACCACAGCTGCTGTGAGTTCAAGGGCACAAGCCAGGCCGGGCCTGAGGGTCAGCATTCCACAGCCCCCACCCTTCCTCCAGCTCCTCCATCCTTCCCGCCCTTTGCTTGGCAGGTACTCTGCAGGTTGGAGTTTAGTTCACCCATCTACCCGGTTCCCTTCCTGGTACCACAGAAGTAGGCATGACAAGTGCATCTGACGAGACAGGGCGAGGGATGAGGTCCACGCACTCAAGGAAAGCTGGTCAAATACTACGATGTTGCTCCGGTTAATGTAAGATCACTCCCATGGGGTGATGGGTCTCACTCGGTCTCCAGTCGGTGGTGCAGCTTTGGTAGGTTGTGGGACCTTTAAGAAGTGAGGCCTGGCTGACGGGTAGGTTGACAGGGTAGATTCCAGCCTGTCCCGTCTCTGCTTCTTGATCAGCCACACACTTCTGCCTACCTGGACTCCCGCTGGACGCCTTAACTTTCATGATGAACTGAAATCCCCAGAAAACTCAGTCAAAATAAGTCTCTCCTCTTTTGGATTTTGTCACAGCAGTGAGAAAAGGCAAGCGCTGCACAGAGCATGGTCATACTGTTGGAATGTTCTAGGAACGGGTGGCTGCTGAGAACCACAGGCATCCGTGAGGTTACCTCACTGACAGTGTAGTCCAGTTCAACATTTATTGAACAGCCATTCTTAATATACAGCTAGTGGGTGCCACTGGGCCCAGGGCAAGACAGATAAACAAACAATAGCCTGGCAGGGTCTACAGAAAAGGAACTGGGGAAGAGTTCACAGCAGAACGAGCAGAAGACACTTTGGAAATCAAAGTTTGTTCACATCGTTGGTTCTAGGGCATTCTTAGTCTTTTAAACATTCTGTCAATGAAAACGTGAAGAGACTGGTGATGAGTAAGAACTAGTAACGATGAGGTGCTGTCTGGAGCCCTGCAGGTCTGGGGACGTGGCTGTGGCTCCCTAGAGAGCATTTGGCCAGCATGCACCAAGCTCTGGGCTCAGTGTCTAGCACAGGAAATAAAAGCTCAAGCCTTTTAGTGTCTCAGGCAATCTCTGTTGTTGAAAGAGGGCAGGCCTGTCTTACTTAACGTTTTCTGTTTTGACAAAGAGATAGAAAGTGGTCCAGGACAGTTCTTTCTGCTTTGTGGCATTTGTTTGTGTGTATTTGTGTAAGCAGAGATGTCTTTTCTGACAAAGACAATAGGATGAGACCATCTCTTCCCTCAAAGCACACACCAAGATTCTCCCATTGTCAGCAGTTGTGCCTGCTACTTAAATGACAGCCATGCGGTGCAGCTTTTTAGACTCTACTCCAACACGAAGCTTCTGCTCACCTTCAGCAAACCCAGCCCTGTCAGCTGCACACAGGCTCCCTGCAGTTGCTGGGCTGGCCCATGAGGCCTTGCCACCAATCTGGAGACAGGTCTGACTCTCGGCTTGCCACTCAGCAGCTGCTCAGAAGCCCATGCAGCCCTTTCTGTGCACACATCCAGCTTGGTAAGCTGTGTCGTAAGATCCCTTCTAAGCTGGCTCACAGCCTGCCTTCCAAGGGCTGCCACCGAGTTTGTCCTGCCATGCGCCGTTCTGCTGGGCTCACGGAGGGCCTCAAGTGCTTAACAGGTGACAGGTCCCCCGTCTCACGGGAACACCCTCAGTTCCACCTCGTTGCAGTTGGGTAGTACATGTGTGAGACTCTGGGAGCATCCCCAAAAGCACCCTTGATTCTGTTCTGGACTTCACTGTGCGTTGCTGCATCACCGCACAACGCCATGCTTCACCATGGGGACTCTGACGGCTTCCATGCTGCAGCGGCAACAAACTCATGCAGCTTCGTTAAAGGGAGGCTTTGTGAGGCTGCGCTGCACTGCTGAGCTCGGCCCTGATGCTCGAACAGACTGACACTGTACTAGAATGAAGCCTCTCAAATCAGAGGGCAAGTGGTCATCCGAGCAGAGTGAACAAACACCAGCCTGGTATTCTACACTGAACCACTGTATAAGAGCGACAGGAAGACAGATATTCTATGATTAAAACTGACAGCTTCCCGCTAACAGGGCTCTTCGCTGTGAGAGGCACTAAGCACACATCAGCAAGGACAAAAGCGCAGCAGAGAGATAAGGAACAGAAGCATAACAGGTGTCTACACACTCCTTCAGGAAATGCTTCTGGAACGCCTACACTGCAGCACACGTTCGTCTTGCTGCTGGGGACACAGCAGTGATCAAGTCTGAGGCTCCAAATCTTCAGATCGCATGCTTGGGGGGTGCGTAGACAAGCTCAAGTGCAGTCTGGTAGTCTTTAAGTACGGAAGGGCGAGGCCTAAGTAGGCTGGACTCTGGGTATCATCTGAGCAAAGACAAAGCCAGCACTGGGGAGCCAGGAGGGAGCTCCAGCCTGTCTGCACGCCGTGCCGGGTGCTCTCCATGCTCTCCATGCTCTCCATGCTCTCCATGCTCTCTGTCCCTTCATTCTCGCGACTGCCGCCTGCGACAACTGCCACCCTGACCTTGATTTACAGAGGAAAATGACAGAGAGGCTGGCTAGCTTGTCCTCATGGCCACTAAGTGGAGGAGCTAAGATGAGACATCCTCTGCCCCCAGAGGGGCACAGCCTTCCTACAGTGGGAGACGCCGTACGGCAAGGACCTTGCTTGTCAGCAGCAGAGTACAGTGATGTCGAGCTGAACTGCGTCAGGAAGAGCACGGGGGCTGGAGACGAGAGAAGAGGCCACAGTCACGAAGGGAAGAGGAGGAACAGTTGAGCATGGGAAAGCCAGAGAAGCCAGGAGCAGGGAAGGAGAGTTCCAAGAGAGATGATAAACAGCAAGAGTCACAGAGGTGAACAGAGAGCATCAAGGGAGCAGACGGCAATACACACTAGAGAGCTGCTCGACACAGTCCGAGTTAAGCCCCAGTGCTGCAGTGACCAGCGGCACAGGATAGAACTTCCTGTGACCAAGGAGAGAGCCGAGGGGCTGCACTCAGCAGCAGACAGCAGCTTACCTGGAAAGGGGCAGCGAGACCAGGATTTTTCAGCCCTAATGTAACGTGCTATGCTTTCACTCTGACATCGCCACATTGGTTTCACTCCTTCATTTGTCTCTAGTAAATTATAATGTCTACTCTCAGTTGCCTTTTCTAAAACACGGAAATGCCAAGTTTAGGGGGCTGGAGAGGCGGCTCAGTGGTTAAGAGCGCTTGCTGCTCTTGCAGAGGACAGGGTTCGGTTCCCAGCACAACCATCTGTAACTCCAGTTTCAGCCTCCAGACACCAAGCATGTAGTGCACAGACATACAAACAGGCAAAGCACCCACACACACATAAAATAAATCTTTAAAAAAATTAGGCACTCGCTGTAGTAAATACCTAGAATTCCAAAGTCCAAAATTCAAGTGACTACTGGATTCTATAGCACAAGACAAACATTTCCTACACAAAGCTGACGTAAGAGAAACAATGAAACTTTAAAAACCAAGAACAACGTCCAACAGAAAGACCTCCCTCAAGCCGGGCAGTGGTAGCGTATGCCTTTAATCCCAGCACTCAGGAGGCAGAAGCAGGCGGATCTCTGTGAGTTCGAGGCCAGCCTGGTCTACAGCGTGAGTTACAGCACAGCCAGAGTTACAACAGAGAAACCCTATGTCAAAAAAGGAAGGAAGGAAGGGAAGGAGGGAGGAGGAAGGGAGGGAGGGAGGGAGGGAGGGAGGGAGAGAGAGGGAGACCTCCCTTCAGACACCTGGCCCTCCCCTTGCTGTCGCTCTGCAGGAGGGAGGGGCCTCTTCTCCACACTCTCAGGCTGCTCCGACTGAGCTTTCCCATCACTGCTCCTGACCCCTGCCTGGCACCGCAGCAGCACATCTTGTGCCTCCAGCACAGCATTCTGCGTGCAGCACGGGCATCTGGCCACTCCTGAGACTTCTGGTCTTCCCCCAGCCAGCAGGACTAGCTGAAGGAACTGTAGACTCGCTGTCTCCATCTTGAACCCTGTCTATCGCTCTCTGCCCTGCTGTAACTGCGTAAGTAGAACAAGCCTGAGGGCTCAGACCTGGAGAAGCTGAGCAGACTAGAGCTGGAGGCCGTCCCAGGCTTCACAGCAGATCGTGTTTCAAATATCTCAAAATCTCAGGATGTATGTTTTTCAAGCAATGCAATGAGCTGTGGGTGAGCTCATGCTGCTAAATTCCACCTGCTTCTCAGCCTTTGACCTATAGGACCCATAGGATCCACACTACCGTCTGATGGTGTGACCTATCTTCTCTCTCTCTCTCTTTTTAATTTTTTTTTTTAATTTTTGGTTTTTCGAGACAGAGTTTCTCTGTTGTAACTCTGGCTGTCCTGAAACTCACTCTGTAGACCAGGCTGGCCTCGAACTCACAGAGATTCGCTTTTCTCTGCCTCCCGAGTGCTGGGATCAAAGGTGTGTGCCACTACCACCGACTCAACATAGTACTATCTTCAAAGTCAGTTTCCCTCTCTGAAACCCAAATGGGATGATGCTAATGTTGGCTGTGTTCATGGGAGGTTGTGAAGATTAAATTATAAATCACGTAAAGAACTCAGTAAATGTCACTTGTTATTAAGACAAATACCCTGCTACTGGCATTCCCCTCACAAACTAGAATCAGAGGCCATCCCATGATCCAGAAGACAACATAACTCCAGAAAGTCACCCCGCCCGGCCCTGGTGTCAGGTAGTCACCTACTGCATCATATAAAGAGCGGCCCTGGGCCTACAGCTCTTCCATAACTCCTATTCCTCTCCCACAGTCTGCTCTTACCTCTAATTCCTATTCAGGTGCTTGGTCTAGATACTTAACTACCTAGTCCATGCTTTCCCTTGTTCTCACTGTCCCACCAGTCACCACGTTCAGACCACTCTACACAGTAATGCTTCCAGGTCAGGGGCCACACGGTTGTACCTGCCATCCAGTGTGCACAGAACCTGGTGCAGAGCTTTGCAGGTAACAGGTGGCAGTATCCCCGGGGCCACACTCTGTGGGTTTTGTTATTGTGATTATACTGCCTGCAGGGCCACAGACAAATGCCTGGCACACAGGGAACATTCACAAAGCCCGTGACAGGTGGATCCTGCAGAGCTCTTCTCCGGCAAATAATCTCACTGCGATGTACACCTCACTCGGAGAAAGCCTGGAGGATGACTGGGTCAGCAGCACTACTACAAAACTGCCTCTCCCACCTCATGCCAGGAAAACAACTGAGTCAGAGCAGAGGTGAAGGACTCACAAACAGGAAACGGGTTCCTCTCTCTCAGTACTTGACTTTGGCCTTAACTGAACTTTTTCCTTATTAACTATTTTTTTGTTTTGCTTTGCTTTGCTTTGGTTTTAGTGCTGACAGCTATTTAAGCTAGCAGGATACCCAGAGAAACGTGTCAACAACCTTAACACCAAGTCTCCAAGGACTCCACAGCCCAAGTGTTGTAAGGTAGCAGGGACTTAAGGAAAACCAATTTCCTTAAGTGTACATGGAGACACACTCTGCTATCTCCCAAGCACATGTACACACACACACACACACACACACACCTCTAGAGGCCAGAGACCAAGTGTCTTCCTCAATCTCTCACTGACTGAGTTAAACTAACTGGCCAGAAAGACCCAGGACTTTCCGATCCTTGCCTCCAATCACTGGGATTACAGGTACGCACCTCTGCAGTAGCTTCTATGTGGGTGCTGGATCCAATCTCAGGTTGCTATGCTTACACAGCAAGCTTTCACACAGTAGGCTCTTTCCCCAACCCTTTCCTCCAAGCCTTAATGAAATAGCATTAGAAGGTCTATTAGGGCTTTAATCACAAAATTACCTGTACATAACAAACCGAAGGATTAATTTCAGACTCATATACACAATCTCACTCACCCCTCTCCAAAAGGCCTGACTGGTTAAAAATCTACCACATGTGAATGTAATCTGTATATCCATCATGAATAATATCCACCAATAATAATAGTTCCCTCAAAAACTAAAAATAGGGGCTGGAGAGATGGCTCAGCAGTTTAGAGCACTGGCTGCTCTTGCAGAGGACCTGGGTTCGATTCCCAGCACCCACACGGCAGCTCACAATTGCCCATAACTCCGGTTCCAGGGGATCCAATGCCCTCTTCTGGTCTCTGCAGGCACTGCATACATGTGATTAAGAGGTGCACAGACATACAAGCAGGCAAAATGCCCATGCACATAAAATAAAGTAATATAATATAATATAAAAATAAAGAAATCTTTAAAAATTAAAAATACAAGTACTACATAATCTAGTAACCCCACTTGTGAATATATATCTAAATAAAATTGAATGGGGTGTTGAAGAGACATCTGCACCTCCATGTCTGTTTAACCCTACTCACAGCAGCAAGGCATGGAAATAACTTCAGTGGCTGCAGATGGGCTTTATTCAGCTGTAAAGACGGAAGTTCTCCCATTTGGAAAGATGCAGGCGAACCTAGAGGACACTGTACTAAGTGAAATAGACACCCTGCAGAAAGACAGTAAGACCACAGAACTAGAGGGGAGAATGGTGGGCTTCTGGGTCCATCTTGTGCCTCATAGCAGAATATCTGAGGCTAAATCAGAAAGAGCACAACTGTCTCTGTTCACCTCTGGATACTGGGAAGTCTAGGCCCAGGGAGCCCACATCTGCAAGGACGTTCGTGCGGCATGGTTCTGCGGCTAATAGGCGGATCCCGAGTGGCTGTCCTGTGAGCGCACCCACCTTCTGGGTTAACAGCACTAAGGCATCCTGGGGCCCACGCTGCCAAGATGTGAGCTCTGGCCGACACTCAGACCCCGGCACAAGCTGACACTGCCACAAGTGAAGTTCCAGTCACACACGCATTCTGGACATCTAGCATGCGTGACGGTGACCACAGCTAACCATCTGTACTATATACTTGAATTTTGCTACGGCAGGACTTGTATTGTCACTACAAGAAAAAAATGGCAAGTTACGTGAGGTGAGGTCAGTTTAACTGTCGTCGCTATTTCACAGGCTCATCCAATCATTCAGTCGTGTATCTTAATACAGAATTTACTGCAATGAGGCTGGAAAAAAGATTTGCCATATTTACTTTTTAAGATGAACAGAGAGTATTAGGGATGGAGAGGTGGCTCTGAGGGCAACACTTGCTGTGCGAACAAGAGGATTTTGAATCCCAGCAGCCACGCAAACAGCTGTGTGTGGCTCCCTGAGTGCCTTTAACTGCAGGGAGGTGGGTGACAGAGACAGGAGCACCATGGGCTTGCTGGCTCCAGCCCAACCCAGCTTCAGTGGAAGACCTTGTCCCACAGGGTAAGGCAGAGAGAGAGAGAGCAGACACCAATGTCCTCTTCTCACCTCTGTACCTGCACAGACAGGTGTGCACACACAGACATGCGTGCGCACACACTCAAGCGCACACACAGACACGCATGCGCACACACTCAAGCACACACAGACATGCGTGCGCACACACTCAAGCACACACACAGACACGCATGCGCACAAACTCAAGCACACACACAGACACGTGTGCGCACACACAGACATACATGCACACACACTCAAGCACACACACAGACATGCGTGCGCACACACTCAAGCACACACACAAACACACACAGACATACACGCATACACACACACACACACAGGCTTACGAAAGGAGTGTTTTATTGACTAAATGCCGTGGCGAGCTTTGTTCCAAACACAGCCAGCCTTGGATTCAGTTGAAGGCCTCACAAGGAGAGACCACCTCACTAAAGAGAATGTGCTTATCAGCCTAGATGTAAAATGTGATCAAAATCATTTCACTGACATAAGAACCCTACCATCAGAGGACACCATCTGAAGGTTTCATTTCTTTGCAGTTTAGCTCTGACTGCCTTGCCCTCCCGTCGTGATCCTGCTTTCACAGCTCAGTTTCCCAAATTTAAGGCAATGGGTCTAACCCATTCTAAAAGACTGCTTTGACTTTGCTGAGCAGCTGCTGGCAATTGAAAACGTGATGGCGATTAAACTCAGCAGATCCATGACACAGAAAGTCTGACTTCAAAACACATGGCAACGGCACTGGTGGAAGCCGCAGGCTGCGCACGGCTGTGACACGCAGCAGACAGTGGAGAGGAAGCACGGGCTACAGTTCCATTAACTGCAGCAGACAGAAGCACAAAGAAGCCGGCCAAATCAGTGGCCAGGGCCCAGCACGCCAACTGCATCCTTTGCAGGAAAACAGCAGACTACACTTCCCTATTGACTGAAATCATAATTTCGGCGTGATGCTCCCACGGGGAAATTCTTAAATTACATTTAAATTAGTAAGATTTATTTCATTAAGAGTTTTCAATTTCTTTATTCCGCCACCACTAGTAAGAATTTAACAAGGAGATATTAGGACACGGAATATATATCAAAATGCAGCCACAAATGCCATTGGATGTGTGTGCTGAAATCACAGAACAAAGCGGATACAGTTAAGAGCACTGACACTGAGAAGATCTGGGTTCAAGTCCTGACAGCCACTTTCCCGCTCAGGTGACTTGGGAAAGTAACAAGCTCCGCTTCACTCTCGCCATCGGAACATCAGGCTCTCGGCACTGGCTTATGTGATAGAACAGTCCCCACCTGACGGCGTCACTGGAGGACTTAATAGGAGACTGCTTAAGAACATCAAGTGGCCAGTGGCTAAGGCAGCCCCTTCCCTGAAAATGAACACCGACGTCACGGATCTTCAACACCGAAAACCCAGCTTTCTCTCTGCCAGGGTTATTCAACATGGACCAGAAAACTAAGGATTTGTGCAGACTTTCAAGGATAAGATATAATTACTTGAGGATTTTTCGAATGAGATCACTGTTAATTGTGTCGTTCTTTCATTATCTATCTGAAAGAATACCGTAGTTCCTCTTTTCAGAGCTGACCATTGATTTTAATTTATTCCCTGCCGGTCATCATCACTGGATTCTCTTGTTTAATCCTGTGAGGAGAGACACCGCCCCCCACAGCACAGACACTGACATCGACATTTAGAGCAGTTGAAACACGAAGGCCCAGAGCAAGAACCAGTGGTATCACGAACCAGCTCAGACCCAGAACCTGGCCAACCACAGCTGTCTTTTTAAAGAACTTTGCCAAGAGTCACTAAGATGGAATTTTTTGTTTCATCACTTGAAGAAACTGGTTTTGTAAAACAGCATTCCAGTCTAGCTTCCCGGTGTTTAACTGAGAGGACACGAATTCCTGATCACCCTTGAACACGATGACCAACGCACCCAACTAGAGCTTCCTCCATGACACGGGCCTCACAGGCCCGTCACCACAGCATTCTCTGCTGGCGGGAGCTGCTGCTGCTTACAGGCAGAGTCTGTCCCTGAAGCCCTACCTTATGAACCCCCATTATTACTCAGGTATTGAACACGGAATCCCTATACGACCTCTTGAGTTGTCATGTGTTTTCTTGTGGTCGCTGACAGAGTGTTACAGTGTGGATGGTCCTCACAGGTTCATGTGTTCTAAGATGGGTCCCAGTGGCGGTGCCATGTGGGGTCTTCAGAAGCAGGGCCTGCTGGGAGACAGTTGCTTGGAGCACGCACGGACCTTGCCCAGGCTCCTTTCTCTCACTCACCCCCCTCCTCCGCAGGTTGCTTCCTTCTCTGGGGTGGAGGTGTTCCGCCCACAGCAGGCCACCCAGCAACCGCAGACTACACCCCTTGAAGACTTGAGCACCAAGCCCTTCTTTCCATTGTTTTTCGCAGGTTCTTGTCAGAAAGACAAAAGTAACTAGTACTATGTTGAGCTGGGCAGTGGTGGCACACACCTTTAATCCCAGGACTCGGGAGGCAGAGACGGGAGTGAGCTCCAGGACAGCCAAAGCTACAGAAGAGAAACCCTGTCTCACAAAACAAAACAGTGTAGAAGTAAGAGTCTCTTTCCCAGGTGACGCATGCTCCAACTGCTGCTTTCTATAGCGTCTCTAATCCACAGAGAACAAAGAAGCACACGCCACGTACAAGAGCTATCCATGAGAGGAATGCCTTAAAACTTTCAGTTTTTCTCTATGTGTCTATGTGTGCACGTGCAAACGTGTACATGTACGTACACATGTACATGTGTGGGCCTTGAAGACCAGAAGAGCCCCTGGAGCTGGAGTTCACAGGTAGCTATGAGCCACCCACTGTGCGACCTCTGCAAGAGCAGCACACACTGAGGCATCTCTCCAGCCCCACACAGAAGTGGTCTGTTTTTGTTTGGTTTGGTTTCATGTGGAGGAAGAAGGTCTGACGAAATACATTCCAGTCCATGCATTTATCTTTCACTTTCATCATAAAAAAGGATTGAAAATAAGTATAGAAATAAATGCAATCTGTGGTATAGGCATGTCAGGAAGAAGAGATGGCAGGGAGGGGCTTGAGTCAGAGGTACGCACTGAGGGGCAGTTCTGGGTTGGCAATCACGAGAAAATGTTATCCAGAGTTTTTATCATTTGAGTCACAGATATTATTGTCGGCAGCCACAGCCTCCCTCCTGAAATTAATGATGGTGACATAGCAACTCAGAACAAATATTCTAAAATGTAAATTTATTGTTAGCTCTTAGCTTTAAGCCAGAAGTGTGTTTTAGAATTGACTTTTGACTAATGACTTTCAGAAGAAACTAAGGCATCCCATGATATACAGGAACAGGGAAAACGTGGTGCTCTGAGAGACCACGGGCCAATTATTTCTCTTCCTCAATACTTGCTCCAGAGCATCTGAGAGAATGATCCTGACTCCTAAAATGGCACCTTCTGAGGGATGAGGGCTACCTAATCCAAAAAACACATCATTTTCCTTAAAAAAAAAAAAAATAGTTCTCATCTAGTGCCTTCAGCAGGAAAATCACAAACCACCTGTACCTCAGAAGACATTCTGAGTGACTGAGATGGGCTCAGTAGTGCACAGCTGTGGTCCTGGCACTCAAGAGGCAGATTCAGAAAGATCGGAGAGAGAGGCCAGCCTGGGCTACATAGCAAGCTCTGGGCCAGGCTGGGCCCACACAGCAAGGCCCTGACTTAAAACAAAACAACAAGAAAATGAACCGCTTTTCACAATCCTTTACATGTTTTTGGAAAACTTCAAGAGAGCGGTTAGTTAAGCAGACATCCTCAGCTACTGGCAAAAGGAAAATGTATTTTCTACGGGCAACGCTCTGCTCACAGTAGCGCTCCACAATGCAAAAGGCAGAAGGAAGCCAGAAAGACCTGGTCTCAGACCCTGGTCTAACCTAACCTGGCCACGTCCGGGTCTCCCGGGCCTCAGTCTCCTCACCTGTAAAATTAACGGTGCTACTCGCTCATGTTGAACTCCTACTATGAGCAAACCTGTGTCAGCGATGCACGCTTGCTGTCTGGTTTTGAACAAAGGCACGGCCTCTGCCCTTACATAGCCTCTAGTCACAAAGAGACAAGAAAACGCTTCAGTCAGTTGACAGAGGCAGAGTAAGATGAGCAGCTTAGAGGTGGGGATTATGGGTGTCCCCTGGAGAAGGAGCACACTGTGGGCAGGAAGAGAAAGAAGAGAGCAGTCGGATGAGGGGTGCCAGAGGAACTGGTAGGGATGGAAGCCTTACATGCCTCCCTAAGGAGTCCGCTCACTAAGCGATGATAAGCCACTGAAAACCACAGGCGCCCCTTCTCCACCAAGGCACCGGCTGCCCAACAGATGAACCCCGCCTCTGAACTGCTGCACTTGCAGGAGTTAGTCTTCTCAGACAACGAGCTGTGGTGCTGACACCACAGATCTAAAAGACTTCTTCTCTTAACCAGTAAGTTGTGGGACGCCTGCTACTGTACGGCTCTGAAGGACTGCAGGCAGGGGCTTGGCAGGCCTTTGCCTCTTTTATCAAATGCGAGCTCTGAACGCCTACAAGGAATGAGCATCATCAGCATATCAAGTTATAAGCCTCCAAATGCTTCTGCAAAACACCATTCAAAGTAAGCTTTTCTCTGAGCACGGTTGCCTGCGAGTTCTTCCCCCCACGCCTCACTCACCTGTGTTCTGCAGGGACAGGGGGTGGCCACACTGCAGGGTCTCTAAACGGTTCGTCTTGACAAGACACAGGGAAGTCAGGGGGCTTGTCGACCTTAAAGCTTTCTAACGTGCTGACGATACTCTTAACTTGTTCGTATTCTTCCAAGAGTTCCTGCCGCACCTTAGGAAAGGAGCCCTTAGTTAGAAGCCATTCAAGCTCACACAAAGTGCAGATAAATTACTACAGTGTTAACGTGGATAGTGTCAGTCAACCTGTGCAAAATGAGTCACAGATACAATGCCAAACAGCTATTCAGAGTGACACAGGCAGAGAGCAGTGAGGGAGAAGGCTGCACTGCACGCCTCTTCCCACCGGAAAGCTGAATAGAGATACAGAATAAATAATATGGATCTGTTAATAGAACCTAAAGCAAGCACCCAATCCGGCAATAAGTTACGAAGACGCTAGGCTAAGCTGTCACTATTCTCAGAAGCGAAGATAAATCTGGCACAGTGTTCACCCCACTTGCTGTCCTGTCACCAAGCAGAAGAGCTTGTCCTGAGGGTCTGCCCACTGCCAGCCAGTGCTAAGGGTCACACGCCCTTATTTGTGTCCCCTTCACCTCAGTCTCTTTTGGCCTTCAACTCTTCAACCTGAATAAGGTTCATCGTGAGGTTTAGGTCAAGACTTTCCCTACATTTGAAAAATGTAACTGAAGCTGGGCAGTGGTAGCGCACGCCTTTCATCCCAGCACTCGGGAGGCAGAGGCAGGCAGATCTCTGTGAGTTCTAGGCCAGCCTGGTCTACAGAGTGAGTTCCAGGACAGCCAGAGTTACAACAGAGAAACCTGTCTCAAAAAACCTTTTTTTAAAAAAAAAACAAAGGAAAGAAAAATGTAACTGAATACTTATGTACAAAGTACTGTCTTCAGTGTCGGCGCCCATGCTGATTCTCAAAAGCGAGCGATGATTGGAAAAGTTTTATTTATGAACTAATTTTTAACAATTACAGTAACTTTTTAACCGGAATGCACAGTTAACTCCAAAGCAGAGCAGAAAGAGCTCTTCCTGGAGCAGTACACTGGAAAACACACCAGGAAGCTGCGGAACCAAGAGAGACCCAGTGAGAGGAGCCGCCAGCAGGTGCGGCTCTTTGGACCCAGTGTAAAGGGCACACAGCAACATCTCAACAGCAACACTCCCCACCGTGAAACCCAAGCGCCCTGCCTGGGAGAGGCATGAAAAACAGGAGACCTGAGAGTTTCAGCTGAGTTTCAGCATGTGTGGTGGTGTTACTCAACGCAATTTGGTAACTCTTATGATGGAAAATAAGCCAAATTTATCCTCAAAAACTTAGGAAAGCACTGATTTCTAACTTGTGGAGAAAGGCGGGGCTCTGGAAAGGGACTAGAAGAAATGCAAACTTCAAAGTGGCGTCTGACTTTGTACTTTTAATTTTAAAAGGATTTTAAGTTACAGTAATAATTGAGGAAATTGTAATTCAAGTTTGCACGGACTGTACTATTATACAATCAAGCAGTACAGTCAAAAGACAGAAAACATGTTAATGCCTTTTATTAGATTACCAATTCATTTGTGTTTGTAGGGAGACTTTCAAGGAAAACTTTTATGAAATAGGTCAAAACTACAAACAAAAATGAAAGGAGAGACAGCAACAAGAAATACCTAATTTCAAAAATATGTTGGCAGACACAACTGAGCACGCGCATTTTTAAAATGAAGAATACACTCGACTACAATTAAGTCTCCTCGAAGATTAAAATGCATGGTCAAAAATGCATCGACTATTAAGCAGTTAGCAGATCAGAACCACACGCAGTTAAGTGTGAAATTCAGACCAATTAGACATGTAAATAAGACTCTGGTATCTCCCCAACTCCGCTTCCTCGAGCCAACAGAACATGCTCCCGCGGCGCCCGGAACACCTGTGGGCAGCCCTACCTGGTGCCACTTCCCTTTGACGGCCGGGTCTCTCACCGACTGGCAATGCCTCTGGATCTGCTGTATGACCCCCTGGTAATACACCATCGATGAGTCGTAATTTCCCAGAAGCGCATACTCTCGCCCTTTCTTTGCATTGTCACAGATCTCTGCCAAGTTCATCTTCTTTCGGACACCTGGATGATAAAATGCAATGCTTTTTTTAAGATTCTAAGCACTGATTTTTAAACCAAGTATCAATTTTGTAACATGGCATCAAACTGCTTTGAGAGTCAAAATAGCCTTTATATGGAACTAAATTTCCAGTTCTGTAAGTACAAAGATCGCAGAGCATCCAGGGAGCTAACGTGAGAGCCACCTAGCTGGTGACAGACAGACAGCGGCTGATTTATGAGGAAGAGTGGACAGGAGTGCTCCTTGGTCATTAATAACCGCCACAAACTCAAGTCGGGCATCCACAAGACTCTGTTCTCTACGACACAGAGAGATGCATATGAATATTAAGTGTTTTAATATTTGCTGTCTCAGCTGAGATTCTTGGACCCCAGGAGTAAGAAGTCACACTTGAGGTTATATTTTGGAGGACAGATGATGTCCGTCATCAGCTAGACGCCATAGCTGCGTCTCAGTTTGTCCTTCCCCTTCAACATGTGCTTATTCTATACAGGGAAGAGATGGTCAGATCACTCCCAAGAGTTGGCTCCCTCCGTCCACTGCTGAGTCACCTCTCCAGCCATTAATCTAGATGCTAGGAATGCCTCTGCACTTCTGGTTTCTAGCCCAGTCCTTCAGCCCAGCAATTCCCGCTTCTCTCTGAACTTCCCCGAAGTCTCTTACAGTTGCCTAAGGCTTCTCAGCAAAGATACTTTCCTCCTAAGACCATAAGCACAGGGAGTCCTGAAATCCAGACGAGGGACCCTAGAAAGAGTTCAGATTGTCCGACTATCTCCTGGAACAGCAAGCCGATTGGATATCTAGTAAAGAAAACAGATATTTCTCCTTGCCTTCCTGGGGAATTAGACTTTGGCTTGTGCAGCCTGACTCCCCCTAAGCAGAGAGTGGAATCAGCAAGCTCTGGGCTCAAGTGAGAGGCCCTGCCTCGGCACATAAGGTGGAGAACCCTGATGTCACTGTCTGACCACCACATGATTGGTCCCCACACATGCCAGTGCACGCACACACATGTGCACCCACACACACATGCATCCACATGCATTTACACCACACACATGTAGTGGTACACTGCTGAGGCTCGCCAAGAGGGACATGGAGGCACTCTCATACATGTAAACTCTGCCAGACCTCAGCAGAGGGAACCACCGTCCTGGCCAGCGCCATACTCGATCAACAGTGGCACCCCAAGCATCTCAGCTCAGGTGTTTTATTGATTCAAAACTTCTCAGGTGCAGATCATTAGCAATCAAACATAACCCACAGAAATCCAACACCTGCAGACAATACAAAATGCCAAGCAAGGCCTATGCATCTCTTCTTCCAACAGTGCACAAAAACAAATATTTTAAACACAACTAATAATAAACTTCTGCAACATACACATACATAAAATTAAAAAGAAGCACCTAGAAGGTCAGTAAATTACACCTCTGGGTCTATCTGGGAGAGTGTTTCCAGAGAAAATCAACCTTAGGAAGAAGGCCGGCCCAGAACAGGCTGGGGACCGATGGAAAAGAACACGTGCTCTCCTTGCTTCCCGGGTCTGCTCTGCTCACCATGCCCTTCTGCCCCGACACCACCTCAGGCCAGCATGACCCAAAGCATGGCACCCAAAGACACGCGGCTCAAGACAGACCCGTCTTCCTCGGTCTGTGGGTCTCCTGTCTTTGCCACAGCAATCTTGACTCCTGTTTTATGACTGCTAACCCTCGATGAACAAACCTGTAGAAACAAAGTTCTCCACAAATTACATCCTTCTAAGCTTGCTGTTGGGCAAATTACCTATATTAGTTCTGCTAATATATGTAGGTATACCATTATGTAGGAAAAAAATATTTTGCTCTAACAACAGGGTTGGCACCCTGTTTTGAAAAGGTTCAGACTAGTATTTAAGGTCTAAGGACTAACCAGCAAAAGAGGCTACTGTGTAAGCACTTACAGGATAAAACTTTCTATATTCTATAGTGATAAGATTCAAAAACATAGAGCAATAATTCTGTAAATCAGGTCTCCTAATTAAAGAATTGATTTTCCCCGAGGCCTGCACCGGAGGAGATAGTGTCAATAATTATCTATAAAGATATCATAGTTATCTATCTCGGATAGATCCTGAGATAGAGTTAGTGTTCCCTGCCAGCAATCTCAAGCACCACGTCATTAGTGGTGGGCTTTTTTTTCTTTTCAATTTATTTTTATTTTTATGTGCATTGGTGTCTTGCCTGCATGAATGTCTGTGTGAGGGTGTCAGATCCTGGGGAATGGGAGTTACAGAATGTTGAGAGCTGCCACGTGAGTGCTGGGAATTGAACACGAGTCTTCTGGAAGAGCAGTCAGTGCTGTTAACAGCTGATCAATCTCTCCAGCCCCTAGTGCTGGTTTTTAATAACTCAGTGCGTATTTCATCTGTGAAGTCTTTACTTGAACGACTCGGTGTGAGCCAGTTCGGTCCTCACACACACTGTTAGCAAACGCGGCCATTCGACTTCCAGTCAGCACGGTCACTGTTCAGAGAGTATTTAAGCAATCCTTTCTGCAGATTATTCAAGACCAATTAATGATTGGGCTGAAAGGAACTTCAACAACACAGGTAAATGGATATCTAATATGGAAATTTGCATCAAAGTCTGGAATGCAATGCTGAAACCAGTCTGAGCTCAGATGAATGCTGACAGCCAGTCTGGGTGAGAATGGAGATGTGACTTGTTTTACCTCCTGACTAGACGGAAAGCTGAGCAGCACTGACAGCAGAAACACTAACTGGCATTGCAATAATTTCACCTGTAGGTTTTATTATAAGCATCTGCTCTGCCTTGGAATGTATAGGGTGAATTCATTAAGAAATGTTACTGAGTTTATAGCAAAAGCTACAGCCAAGGGCAGCTTCTCTCCTCCTGACAACTTCCCACCCCTACCCTAAGCTCAAACCCTGGCTCTTGCTAAGCCATCAGATGGCTGTGTGGCTAAGGCAAGGGAGAGTGTTGTTTCTAGTCCTGACAAGAACCCATGGAACTGACAACAGCTAATTTCATGAGGGCAAATACACACCCCTCCAGGACCTGACCCTGGGACAGATGTATTATCTGCAAAACAGCAGAGAGTAACAACAGATACCACAGGTTTCACCTAACCCTCTTTTACAACATCGCACCTCGTCCACCTGAGCCCATTTCCGTTCTACACATGTTTACAACCACTGTTCTAACATCTTCGCAGTCTCAAGTTGTAGGAAATTGGTGTTTAACATCTGAAAAAATCTGTGCGCGCCCTCGCTGCCCCAAACACACAATACGGGTTAAAACTCACTTTTCAATAACTTCAAGCTGAGCATTGACTTCTCGAATGAACAACTGAGCAGTATTGCTAACATCTGCCATCTCATCAAGAGCCAAAGAAAACCACCCAAAATCATTGACTTTGGTTTTTAATTGATTAATGGTGCCCTCAGCTCTTCTAGCAACCATCCCTGCCAAAAGGCTAATAATTTTAAACAAGTTCATTTTCTCCAGACACGGTTCTGCGCCTGCTGCAATCCAGCTCCCCACTGGTCAGTGATTTCCTTGCTCGGCTAACTAATGAGCCACTCGGGAAACTGACCAGCGGTGCCGCTCCCTTTCCACTTTTCAGTTCTGAGGAGAGAGCCACCTGAAGGAAGACAGCCCTGTCAGGTTTGGTCTAGCCTCTGCTTCCTTCCGTAACTCGGGATGTTGTGGGGGTGCTAACTCGGGTGGCAGGGGTGTGTACTGACCGGCCCTCTTCAGCACAGCCGGCGGGTCCCTGCACAAGCACACTGCCTTGTCCCAACTCCCCGTGCTCCAAAGTTAACATTCCTAATGCATTTTCCGCCTTTTCTTGCTCTGACATGAGCATGCAGCGGTGAGGATAGGAAGTCAGGTGTCAAATTTAGCACCGGAACTCAGCTTACAGCATATCGAGTGCTTGTATAAAACCCGTGCAAACGCTACTGGATCTCTGACACTGACAACTGCTCTAGAGGAAGGCAGCCTTAGGCAGTACACAAACAACTGTGTGTGGCTGCATTCCAATACAACTGATATACAGGCATGGACATTTCCTTTCATTTCTATGAGTTATCATTTCTTTCTCCAATTATTAGAAAAAGGCAAAAGTTATCCCTAGTTCTTCGGTCACTTAGATATAGCCTAATGGGTACTGGCCCCTGGACTGCAGTTTGCTGGCACCCGCAGGGAGCTTCCACCTTTCAGGAGGGTCAGGAGGGATTAAATCAAAAGAGGGAGAAAGGAAAAGCATGCTTGGCAGGGGTGGCGCACGCCTTTGATCCCAGCACGGGAGGCAGAGGCAGGCGGATCTCTGTGAGTTCAAGGCCAGCCTGGTGTACAGAGTGAGTTCCAGGACAGCCAGAGTTACAACAGAGAAATCCTGTCTCAAAAACCAAAAAAAAAAAAAAAAAAAAAGTTTAAAAAAAGGAAAAACATAATAAAGAGGAGATCAAGCTGGGTGAAGTGACTCGCACCTTTAACCCCAGCACTCTGAGGTACAAGCAGGTGGATCTCTGAAGCCTGGTCTACCTAGCAGGTCCTAGACCAGCCAAGGCTATACAATGAGATCCTGTCTCGAAAATAAAATAGAATGTGAATGAATCCAATCAAAAACAGAAAAATAACACAAAACTTCACAGAAAGTTCAATTAAATTAATAAACTTCTGGTAGAGCTGGCTAGGAAAGGAGTACACAACCAAAATCAAACATGAAGCGGGGCTAGCACTACAAACCTCAGAGAGTGAAAAGCCAAACAGAGCTTAATAGACAGGTCTGTGAGGTCACAACATACCAAACCCACGACGGAAAAACTAAGAGTAATCGAACAGTCCTGTGTCAGTCAAAGAGACTGAGTTTGTTATTTAAGACTGTCCCCAAATACTCCAGACTCAATGCTTCACACATGAGTTCTCCCAAGTACTTGGGGAAGAAAGAAAGCAAATTCTAAAGACACTCTCTGGAAAAAGAGGCAAAAATATTTTCTTTCTTTTATTCTTTTCCTTTTTTCGAGAAAGGGTTTCTCTATATAATAGTCTTGGTTGTCCTGGAATTAAACTCATGCTGCAGACAAGTATGGCCTCAAGCTCACAGAGATCCACCTGCCTCAGCCTCCTGGGTGCTGGGACTAAAGTTTTGTGCCACCACTACTGGCAAAAAGGCAAAAAATAAATAAATATTCAACTCATGTTTGAAGGTCACCACTGATTCTAAATCCAGACATAAGAAAACTACAGGCCAATATTCCTCACGATTGTGGACACAAAATGTTGACTTTTGAACCAGTCTGGCCCTATGTACTAAAGGTCTCCCCTGTCTCCATGGACCTCCTCAAGCCCTTCTAAGTGGAAACCACACCAGTGGTTGGGTCGTGAGTTGATCTCAGGTTCACACTTGATTGTGACTTTGGACAAGCTCTCTAAACCCATTACACTGTCTCTAAGTGATTGTTTCACATTTTCTTTGGGAGCCTTAAATAAGGACCTAGACGCAAAACAACATGTATAGGGCCTCACACAGACAAGTAGTCGATGAATGGGATTATTCCCGTCGAGATTATTTTGTCCGTCACGCAACTGCGATGTGTGTGCCCACGTCGATGTCGCCTTCCGTTCGTCTCTTCAGTCCCATCACCTGACATAATTAATAGCTGGCAATGGAACAGTCTTACATTTTTTAATGAATAAGTACAATATTTCAAATCTCTACACTGTATAAGATCTCACCTCCATCCCATGGCCTCACTATTTTATCTCCTTATACAAAACTGCTACTTTAAAATTTAGAGATGTCAGCGGAGTTGAGAAAAAGAAGTAATTCTAGTGTTCCTGGTCTTATTTTTGCCTTATTATTTATCTCGTTGTTTTTAAAGACATACACATTCAAAACATAAGTCTACAACACTATCAAGAACGTCCCAACTTACCCCATAAAATAGCAAATTTGAGATTACCCGTCTATTGAAAACCTGAGAGGGTTTCAAGGGCCACTTTTCCAGATCTGTTGGCTTCCTTGTCACTAAGGCTTGTGACTCAGCTCTTGTGACTAAGCTGTGTCCCCTAGCATGGCATTGAAAATTATACATACATATATATAGCATACAGCATGTTTCATTCTGAAACCATGCTCCTCTGAAATTCTGAAAAATTATTTAGGATAACCAAGGAAAATAATACCACGCACTGTCTTAAAAAAAAAAACAAAACTATTTGTGTTAAACGATAACTAACCATTTTAAGTTTAACTGGTTTTTAAAATATGTGTAGGCAACGTTCAGGCTGGTAAATGGGGAGCGGGTTAGGGGGGAGGGGAAGGAGGTCATTATTCCACAACATTGAACCTCAATAGCTACAATGCAAAAAAGATTTTAAAAAAAAAAAAAAAAGACACCACCAGAGAACAGTAATTTTCCATCCGCTCTCACGCTTATCCTTTTAAATATTAGTGTCCTCTGAACACACACTAAAAAAATAGATTTAATACGCCCACGGCTCTGAGCTACTTGAAAATAAGCAGATATACCTAGATGTTCACGCAAAAGGCGAAAGGCCTTTTAATGACGGGTTTGTTGGGTCTGGCAGCGATCTGGTGCCATACATACGGTTCTGCACCGAAAGGCGGCACCCTAGGAGGCCCAGGCCCTCGCGGGGGCGACGGGGCGGGGCCGCGAGTGGGCCTGCTGGGCCCGAGCGCAGCACCGAGGCCCACGGCTCACCTGCGCTTCCCAGCCCGACGCGCACTGCCCCGCCGAGCGACCACCCCGAGCCCCCTGCAGACAAAGAGCCCCATTAACGCTCCCGGGTCCGCTCCCGGTTTATCAGTCAGTCGCCGCGCTCGGGGCCGCTGGGCTTTGTAGTTCTCGGGACCGAGTCACCCAGCCGAGGCAGCGAGCCCGAGCCGCTACCAAACTACAGGACCCATGATGCCCCGCGACCGAGACCACTGTCCGCGCGGCTCTCCCGCCTCTCCTCCCAGGGCGCGGCCTAGTGTCGCTAGGGCGGGGTGTGCGGGGGTGATGCGGACTGGGGCTGCCCACCGCGGCAGCGCAGCCCCGCTCTCTCGCTCACGCCCGCCCCTCGGGCTCACCACGTTAGATCCCGCAGGTCAGGGCTGTCAAGGACCGGGGCGGGGCGCCGCCAGCCGCCGCCCGGAGTCCGTTAGTTCGCGGCATGCGCGGAGAGGCGGCGGCTGCGCACGGTTGCCATGGCAGCCTCGGCAGCACTGCGGGGAGGGCGTGAGACGGAGTTGGTTCTGGGAGGAGCCTGGGGAGCGGGGTGGTGGGAAAAGGGTGCACAGGGGTGAGTGCTGCGAGCGCGGAGACCTCACGCCGCAGGAGGGCGAGCGACCCCCGGTCCCAGCCCTGTGCACTGGAGCTGCAGCCCCTGCTGCCCTTCCCCGGAGAGTAGGGTGGGAGCCAGCCATTGCAGAAGATGGCGAGTGCACAAGCCTTCAGGAACATTCCGGACTCCGGAACTCAATGACACTGGTCCCCACCCACTGAATTCGAAGCTCTGCGTGTCTTAGGCCGTCGGTGGCAGACTCTCCAGGACAGTCAGTGTAGTAAGCCCGGGATTAACAACCCGGGCTGCTAACACAGCGTCCTTGCTAACTGCTGGGTAGCTCATGATCTGGGGCACCTTACCTACCTGCTCTGAGGTTTTTAGTCTGCAAAATGGAAATATCCCTCCGTTCCTGTGAGAAACTTTGATACCAAGGAAGCAGTATGAAAATCTGGCACCTCACAGTAGCTTTCAGATACCAATCAATCCAATCGTGATAAAAGTCAAAATACTTGGTTGGCTGACCATCGAAGGTGGGCTGGCCGAGGGGAAGTTGTCCTGTACGGAAGTGTCTGAAATTGTCAGAACTCTTGGAATGGGACAGTTAAGATCTGTACATTTTATTGTGTGTAAATTTCCCTCACAAGGAATGTAATGTCAAGAGCTTAATAGAAACACGAGGCGTATTCTAGGCCCAATCTCCAGCGTTTATAGATAACGAAATTAATAAGGGGAGGAAGTGAATAGTGTCTTTTAGGAAATTAGGACTGGGGATTCAGCTCGTTTGTTAGAGTGCTTACCTGGCGTGCATGAAGCCATGGGTTTGATCCCCAGTGTCAGGTAAACCCAGAGTGGTGCCTGCCACACACCTGTAACCCACCACTCAGAAAGATGGAGGCATGGGGATCAGGTGTTCAGAATAAACCTCAGCTCCATAAAGAGTTAACAGGCCAGCTTGAGACGTGTGCCAGCCTGTCAGAGAGAGAAAAAAATAACAGATAAAGTATTGTGGAGCTGGGTGTTGTGGTTTATACCTGTAACCTCAGAATTTGGGAGGCTGAGGCAGGAAGCTTACATCAAATGTGAGGCTAACCTGGGCTACAAGGTGAGACTGTTTCAAAAAGGGGAACGGACAAAAAAGGTGGAAAAAGCAAGCTACTATGTTGTCAGAGTCACCCTGTCGCAGAGGTTTTATTAAAATTGGTTCATGTCTCTTGCCCACCCCTGGGAGTTGGGGGGACCCAGTCCTAAGTCTGTACTGTCCATGGGGGACACAGTCTCAGGGCCACTTCTAGCCAGAGTCCTAACATCTTACCTGCAACTCTCTCATCTGACCTGCATATCTCTCCCTCCCTCCCTGCCCTGTCTCTCTCTGAAATCAATCCCCTTTCTTTGCTTGTTTACAAAGCACACTTATGAAGGCTTAGAATAGGTGGTTTTAATGAGATACACACACAGACACACATACACACACACACATATATACATACATATACACAAACACACACACATAAACATACCCACACACATATACACAAACACACATGCAAACACACACATACACACAAACACACACACACAAACGCATATACACAAACACATATACATACACACATATATACACACACATACACACACACATATATACACACATACACACACACATATACACACACAAACACATACACACACAGGACAAAACCCAGAGCAGAACAGCATCTTTAGAGAAGCCACACTCAGACCTGTCACCTGTCCCATTTTCTCCACAGCCTGCATATATAATGAGCACGTAGATTCTCCTTTCCTGGAGAAAGAGACAAGGATCTCCTCCCAGCTGAGCACGTGCTTATGTGCTCACAAGGGCTCAGGGTCACCTGACCCACCTATTCCTCATATAGTTTCCCTTGCGACCATCACTTGTCTCTGCAAGGCAGTTGGCCAGGGCTGTAGTGCAATCTGCAGCCATGCAAAGGACTCCAACGACAAGCTCCTGATGCCTCATGCCTTGATTTTCAGCTCCAGGAAATCAGCTCAGCGAGACAAGCCATTTGCAAATGGGTGACAGCAGAGACAGCAGACATCTGCTCGTGTAAGCTGGGGTGGGTGGTCACAAACACCACGAGCCACGGAGCCATAGCCGAAAACACCCCGAAGGCCGCAAGGAGCTTTGGAGGAATAAGAACCTACAAGAAACTTGTTCTCATCGTCTCCGGATACTAGGTGTCTTAGTCACTGTTCTATTGCTGTGAAGAGACGCCATGACCAAGGTTCCTTCTTAAAGAAGACGTCTAACTGGGGGCTTGCGTACAGTCTCAGAGGCTGAGTCCATGACCATCACCGCCGGAAGCATGGCAGCAGGCAGCCATGGACGGCACTGGAGCAGTAGCCGAGAACTTACAAGTTGAGACAACAGCCACAAAGCAGAGAGAGAGAAAACTAACGGAATGGGACAGGCTTGTGAAACCTCAAAGCCCAACCCCCATGACACACCTCCTCCAACAAGGCCACGCCTCCTAATCCTTCCCAGACAGTTCCACCCAACGGGGGACGGATCGTTCAAATGCGTGAGCCTATGAGGGACGTTTTCATTCAAACCACCACACTCTGTGTTGTTAAAGTGATAGCACTGTGCAAACCTGCCAAGGTCGGGCCCTGACAGAGTTCAGCAACCCAGGAGGGAAAGGGAGAGTCAGCGAGACAATATGAACGAAACCACACCTCTTAAGGATGGGACAAGGGTGCCTTCTTTATTCAGCTTTCCTCTCTTCTCCTTTTACTACTCCTTCCGCTCTTAGAACTTTCACTCCAACTGTTCCTATGACTGTTCCCTTTCTTCTGTTCCTACCCTCTACTGCTTCTTCTCCTACTCTTACTACTCTGTCCGTCTGTCTTCCCATGTATCTTATATATACTTTTGGACAAACCCCCTCATGGGGAAAGATCACATTACAATCACATCTTAATCATAAACTTCACATATTGATTACAGGTTTTACATTTTGTGATTACAAGTTCCATATTTTTTTAAAAAACAAATTATCTTAAAACCCACACCTGAACATCTAGTTTCTCATGTATTTTCTCCCCACAGTACATCTATATCCTAGAAGCCAAAGTTTTTCTATTATAGATTAGCAGAATTTAAGCCAGCCAACTAATTTCACAGCCAGCTCCTAGTGTGGCTGGCAGGTTGCTGGGGAACAAGTCCACGTCGTCACAGTGCCCTAACGCACACAATTCTTACTTAGTTAACACAGTGAAATACGTTTATTATAACTAGAAAACTTTAAGTCAGGGGTCTCTTTGCTTTTTTTAGGTAAAAGGGTAACCATCTGAATAGCTTTGTATCCTAAAAGTACACTCCAAACCAATCAGCAAATTTTTAATTCTAGAAACCAGGAAAGAATCAATTTTATTTGTGGTGGAGGAAGTCCAAGCCTAACAATGGGCGCTGAAACTCATTTGTTATTTCTTGATCTCGGGGTCTGTTTTTCACAGGTGCAACTCGTGGACCCTAGCAATTAAGCTTTCTTTGTTCTAGCTTTCCTAACCCTGACCAAAGAAGTCCCCAGCAAAAATGTGCTTTCTTCTTAAGTTACTGATTCCAAGGCAGCTGACAAAACATCTTAATTTAACCCTGGAACTATATGTGAAAAAGACCGACTGTTCTTAACTATCATGCTTTTTAGTTATTCTTTCTGGAGTTTCAACAGAGTCACCAATTCCACTGAGTGGCATGCCTTGCCCAAGGGGCATTGTTCAAGGGAAAATCATCACCACTGTTATGTGTGCCAGCAACACTGCCCAGTGAGGGGTTAGAGACCCATATAGAACTTTCGTACCACAAGAGGGACAGGGAGACCCTGGTAGCAACAAGCACAACAGGGCCCAGCAGTGGCAAAGGGCATTCAGGAGACGATCCCCCAGGACCTTGTCAAACTGAGGTAGACTCACCGTAGCTGTGCTAGTGGGTGAGCTGTGCTGCCGAAGCTCCGGTGCTGGCTGCTGTTCCCCCAAGTTGCTCCCAGCAGAGAGTGTTTCAGGCTAGTGACTAAGGCTGCCATAAATGTATGTGAAGAGAACTGTAGAATGATATATTTTTCTCCATTCACTGGGGGAGGCCTCAAGGATGTTTGTAAAAACATCATGGTTTTGATATTATTTCAGGTGATTGAAATATCAGAGAAACTATTGGTCAAATTAGTAGAAGCCCTCTTGGCCAGTGAAGTCCCAGAGATCTGCCTGTCTCTGCCTTCTAGAGCTGGGGTTACAAGTGCTTTTTTTACACGGGTCCTAGGGCCTCAAACTCATGTCTTCGTGCTTGTTCAGCAAACACCTTATCAACTGAGCCATCTCCCCAGCCTCAATATTTTTACAGGTGAATCCATACTTTTCCTCTAGTACCGCCTGCCAGGACTAAAATAGTCCCCATTGTTTGTGGAAGGTTTTATCCAAAGGCCTCCAGTCATTTATGGGGTATTTTTCCCCCCAGAGATACACTGTAATTGAGTTTAGTTTATAAATTCACCATAATAAGACATTAACAATAATAGCAGGATCAGAATAATGTAATAAAGTTACCTAGAATTTACAAACTGTATGGGGTGTGGTGGTTCACATCTTTATTACTTAGGAGGCAGAGGTCAGCAGATGTCTGTGAGTTCATGGCCAGCCTGGTCCACAGAGTGAGTTTGAGGCCAACCAGAGTTACACCGTGAGGCCCTATTTTAAAAATGAAAATTGTCTGTCTCTGGAATTTTCCATTTAACATTTTGACCTTTGTTAACCATAGGTATGAAAGCAAACCCATGAATAAATGGCACTAAACTAAACATGCAAAACATCTGTGACCTCTTAAGATAAATATTGCCGTAGCTTGGGGAAATAGGTCCTCACGTGTATTTAGTGGTAGGGTCCCTGTTGTGGAAGTTTATTTTTAGTTGTGTTTAAAATAATTGCTTTTGTGCACTGTTGGAAAAAGGATGCAAAGGCCTTGGCCTTTGTGTTGTCTGCAGGGGTTGGATTTATGTGGGGGTGTCTGATTGCTAATGATCTGCATGTGCTGTCAGTAGAACACCTGAGGAGTTCTGAAAGAATAAATACACCTGAGCTCAGATGCTCTGGGTTCCACTTAGTAGGTGCTTGCTGCGATGGTGGTTCCCTCTGCTGAGGTCTGGCAGGGCTTCCACGTACGAAATACCTCCTTGTCTGCTTCTTTGAGGGGAGGCAATAGGAAGAAGCACTCGATGCCGGGACTTGATGTCCTCTCCTGCTGGAGCAGTCTTCCTCACCGGGTCATGGCATAGTCAGAGGTCACAGGTCATCAGTGTGATGGAGCTCATTGAGCTGGCCTGGAATTATACGAGCCAGGCTAGCCTCAAACTTGTGGTCCTCCTGCCTCAGCCTCCCCAAGTGTTACTATCTCAGCATCTCAGTATTTCAGATGCAATAAACAAAGTAAAGTCAAATAGAAAAGCAGCATAAATCCAGAGCTCGCTCCCACGTGAAGGTAACTTAGGAAGCAACTGAGCTGTTTAGAGAGCCCTTCCCTCCCATTGTGCTGGTAGACCTGGAGCTGTGCAAAGTTTGTTTCTCCTTCGCTGTCTGCCTACCAGGGGTGATGGGGGGAGGAGCAGGGCCTGTGAGAGCCTGACGGCAGGTCTTACATCTCCACCCCTGGCCCGGAGCTGTCAGCTCAACCAGGCTGCGTCCCTTCTCAGTTGTCTATATTCCAACCGCCCCCCCCCCCCCACACACACACAAAAGCTTTCGGGCTTCACACCTACATCCTTCCCAGTCTTGATTCTGTGGCCTCGGAGGCCACCGCTGCCTCTTGTACTACGTACAGGTTCCTTTTTAAATTTTCCATCTGTCCACTCAACTCCTACACTAAATTCTCTGTTAAAATACTCTGGTGTCTTCTTTGCCAGCAAGCATTGTGAAATAAAATAGTATTTGCCACTGCGCCATCAGAGCAAAAGGTATAAGCATCCCCCATGTAGTGTGGAACACATCTCAAATAGACAGGTGCCAGGAGGCCAGAACTAAGGTGTGGAACCACTCTAGATCTCAGGCTTATGAGAAACAAGGCCCGGTTCCATGATAGTCCAACCACTGTTGGACCCCTGGTCCAGTCCAGCCTGCAGGACTATTGCCAAAGAGCCTGCAGTGGCTCCCAGAGCCTGGGCTAACCCTGAGACTTGTGTGGAATCCGGCCTGTCTCACACACGTGGAGACTGGGCATTCTGACACCCCATTATCTCCAATAGCAGACAGGAAGAAGGAGGAAGAAAAACCAATAGTGTCGAGCACCCAGAAGTGACTGGAACTTGATGAAAACAGGAGACGGAGGGCTAGGAGCTGTCTCGGGGGGGTGGGGGTGGGGTAAATGCACTTTTTCAATGCCTGGTACCCATGTCAAAATGCTGGACACGGTAGTGTGCATCTCTAATCCCAGCACTCTGAGAGCGAATAGGAGGTGGGACTGGGAAAATCCGGAAGCTTGTGTGCTCGGCACAGCAGCAGAAACAAGAGAGGCCCTGCCTCAAAACAAGATGGGAGAGGATTGCCCCCTGAAAGTGGCCCTCGGACTCCTCATTCACAGCACAGGCACTAAAGAGGTGTTTAAAATGACAGCTTGTCTCTGGCTATCATTTCTTGCAGGTAGTACGGGAAGATAACAGACAAGAGAAAGGGACGCAGAGCCAATCCTCGAGGCCCTGCGCTGCTGCCTGAATCAAAATGAAAATTGAGCTCTGCTGCACGCACTTCGTGCTCTTATTCTTCTGCCTACTGGGAGACTCGGCCACACATTCCTCATGAAAAGAACTGCCTCCCGTGTTAGGAATTTAAAATATTTCCCAGGTGTGCCAAAATAAAATAACTATTGGGAATAGCTTGTGAGGGTTCTCCTTGTTTTGTATTTATGCAAGCTTAAAAATGTGAACAGAAAAGCCAGGACCAGAGGCTGACGAACAAACGGTTACAGAACTTCGGAGTGGTGTGCGCACACACGTCACAGGAGCGGTGAGTAGCTGTCCCCTGTGGGGGCTGGGGGGAAGGTAGCCCCACTGAAGACAGCGGTGCTGGAAACTAAGAAAGGGATCGCTCAGGCAAATGTTGGCGACCGTAGCTTCAGCTGAGACACACAGATTGTCTTCCACTAAACTCAAAACACGTCGCCTCTTCGTGTATCCAGGGAAGCACGGTCCAGTCGGAGGTGGCCATGTCACGGAAAAGCAGCTTCCGATCGGTTTTCTACTCACAGACAGCAGTGCTTTGCCAAGCAACCCCAGCCACAGGCCATTTCCGATCCCAATGGGAGAAGAGGAGCAGTGCGGCTGAGCGTCCGTCCTCCCTGCTAGGAAGATACCAAACCAGGCTGCCTCTTCCACTGTCTTGTTCTTCTGGTGTCCTGCTCTGCCTCAGCGACTGAGAATCGGGAGTGATAGGTTTGGGAGGAAAAAATATATTCCCTTTCTTAGCTCTAGTTTGTCCGGTTTATTTTCTATCTTAATGGTTTGTGTTCACAAGTGATACAAAAATCCCAACCGTGGCCAGGCAGTGGCGGCGCACGCCTTTGATCCCCGTGCTTGGGAGGCAGAGGCAGGAGGATCTCTGTGAGCTCGAGGCCAGCCTGGTCTACGGAGTGAGTTCCAGGACGGCCAGGGTTACAACAGAGAAACTGTTCCAACAGAGAAATGCTGTCTCGATAAAACAAGACAAAATCCTAACTGCGGGCGCACGTGAATTGTTCCCGAATGGCTAAGTATCTGAGCAAATGGTGCGTCCGTCTCTTCTCTCTGAGACGCTCGCCTTATGTTCAGGCTGCCTCACTCCTTTCTCAAGCCTCACCTCAAATGTCACATCTAAGAGCCCTCCCCGGCAGTGAAGAATTTGAACAGCACTTACCTTACTTCGTCTCCACCCATTTTTCCGGGATGTACTGTGTTACACATTGAACGTGAACTGTCTGAAAACTTGGTCTCCAGCTCCAGGCTCTGCTCGGGGAAGGTGGCAGAACGGATTGTGTAGGGCGGGACCAGAGGACCGGAGACGCACAGCCACCCCTCTAGCGCCCCGCCGCCCCCAGCCGTACTTCCGTTCTGCTGGCCGTAACCATGGGGCTACAGGTTTCTGGATGCACACACCCCGGCGCACCCTTCTCTGGCCTGAGTGCTGCTTCTCCGTCGGCCACCAAGATGTGCGTGAGCTACCTCAAGCTCCAGGCCCCTCGGCCACAAGCCACTGTCCAGCTGCATGCCTTCCCCAGAACCATGCACAATATCCTCAGGAAGCTGTGAGCCGAAATCCTCCTTAAGGGTTACTTTCATCAGAGAGTCCATCGGAGTCTCAAGAAGAGTCATTAATAGAGAAAATGGAGACGGGGCAGGTAGGGGTAGCCCAGGCTCCTGGCCTGCATTGCAGTTGGAAAAGCCTGCCTGTAAAGGTAGTCGTGTGTGCTTGAGTGACCGCAGAGCCCGTAGAAGTGCCCACATAGTAAACACCCAACGCAGGAAGCCTTGGGGATAGACTGAAATTACAGAAACTATGAACACATTGGAAAAGATGCATTATTTGCCCAGCAAAGCCTTTGCATCAGGCCGGCGTGTCCAACAGTGAATCAGAGGCCCACGGAAAATGACCACGGAAGAGAGACAGCCAAATAAGGTAGCGGCCCCATCCACGGCGCTGAGCCCACGGTGCCCTTGGACAGAACAGCAGAAGCGGTGCCATCTGCGCACAAGTGGCGCCCACGCTGTGCCGGGCCTCTGCCCGTGCCTTCTTAGCTGTTGAATACCGGATCAGTCCCTGTCCGCCTACAATGGACAGCTGTTTACCTTCAGCACCAGCCATGGCGACTTTACAGCCCCGCTGTCTGTCCCGGGATGGTGGCCTGGCCTTTGCTCCGTTAGCATTCCCAGCCTCTGCGTGATGGTTTCGTTACACGGGTGACACAGTGCAGGCCTCCGCGTGTTTTAAAGACTTAGAGCATCACCTGAGAGACGCACAAGTCCGCCTGAGAAACCAGAGTGCGAGGTCATCCCACACAGATGCCAGCGACGAGCACATCAGCAAAACTCTCGGGAGGACTGTAGTCCGGTGTGACACCTGACAGGGCTACGGAGGAATGTCATCAGCGGCCTGTGTGTGTGTGAGTGTAAGCCAGTCTATGCTTTGGGGGCTCCAAGGATTCTAGTGACTCTTCATACCCCCACCTTGCTCCAGTCGACCGCCCTGTGTCACTTGATTTAAAAAAGCACTCCGTGTGGGATATGAATTGAAACCGAGTCTCACTGTGTAGCTCTGGTTGGCCTGGGACTCCCTATGTAGACCAGGCTGGCCCCGAATTCACAGAGATCCACCTGCCTCTGTCTCTCAAGTGCTGGATTGAAAGCTATACCACTCTGTCCAGTTTATATTATGCTTCCTTGAAACTGTCCTTTTGGGTTTGCTCAACATCGTGTTTTTCAGATTCACTCGTGTTGGCAAATGTAGATTCAGCACATCCACTAATTGCCTAAAACACATACATCTCTTTGTATATGTACATACATATACAATACGCTTCAGTTACAGAGGGTCATCACTGATGGGCAAGGACTTCCCCTGCCGTTTGTTAATCTCTTGCTAGTTCTGTAGGCCCGCTGTCCTTCCTTCCTCTCTTACCTTTGTGGTTAAGTGGCTTTTTCCTAGCTTTGACTCCTTTTTTTGGTTTTACTTTGCTGTTATCATCGTTACATGTAATAGTTCCCAGAGGCAAACTGATGGCCACATCAGCTACAGATATCCTGAGTTTGACTGTGAGCTTTGTGCCTTCAGGTGGTTTCCTGTTACTCGTTAGCATCCTTCTCCTCCAGCTTAAGGAACTCATCCCCTTTCCTTCTGGTCAATATTCGGTTTGTGTCCCGCTGGCCACTGGCCAGAGCTCCTCTCAGTTCTTTGCTACGGGAGCAGTTTCAATGGAATGGCTCCTAGCGTGACGGCTTGCTTTACCAAAGCACATCCTCAGCAGACAGAAGCCAGACGCGGAGGTAATGTACTCGTGGAAGGCAATCCCCTGCAGCCTGTTGGTTAGAAGCCAGCTCAGACCCCACGCATACTCAGGGGAGGAAGGTAACACCACGAGACGGGGATCACTGGCCATCTTCCAGCCTGTGAGGCTGCCGTTAACAGGCCCACATCACACCGGCTTTAGTAAGGCCGGAGGTTTGTTCCTCATTCCAAAGTCTGCGGGCAGTGCTGGGCGGGATGGCTTGGCAGGTCCTGTGCGCCTTTAGAGTCCTCTGCTCCTTCTCTCTCACTATCTGCCATTCACAGCCTGGCCTTCTCCTCCTCGTAAAGGACGCCTGCCCTGATGCTGCCATTGTGCTAATCCTCAAACCTTCCCCACAGGCGGTGCCAGCGTGAGCGTGATCACATGACTTCTCTGGTGCATGGAACAGTACTCAAACAACTTTTTAAAGCTATTAACTCATGTGCTCGGCTCAGACAGATAGGGAGAGATGCACACAGAAGGTCTAGACATCCACCCGAATGGAAGCATAAGCTCTACAAACAACACTCACCCTCACTGGGTACCACGAGTATGTATGCACAAGCTCTAACGGGTGCAGAGGAACGCTGCCTCCAGGAGATGGTGCAGCATCCGTGTGTGACCTGGCCCTGCCAGCTTCCTGTACTTCCTGTACTTCCTGTACTTGCTTTCTGTACGCCAGCCTCCTTGTGCTCACACCCGTCTTCCCCATGAAACTTCTCAGCTGGCCAGCTCCTCTTTGCCTTGAAAGACTCTCCTTGGACACTGACACTGCCCAACCCTGGTAGTCTTTCTTGTGCCCCAGAGGACTCCATGCCCCTCCCACAATGTCCTTATAACACTTATGTGGATTTCTTGACATTTTTATTTATTGTTTATTGTGTGTATGGGTGTTTCACCTATGTATGCAAGTGCACTACACACGCACAGTGTCCACAGAGGCCGGAAGAAGGCATCGGAGACTCTAGGACTGGAGTTACTGAGGGTTGATAGCCGCCATGTAGATGCTGGGAATCAAACCCAGGTCCTCTAGGAGAACATGCTCTTAACCACTAAGCCATCTCCACAGCCTCAGTGTAACGCCGATTTTAATTTCTGGTTCACTTCTCTGCTTTCCCGGTCAATAACGTGTCCCTAATCCTGGAGATCACTGCTCAACAATTTCATTCACTCAGCCCCATCACCGTGCCAGGCACAAACTCAAAATATAATAGAAACAGATGAACATATCAATAGCCAACCAAATTCTCAACATTTAAAGAAAATCTCTTGCCTCTACAGCATTGTGCAGGAGGATGATACTAAATAAGAAACAGGTAGAAATGGACCGTATTTAAGAGCTATCTTGAACTGGTCACTTTTTGTTACTGTGATAAAACACCACAACCAAAGACAACTTGAGGAAGAAGAGTTTGTTTTAGCTTACGGTTCCGGAGGGAGGTTCCATACGAAGGGAGAGGCATGATAGCCAGAGCGGACAGCTGGGAGAGCACACCTTCGACCACATGCAGAAGGCAGAGAGAGAGGTGGGGTGAGGATCTGAACTCTCAGATCCCACCCTCAGTCACACACCTCCTCTAGCAAGGCTGCATCGCCTCCCCAAAGAGCAGCACCAGCTGGGGACAGAGTGTTCAGAAACCACAGCCTCTGGGAGACAGCTCCCATTTTCAAACACTACCCATCTCATACCCACAGCTGACTACGGTGGAGTGTCTCACTGGCGGTGGGTTAAAAGAACTCATCTCATTCGTTCTGTCTCTGAATTAGTCCCCTGTTTTCAACTCTTACAAACCTCAGGCTCTGCTATGCTAATCCAGGTCTGCACTCAGACAGAAGGCCGGGTGTGGAGCAAGGGAGAAGCTTTCAAAGAGATTATTTTGTTTGGTATCCCCACCCCATTGCTAATCCTGGCCCTCCAAAATAGCCCCAGTAGCCAAAATGAGGTAAAGGGTGTTAAGGGCATGCCCAGGTGCTATTAGGAGCCAGAAAATTCCCGAACGCAGCAGAGAAAAGGCGACTGAAACTCAAATAGACTCGGAGTCTTTTCTCAGATACTTTTTGACCCTAGGAGGCCCAGTCAGCTGAGGTCAGCTCTTCAACCTTGTCTAGCAAATCAACGAAGAGACCAAGCCAAAAACAGACTCAGAGCATATTGCAAGGTAACCCGTCAGGCTTCGATCACCCGTCACCCCAAGAGCAGGACGGAAGCATTAGAAATGGCATGACGTCCCTCCAACTCCTGCTTTGTCCCTCCGGTTCTCTGTAGCAACAGCTTCTGCGCTGGCTGGCTACGCTCCCTGATGCCTGCTCTTATCTCATTCCAATCTCATCGCTCTTGGAGAACTAGCTCCATTTTGTAGCTGAGGAAATCGAGGCCCACTGTGTCTCCGCGGATGACAAGCTACTTGGAACTCTAATTTGTCGTAGCATCCGTGGAAGGCAGCAGGGACCTTGTGCTCACAGATAAGCACTCAGGGAACCAGGAACGTTAAACACAAAGGGTCGTCTCTTTTTAAAGGGAGAGATGTATAGCCTGTGTTCTGCCCAGTGGCTGGGAGTGAACGTGGTTTATAGCCTGGTGACATTTGCACCTGTCTGTGTGGCCAGGACCGCACCAAATTACTCCCTGAGTCCCTCAACATGAGCTTATTTCTCTCAGTCTGTGTATAGAACCCATCTCTATGGGAGACGTTACATATAATCAATCTATAGAACCCATCTTTATGAAAGATGTCACGTGTACTTTATGAGGAATTTAATGTAAACATGTCTTAAGCTTTGTTGTGCACATGGAATTGAGTTAATTATCACCAGGAAAAGTTTTCAGCAAATTGAGCAGGGCTTAAATACACCTAAAATAAACTACCCAGCATCAACCCTGACTACCGAGTCACGCTGAACCAAATTTCCTTCTTGCTTTCCCTGGATCGACACTCTGCTGGCCAAGGTTTTTGGAGAGACCCCCGCGAGCATTGATTTATAAAAGCAGTAACAACCAGAAACCTGGATTCTAACCCCAAGGTTACTAGCTGTCGATCTGTGATCTTGGGCTTCCTCAGCCACCCACGGCTTCCTTTCTTTCCTTATGGAAGACGCACAGGATCCCTGGGACATTACAGGCACCATGTGTGACAGAGATGGAAAGCCAGACATGGCAGGTATTAGCAGCAGCTCCTGCAGGGCATCTTATTGCAGCCATTCAGCCATTTGTAGCATGGTGTCACCTATAAAACAACTCCCCTTGGCTAGCGCCAGCAAGACATCAAGTAAGGGTACTCGCTGCAGTGTCTCGTGATCTGAGTTCAGTTCCCAGGACCCACACGGAGGAGACAGCCAACTCCGAAGCTTGTCTTCTGACCTCCACACATGTGTGGTCGTACATGCAACCCCCCAAAAAAAATTTTTTTAAGAAGCCTGAAATGATGGGCTTAAATGGAGGAAAGATATTCTTGGCTCGTGGATCCACTGGTTTCAGGCCACAGATGCTTGGTCTTGTTGCTCTAGGCTTAGTACGCCACAGTGGGAAGTGTGATGGTGGGACCTGTTCATCTTATGACAGCCGGGGAGCAACAACAGAACGGAAAAAAAAAAAGCCAAGGTCTCAATATCCCCTTCAAAAATGCAACCCCAATGGCCTAACTTCCTCTCCTCTCCCTCTGGTCTCGCCTACGCATTTCACCAGTTCCCAAGGGTGCCACAGACTTGTGCTAAGGTACAGTGATCCAAACCGTAGTACCTCCTGTCTAACCAGCCCCTGTTGGAGGGGAGCATGGTGGTGAGCAAAATAAAAACTGGGGGAGGGGTGGAGTGCAGAAGCCCCCTCTCCCAGGGGTGATGGAGTGCAGAACCCCCTCCCTGGGGGTAGTATAGTGCAGAACCCCCCTCCCTAGGGGTGATGGAGTGCAGAAGCCCCTCCCCAGGGGTAGTATAGTACAGAAACCCCCTCCCCAGGGGTGGTGGGGTGCAGAACCCCCTCCCCAGGGGTAGTATAGTACAGAACCCCCTCCCCAGGGGTGGTGGGGTGCAGAACCCCCTCCCCAGGGGTAGTATAGTACAGAACCCCCCTTCCCAGGGGTGGTGGGGTGCAGAACCCCCTCCCCAGGGGTGGTGGGGTACAGAACCCCCTCCCCAGGGGTGGTGGGGTACAGAACCCCCTCCCCAGAGGTGGTAGGGTGCAGAACCCCCTTCCCAGAGGTGGTGGGGTGCAGAATCCCTCTCCCCATTACTTCTCTTGCACCAACAGCCACCTCTCAACCATATTCCATTCTTTCCAGAGTCACAGACGTTACAATTATTTCTTTAGAATTAGTAGTTTTTCATGTATGAATGTTTTGTCTGTGTGTGTGTATGTACACCACATTCATGCAATGTCTGTGGGAGGGCGTCAGATCCTGGGAACTGGAGTTACAGATGGTTATGAACCACCATGTGGGTGCTGGGAACTGAATCCCAGCTATCTGCAAGAGCGGCCAGTGTTGTATTTCTTAAGAATAGTTTCTAAGGCTGGAGAGATGGCTCAGTGATTAAGAACACTGGTTGTTCTTCCAGGGGCCCCGAGTTCAATTCCCAGCATGTACATGGTGGCTCACAACCATCTATAATGGGGTCTGATGCCCTCTTCTGGCATGCAGGTGTACATGCAGATAGAGCACATATGCATGTGTGTGTGTATATGTGTGTGTGTGTGTGTGTATACATATGGTTCTAGCCACATGGTACTATGTGCCTATAATCCCAGCACTTAGAAAGTGAAGACAGGATGGGCAAGAGGTCAATGCCAGCCTTATCAATACAGTGGATTCAAAACTACATTTGGGGAGACCAGTGGGGGCAGGAGAGGTGAGGTGAAAAAGGTCGGGAGCTGGAGAGATGGTTCAGTGGCTAAGAGCACATACTGCTCTTGCAGAGGATCAGAGTCTAGTTCCCAGCACAAGCATAGTGGCTCACGGCTCAGAATCATCTGTAACTCCAGTTCCAGGGAATGACGCCCTCTTCTGGCCTCCTTGTGCACTGCACACACATAGTGCACTTGAGGGTACACATGCAGGCAAACTCATACACATAAAAAATGAAGATTAAAAAAAAATCAGCCAGGTGATGGTGGAGCACACCTTTAATCCCAGCACACTGGAGGCAGAGGCAGGTGAACCTCTGTGAGTTTGAGGCCAGCCTGGTCTACGGAGTGAGTTCCAGGACAGCCAGAGTTACAACAGAGAAACCCTGTCTCTAAAAAAAGTTTTTTTAAATGTTTTCTAGAGAATACACTATTAGAAAGTATCCAGCTAAAATTCAAGAAGACAACTATAATCATTAGTTTGGCTTTGCACTCCACAGAACTAAGAGCGGTCTCTTACGTAGTCACCTTGGGATTTGCTTCTCCCATCAAACATGAAGAAACCAAGTAATGAAAGCATTTGACTTTTAGGGAGCTCTCCTTAAAGATGGGCAGCACCCCAAAGAGATACCCCTCTCCACCATCCTTTTCAAGGTGCTCTTGGGAGACGTTGAATTACTGCATTTGATCACATCCTCCATACGGACGCAGACAACGGTGGGTGAGTCCTCTTTCAAAGCCTGAAGGTTTAAGTGGCGAAGAGGCTTCCCTGTCGTCTGAGAAGGTTTTATAGCACACAGACAGCTTACAGACGGGTACCGCTGGGACCCCACAAAGTCAGAAGTTAGGCAACATTTTATTGCCTTCCAGTGAGGGTGTGGAAGACAGAACTGGATGACTCTGGGGGATTAGAGACAAAATTGGCTTCCTGGAGAAGCCCACACAGGAACCTAGCAACCCAAAAACATTTAAAGAACCTAAGAACCCCCATGGGAGAGTTTCCTAGACGTGGAGGTGAAAAGGATGAAGAGCTTGCTAGGCGTAAAAGGGCAGTTTTTAATGAAAAACTGAACAAAGTACATCAGCCCGAGTTTGGATAGAACACCCTGAAGAAATGACTCGGGAGAGGCCATCTACACAGAGAACGAGCTGGAGGCGTCATCTGCATGGTATCCAAAGATAGACCCTCAGGTAATGGACTCTCCTCTCTCCCAAACTCCTCAGAACGTGGCGTCTCCATCACACGGAGGGCTGGCTCCGCGTTATCGCCTCTCAGGCGTACATGACGCCCCCTCTGCCTCTACTCACAGTGCTGCTGTTTATTCTCGCACTCTCCGTGTCCCTGTGATTGAGCTGCAGCGTGTGTGGCGGGTAAGCCCTTGGACACCAGCTCCGGCTGCCCGAACCCGCGCTCTGACTCCAGCGGTGACGTCACCTCTCTCTGCCTTGGCTTCCTTAGTTGTGGGGTGAGGGAGACAACCCCACCAGCCTCTCTGAGTGGTCAGGAAGCTGAAAACAGTTACTATATGTGGGAGCAAACAGAAAAGTGTTCTCTACCTGGTTGGAAGCCAACAAGTGTCTGCTCTCATTACCACGACACCGTGGTTTGGTTTTTTTCTGGTTTTTTGGTTTTTTTTTTTTTTTTTGGCACCTATTAAAAAAACAACTTTTAAAGGAAAAAGTTTTTAAAAAGATGTGTGGTCTAATAAAAGATTGTTTTCAGATTTGCGGACATATTTATGTAGAAAGACAAGGTACTTAGTTAAACATTCAAGATTTCCTTTTAAAAAATATATATGAACAATCCTAGAACCCAAATGTCACTCCACAGTGTAGCCCTCATCTAAAGCAGTCTGTATTCCGCAAACGTAGACCCAAAGAAACGCTGGACGGAAACGCGAACAAATCTGGGCATGTTAGCAAATGTCCATAATCCTAGCACTCCAGAGACAGACGCAGGAAGGCTGCAAGGTTGAAGACAGCCTAAGATGCATAGTGAGACCCTGCACACACACACGCACACACACTCCAGGACAGTTTATGACTGCTCACAAGCAGTTCAAACTATAGAAGTTATAAAATTGCAAAGGAGAAAAGAAATGATTTCTATGCCGTGGAGGCCAGAGAGTACATAAAATTACCTGGAACTGGAGTTACAGGTGGTCGTGAGCTACCGCCTGAGTACTGGAAACCAAATCTGGGACCTCTGCAAGAGTAGCAAATGCTCTTAGCCACTGAGCCCCCTCTCTAGCCCCAAGCCTGAGCTTTTCATAAAATGTAATTCTGCTTTTAAAGTTAAAATAGTACCGATTGACAGGCGTGAACTTTAACCGTCAGACTCAAGATGCAAAGCACTGGCCTGGGGATAGGTAAACAGTGAGCCAGTTTACCGCTGGCTGGGGTGGGAGTGGGATAATGCCCTGGGGTGGGGGTGGGAGGGTAAACAGTGAGCACTGGAGTGGGGGGATAAACAGTGAGCACTGGCCTTGGGGGGGTAAACAGTGAGCACTGGCCTGGGGGGGTAAACAGTGAGCACTGGCCTGGAGGGGTAAACAGTGAGCACTGGCCTGGGGGGTAAACAGTGAGCACTGGCCTGGGGGGGGTAAACAGTGAGCACTGGCCTGGGGGGTAAACAGTGAGCACTGGCCTGGGTGGGGGGGAAGTGAGCACTGGCCTGGGGGGGATAAACAGTGAGCACTGGCCTGGGGGGAGGGTAGCAATAACACAAGAAGAGGTGAGCCTTGTCCTAAGTTGAGAACCTGAAATGTAACACATAGAAATCGCTATATAACATGGCAGCCATAAGTGGCTGGGATAACTTACTCCTTGGAGTCGGGAGACAGAGGGAGCCATGTGAACAGATTCACTCCAACTGAAGTGAAAGATCACACTGATTACTGCTCTGACGTCCTAGTTATGAGCTGCCATCTATCCTGGGCTTCCTGCTGTAAAATGCCTCGCCGCTGCCATCGGTGCACACTGGACCACAGATCCCACAGCCGTGACATTGATTTCCTCTGGGTTACACACTGCCCTGTGAGATGACCATTACGTTTTTTGACCATAAAGAGAAGGAAACCAGGGGGCATCCCCAGCTGCCACCTTGCAGAACGAAGGTGGCTGCAAGTCTCACCTTTCACAAGTCCAGCAAGACCAGGGGTCCAGGGAAGGCTGGTGCCGACCCAGCATCTACGACTCCATCTTTCTCTCGGCATCCGGTCTCAGAGTGCCTGCTCACACACGACCCTCACGGCTAAGGGAGGCCACGTGCCGTGATGCTGGGTGGTTCTGTCTGCTCTAGATCTGTGGGAATCATGTCACTCTCCGGATTCAGAGAGGCCTCTCTTTATGTAGTTTCTCCCTTCCTCTTACTGCCCTGATCAAAGCGTTGGATGGGAGACAGCAACTGTGCTCTGACCAGGCGGGAGATAAAGCTGAGGATACGAAGCTTCTTGATGAAGACGGCATCGAGGCAGAAAGAAGTTTTGCAGGTGTGACTGTCACCAGCCCTGCTCCAAAAATAATAATATTTTTCACAAAAGAACGCCTTCTTTGTTAAAGCTCCATAGTCCTCTCTGCTGCTTACAGACCAAAGCCAATCTACCTGATGTGTATGGGTTGGATGACCTTCATCCAAAACGTGTGGAATTGGAAATATTTCTTGGTGTTGTTGATCTTTTGATGTGAATACACACACACACACACACACACACACACACACACACACACACACATATTCATTTCTGTTTCATAAACATAGCCAGAAGGTAATTTTAATTTAAAAAAGGGAAGTGTAAATTAAACTGCCTCATCTTATTCAGAAGGGCGATCATTAAGAGAATAAATGATATGAGGATGAGAGCCTTATACACGGGTGAGAGCCACTGTGGACATCAGTGTCCCCAAAGTCTATAAATAGGAATGCTGCAGCGGCACACGCCTTTAATCCCAGCACTTGGGAGACAGAGGCAGGCAGATCTCTGTGAGTTCGAGGCCAGCCTCGTCTACAGAGTGAGTCCCAGGACAGCCAGAGTTACAACAGAGAAATCCTGTTTTGGGAAAACAGGCAAACAAAGGAAAGAAAACAGAGCTAACATCTGACCCAGGAGTGCTGCTCTTGGATACACGCCTGAAGGATTCTGTCCCGGCTTACTTGATGTTGCTGTGATAAACATCAGAATCAAAAGTAATCAAAAGACAAAAAAGATTATTAGCTCAGAGGTCGCAGTCCATCTTTGTGGGACTCCAAGGCAGAAACTCAAGGCAGGGGCTTGGCGTAGAGACAAGAGAGGTACTCTGCTTACTGGCCCACTCTGTCTGGCTTGCTCTTTCTACCTTTTTTTTTTTTTTTTTTTTGAGACAGGGTTTCTCTGTCCTGAAACTCACTCTGTAGATCAGGCTGGCCTCAAACTCATAGAAATCCACCTGCCTCTGTGTCCCCGGTGCTGGGATTAAAGCCGGGCAACACCACACCCAGCTCTTCCCGCCTTTCCTATGCAGCCCAGGCCCACCTGCATAGGGATGGCACCGCCCACAGTGGGCTCAGCTCCTCCTGCATCAATAAGCAATTAAGAAGATGCCTCCCAGCCTGTCTGCTCAAGGCAGTTCTTCAGTTGTGGCTTTCTCTCCCCAGATGACCCTATGTTTTCGAGTTGACAGCTGAAATGAGCTCCAGCAGACTCCAAGTGGACTGCCACAGAGATGCTCCCACACCTGTTGTGGTGTTCCCCACAACAGCCGGAGAGTAGACTCAGCCACATGGCCACCCACAGGTGCATGGAGAAAATATGATATATGTGTCTAAAAGGAATTTGATTAAACTACAAAGAAAAGCAAACTCATGGTGTCTGCAGGAAAACAACGGATGGAACTGGAAATCACGGTGTTAAGTGAAACAAGCTAGGCTCAGAAAGACAAAGGCGACATGCTTTCTCTCGTATTCAGGAGCGTAGGTGTGTGCGTGTAAATAGAAAAGTGACCATGTCAGGGACGAGGAAGAGGTCTCCGGGAAGGGAGGAGAGGGGAGAAGGGGACCGGCAGGCAGAGTGAGACAGGTAGGGTAGTAAGGAGGAAGACGGCTAAGAACAAGGTATAACCACAAGGCGCGTGGAAACGCCGCCATGAGACTCAGTAAACCAACCTTTAAAGTAGTGGAGGAAAAAAAAAAATATTTACAAACAAAGTAACAAGGCCTAAAATTGTTACAGAACTTTTTTACGGTCGAAACCTGGGCCCTGGCAACCCCAGCAATCTTGGTTTGCTCACCCATTCCCCGGGAGGTCAACTAAAGAGACGAGCAGTCGTGAAAAGCAAAGAAAGATTTAAACGACAAGGCCACGTTAGGAGGGGGTCTGGTGACATCTTTCCCAGCCCCAGCCCCAAGCACCGCCCTTCCTTTCCAGACTTTGCATTTTTCTTGTCCTCCATCCGTGGCCTTAGCTGAAGTGGCCCGAGCACCATCGCCCTAACAAGCCTGCTGCAGAAGGAGATGGTGTTCCAGGCTAGCGACTGAGGCCCACAGGGCCGGGGAGGACAGGCAGCACCCCACCGTGGGGAAAGCGAGGAGGCCAAGCCCAGAAAGACTGCAGCTCGGAAACAGTTTGGCAAACTTGTCTGGGAAGGGCCTCTTGGGAATTTTTTTTTTTTAAGAATCCTCCAGCCATGTAGTGTCCACCACAGCTACCCACAACCGCTGGAGCGTGTAGGCAGCCACAAATAGCATCAGATAGGGCAGAAATATATTAACGGCAGGGCTGGGTTCCAGGGGGCTTTATTTATGGACACTTATCACGTCGTTTTTATATGCCATTGAATAGCGTTCTTCTTTCGACTTTTTCTCAACCACTTAAAAATGGTAAATCCACCGGGCGGCGGAGGCAGAGGCAGATGGGTCTCTGTGAGTCCAAGGCCTGCCTGGTCTCCAGCCAGGGCTACACAGAGAAACCCTGTCTTGAAAAACCAAAAAAAAAAAAAAAAAAGGGAAGAATCGGAGGAGGAAGAGAAAAAAGAAAGAGAAAGAGAGAGAGAGAGAGAGAGAGAGAGAGAAGGTAAAAATCATTTTTGGCTCATGGGCTAAACAGAAACAGGCCACAGGCCAGACTTGCCCCTAGGCAGTAGTGCCAACCCTTGGCCTCAGAGACCCACTCACAGACACCAAAGCCCTGGCAGAGAGGCAGATACGCTGTTGCCCAATGATGTTTGATGAACTGAAGACCTTAGGCTGTCTGGAGGGGGAACTAAAGGAGGTGAGGGCCTGTGGTCCCTTGGGAGGAGGGTAGCCCATGAGAGCATCAGAGTGGGGCCGTGTCTTCCCTGGAAGCTTCCAAATGTGGTGTGGTCCTGCAGAACCTGCAGCGGAAGAGGAATCATTTGTACCCAGAAAACAAAGAACAGGAACTTCTCTTATTTGTATACTGGGTATGTAGATATCAGACCCAGGACCTTATGCATCAAAATATTCAGTCTGAGAGCTAGAGAGAAGCCTTGGTGGTTAGGAGCACTGGCTGCTCTTAGAGAGGACCCAGGTTCAGCTCCCAGCACCCACGTGATGGCTCTGTAACATCAGTTCCAGTGTGTCTGGTGCCCTCTTCTGGCCTTTGAGGGCACTGCATGCACACAGCGCACAGTCATCCATGCAGGCAAAAACACCCATACACTTAAAAATAATAAAGTAAAAATAACTTTAAAAATTTTTCTTTTCACTATTGAGCCGGAGAATCTAGTTCAGAAGCAGAGCACTTGTCTAGCAAGGCCCAAGGTTCAATCCTTGGCATTGTACATTAAAAAACAAAAACAAAAACCTTCCACTATTGTTAGCATAAGAAGAAGAAAAATCAGTGACCTGGTTAACTAAAGAGGCTGTGGGATGTCTGTCCTGGGATCTTCAGGTTGCAATCAGCAGCCATCCACTCTGAGGTGAACCTGGCTCACCTCAAGAGCCAAAATGGGCCCACCGGGTGTCCTCTGCCTCCATCCTTCCACGGTAGAGGGGGCAGAGGGGTAAAGAGCAGCTCTGTTTCTCTCGTCTCCAACAACAGACACGGCGGAGACGAACTCCCAAATCCCTGTGTAATCCCAGACGCGCTGCCGAAGACCTCTCCTTTGAAATTGCATCTGCCCTGCGTGGGATGGCTATAGTCACATCTGAATGCCGGAACGGCCCCAGTCCGAGGAACTGCTGCAACTGCAGGATTCTCGAAGAGAGAAAAGAGGCACCTGGATATTGCAAGGGATTCTGGGAAATCAGATACAAGGCCCTGGGCTTTTCCCTGTGTCCTGGGTGGGAAGACTTGGGCCAAGGGGGCACAGCTTTCTCTACATCCAGGGGCGAGTCTGGGCGCAGGATCGGGGGTCGGCCGTGTTCTCCTTTTCATACATGGTTGGTAAGTTCGGTTGATACCACTGAAGATACACCTCGGTGCAACTTGCTCTTTCTGCTGAGATTTAGTTTTTGCTCAAAAAAAAAAAAACCAAAAAACTGTATAACTGATTTTTAAAGTTATTTTATGTGTAAGTTCCCGCATGTATGTATGTATGTGGACCATGTAAGTGCCTGGTGCCAGTGGAGGCCAGAAGAGGCCAGGAACTGGAGTTACAGATGGTTGTGAGCCACCAAATGGGAGCGGAAAACCAAGCCCAGGTCCTCTGAAAGAGCAGGCAGTGTTCTTAGCCACTGAGCCATGTAGATGACTGATATTTTTTTTTTTAATGACACATTTTACTGGGTTTGGTGTCACACCTCCAGAGACCCAGCACTTTGGAGACACAAGATTGCAAGTTTAAAATCAGCCTAGCCATAGAGTAAGATCTTGTCTGTCCCTCTGTCTCTGTCTCTTTCTCTCTCACACACACATTCATTCACACAAAATGGGGGAAGGGGAGAGGATCTCTCTCTCTCTCTCTCTCTCACACACACACACACACACACACACAGTAGGGAGAATGGGAGAAAATTTTCTGTTTTAAGAAAAAAGTCGCTCTCATGACTGTTCTTCCTACGGCACCGAGCCACGTTTGCAGTTGTGGGTACTTTTGTGCTTATCGGTTAAGATATTTGGATAATGACTCAGCAGAGCAGCCAGGCTTCGGAGAAGAGTTTTCAGCTCCTGCCTGTGTCTGCCAGGCGCGGACAGAACCACGAGGCCAGGGGTCGCTTTCATTTCCACTGACCGGAACAAGACTTGTAAACATTTCTTTTTCAGCTGGATTCCTCACGGTACCGGGAATTATAAAGCAACGAGGAAAGGAGCCACAGCATCAGTATTCATTCCCATCACCTGGTCCCCGCTCCCCCGCAACCGCACAAGAAGACATTATCCACGGACCTCTCCAGCTCTGTAAACTATGAACTGTAGGAAACCCAGCCTCTTGCCTGGACTCATACTTCTGAAGTGAGTGGAGTCTGGCTCGCAGCCCAGCGCCCTCTGCCCCCGGGCCCTGCTGTAGTCGCTGATCCAGAACGCCTGACTCAAGTAGCCTGTTCAGTGCTGGCCAAGCGCTCTGCGTGCAGCGTCCAGCAGCTCATCCGTCGCCTCCTTGAATGAACAGCCCCGTTTTCCTCAGAATGACTATTTTTCACCGTAATCGCACAGCCATGAGCTCAAGGCAGGCGTTGGGTCTGAGCTGCCTTGTGCTATGTTTGTTCCCATCCAAACTCAAGCTGAGGTCTGACGCCCCGGTGTGACAGTGTTGGGGGACAGAGCCTGGCCAGGCTCTGTCAGAGGTGCAGACCTGAAAATTAAACTGGATTAGCTATTGTTCTAGCTTGGTTTCCTGTTGCTGGGGAGTGGGGAGAGACGAACAAAACACAAAAGCAGCTTGAGGAGATAAGGTTGGTTTTGGCTTACAAATTCCAAGATCACAGTCCAGCCTCGAGGCAAGTCAGAGAGGGAACCTGAAGCAAGAGCTGAAGCAAAGATCTCGAGGGCCGCTGCTTACGGCTCACTCACCCACAGGCTTCGTCCTCCGTCTGGATTTCAGCTGCCATCACTAGGAGTTTGAGGGAGGTCTCCTAGTGAAGACAGATCACACTTGCCCAGGGCAGGCAGGCGTAGAACAAGCGATGGAGAAGCTCTAAATATTTACTAACCTTTCTCACAAAGCTCTGACAGGACGTGCTCCAACAAAACAAATGTTTGTTTTGTTCCTCTGTGGTTTGGTTCTCCAGTAGCCTAGGCTGGCCTTGAACTCCTGATCTTCCTGCTTCCACTTCCTAAGGACTAGGATTACCAGTTGTGTGCCCCACACCAGTTTAAAACAAACCAAGGAAGAAAATAGAAGCTCCAGGAAACAAGGACCCAACACAGAGAAAGAAAGAAATGTTCCTGGGAAAGGCTTGGGCATTCACAAGAGAGACAGGGTTTCTCTGTCGTAACTCTGGCTGTCCTGGAACTCACTCTGTAGACCAGGCTGGCCTCGAACTCACAGAGATCCACCTGCCTGTGCCTCCCGAGTGCTGGGATTAAAGGTGTGTGCCACCACCGCCAGGCTGGAGATTGATTCTTAAAAAAAAAAAAACTAAAGAACTTCAAGATTCAAAAGATAAGGCAAATGGAGCATGTTGGCTCTACACCTGTAATCCCCCACACACAGAGGCAGAAGGATTGCCACAAGTTCAAGGCCAACCTCATCTACAGAGCAAGTTCTACTCGTGTGTGTGATGGGTATATGTGTAGTCATTCATGTGAGAGGAACGAAGATATCCATGTGTGGAAATGCAATCCCAGTCCGACGCAGAAAATACTTCCCTAGTCGAATACAAGTACCACCAGTGGCTTTATCAGACGTCATGGCCCGTGTCTCATGCTATTCTAAAAAATCAACATTTTTTTTTTCTATTTTAGTATCTTAGAAATCAAAATGCCTTGTGGCATAAATTACCTGTCTCATTGCTGTGGCAAAAGGCTCAACAAAGAGCCACTGAAGGGAGGAGGGCTCAGCTCACTTCCCCCTTTCATCCAGTCCAGGACCCCAACCTGCAGCATGGCGCTGCCCACAAGTAAGAACGTTTTTCTGCTTCAAGTAATATAATCCGGATAACCCTTCAAAGGCTTGCTCTGTCCACTGGGAGGTTTGAGCCCGTGTCTGTCTACTCTAGAGCCTATCAAGTTGACAATATTGATCATCATAGTTTTGTTAGAGGAACTTCTATTCTTTTGTAGTTCCTCATAAAAATACTGCTAAAGGGCTGAAAAGAGGACTCAATGGTTCAAAGTACCGGCTGCTTCTGCAGAGGACCCGGGTTCAATTCCCAGCACCCGCATGGCAGCTTCGGGAGACTCTGACGCGTACATATTATGCACCTATACACATACAAGCAAAACACCCCCACACGTAAAATAAAATAGTAAACATTTCAGAAATAAGATTAAGTCTTCTGTATGCCAATAAGCGCCAGAGTCAGCCATTTGCCCCCAGTTTCTTTTGGACCTGCCAGAGGTAGGTGAGACAGAAAGAAATACAAGAACTGACAGGGGAGCAGGCCTGAGGAGGAAGAGCTATCCTTGGACTCTGCCGTAGCAACAAGTGAGAAGGGAGTCTCTAAAATTATCAGAATCTTTTTAAATTTAAATACTCTTTAGAGCAACAGTTTGTGAATGAGTGCGGCAGATACCCGAAGTACGACTAAAATCAGAGACAGTGGTTCACTGATGACACACAGGTGGAGGTAAGAAAGGGCCAGGAAGCCACAACCTTGTGATTTTTCTAGAAAGATGTGACCTTTTAAGCTACCTCTATATATCTGGAGTAAAACTAAATAAACATAAAAAAAAAAAAAAAACTATGAAGTGAAACTCTTCCTCTTTGAACCTCACCAGAGCCGGAATTTTCAGGCTGTTGAAATCAACAGGGTTCTCCAACCCGGCTAGACACCTGACAGGTCCCTCCGCCCTCCGGGCAACGAATGTCACCTCAATCCCATGTCACTTCAGCCTCGGCCTTGGCACCAGGGACAACCTGACTTCTGACTCTCAGATGACATACAGCTATGCACTTGGGGAGAGAGGAAACCGCAGCGTGCAGATGCTCCAGTGACTCAGCCCTGGAGAGAGGAAGGAAGCCCGGCGGTTGGTCCAGCAGGTGGGGCGCCTTCACCGCAGACACCTGTCGGCGGTTCTGGAAGCCCGGCCTTCTGGGTTCCAGAAGGTGAGCTCGGCATTCTCCCACGCAGAGAGGCGTCTGCTCTGTCCACGCAGGGATGTGCACCGGTGCCCGGGAACCACGTGACGGAGAAGAAGGGTCCTCTGCACAGGCAGGCGCCGCGGGATGCTGGTCCCTCGGTGCGCACAGCAGCGGCAGGTCCCCGCCCCCACCCCGCTGCTGCCTGGCTCCTACAGCCGTCCCCACGAGCAGGCGGGATCCCGGTTCTGCGGCCGTGTCCTGGGGTAACAGCCTTTCACAGATGTCACGGGGGAGGGGGTCCTGTCCGTGGAGCCTGGGCTGAGCACCAGTGCCCCAACCTCCCGGATCAACAAGGGGCCTGGGGGAGCGGGCTCTGGGCCCAGCAGGGAACCCGGCAGGCCCGCAGTTAAGTATCCGAAACCCTCTGTGCAACCGAAGCTGAGCTGACTTCCTGCAGAACTCGCCACCGCCCTCTGGCCGACTTACCTCCCCCGCCCACGATCGGTTTCCAACGCCGAAGCCTTCTGCTTCCCTAGATTGCTGTTCCCGGTGAGATTGGCTGGAAACAGCTCCAGCAGCAGCCTACGGATGGAAAAGAAAGCAGTTTGGCCTCAGGTCGCGCCGAGGGCCTAGGCTGGAAACACGCTAACCAGGATGCTGGAGGCATCTGGATCCCAAAGTCTTTAACCTGGGTGGTCAGAGGGCCTCCAGCCTCACCTTCCCACGTCCCAACTGCCCTCTGAGGTCCCCTCCCCGCAGGAGAGCGATCCTTAAGGTGTCAGGCTCTTCTCTCAGAACAATGACGAGGAGACTGAGTCTCCAGGATGGGACACTTAGCTGTTCTCTCACCTCGGAGGAGGCCGTTCCTCTACTTACCCACCCTGTGAATAGGTCCACTTTGTAAGGCACGGAAGACCAGTAGAGAGCCCTATATCTGCAAGCCAAGGTCATCTCCTATTTAAATGAGAAAAAAAAAAAGTCCTTGGCTGTCTACTGGGTTATACACACACACACACACACTAATTCGATCTAGCTTGTAAAATGCCTAGAAAATTCTGGAATAGTCAGGCGATTGCCAGGGATTTCCTTGATCTCTTTGAGTCTAGGCGGTGTGGAGGGGCAGGCAAAAGTCAGAGGAGAGAGCTTGCCACAAGGCTAGCAAATGCAGGCTGGGTCTGCAGTCACCCCCCCCACCCACACACACACACTCACACACATTCACACACACACACACATACACGCACACACTCGCACGCACGTGCACACACACTAATACGCACACATATACACGCACACACGCGCATGCGCACACACTCGCATGTGCACACGTACGCACACTCTCATGCACGCGCACACACACTCACGTACACACACACTGGCATGCACGCGCACACACACTCACACACATACACACACACTCGCATGCACGCGCACACACACTCGCATGCACACACACACCACCTGCCCTTCCTGCTTAGCTTCCTGTGCACCGACTGCTTTAAATGCCAGTAGCAGGAACAGTTCCCACCACCCGTCCCCACAGTCAGCCAGGGCAGAGCCGCTTCTCTGCCCTTCCAATCCCTCGCTCTCCCGGGTTTATGGAGGACACCCTCAGTCTCCTGAGGTACATGGGGTGGCAGGTGTTAGAGACAAGGCGGTCAGGAAGGTGGGAGCGATGGCTCAGTGGGAAAGGCCCCTAAAGGGCCCAGCCCAACAACCAACCTGCGTTTGATCCCCGGCACTCACAGAGTAGGAGAGAGAACCCACCAGGCCAGGTGTCCTCTGACCTCCACACGTATGGAGTGATAGCTGGATGGGAGCACACACACCCGCAAATAAACAAATGCTTAAAATTGTTAATATACGTGTGTGTACATACATACACAAACACAAATAAATGCTTAAAAATTGTTAATGTGTGTGTGTACATATGTGTATATACACACACAAATAAGTGTTTAAAATTGTTAATATACATAAATGTGTGCGTACATATGTGTACATACACAGACAAATAAATAAGTGTTTAAAAATTGTTAATATATATGTGTATGTGGCGTGTGTGTATGTATACACACACACACACACCCACACACACATAAAGATGGCCAAGGAGGGAGGGAAGGAGAATCAATCAAGAAATCAAGAAGCAAAGAAGCAGCTTAGACAAGTTGCTAAGCTAGTCTAACTAACTTAGAGCAGAGGCGCTATAGGGGTGCGGGGTAGAGATTTTCAAATTCCTGCTACGAAAAAAAACCCAAAAACCACGAGAGGAGCTCTGTGAGGCAGTGAGACCCAGAACCCAGCGGGCAGCTGCCCGGCTGCTAGAGAGTCTGAGGACACGTGAGGAACCTTGAGCCCAAGAGCTCCAGGCCAGCCTGGGCAGCAGATTTGGGGGTGGGGGAGAAAGGGGAGAAAGGAGGGGAAAGAAGACTGATGGTGTATGCCCTGGGTCCCATTCAACACCACTTTTTTTTCTTTTCTTTTTTTTTTTTTTTTTGGCAGAGCAGGGTGATGGCGAGGATGGCGCTACGGTTAAGAGCACTGGCTGGCCAGGCAGTGGTGGCGCACGCCTTTAATCCCAGCACTCGGGAGGTGAAGGCAGGCAGATCTCTGAGTTCGAGCCCAACCTGGAGTGAGCTCTAGGACCTCTTCTTCCAGAGGACCCAGGGTTGATTCCCAGCACCAACATGGCGGCTCACAACCATCTCCATCTCTAATTCCAGACTATCTGACATCCTCTTTTGACCTCTACAGACACTCTATGTCCCGGGTGCACATACTACCTGTAGGCAAAATACCCATACACATAAAATGTAATACGTAATTCTAAATGTCTTTAACTAAAATTAAAAAGTAGAACAAAGACTGCATGGTAACGCTTGCCTGTGGTCCCGGCTACTCTGGAGGGAGGCTACGGTCTCCGCTGTATAGCCAGATTCTACCAGAGAGAGAGAGAGAGATTGAGAGAGATCCAGGAGGACCCTGTATTCATATTTAGGAAATCATCTTTTTAAGGTTTTAAAGTGGTAACACAGGTTAAAGTCTGTAAATTAAAAAATATACATGCCTACACTTATATACATAAGCTTTCCCCCTTTAACCCTGACCATCAGCCTAGCCGGAGACCCCCAGTTTCCTCCGTCCGGATAAACGCTGAACCAGTCCATATGTCCCCTTCTTTCGCTGTATATAAATGGAATTATTCTGCACATGTTACTACGCCATTCTTTTACTCTCTCTCACAAATCAACATGAATTGGAGGTTAACCCCCATCGGTGCAGGAGGGAGTTAAACAGCTGGCTGGTATTCCGTACAATACCGTCATTCCCCTGGTTAAGCACGCAAATCATTCCCAGCCCTTGACTGCAATGAAGATCTTTGAGCGTGTGTCTTTTTTTATGTATATGAGTGTTTTGCCTGCATGTGTCTGTGCACCATGTGCAAGCTGTATGCTTGGAGGCTGAGCACATGTCTTTAAGCTATGCGGACTGTATCTATAACGTACTTTATTAGAGGTAAAATTGCTGATCAAAAGATACATGCATTTTCAATTTTGATAGGCATACCCAAAAAGTAGGTAGATTTTACTTTAGAGTAAGAGAATTTTAATGAAACTACCCAAAATGCTGTGGGCCAACTAGACAGGAATGCTATTGGGTATATAGTCAAGCCAACTCTGCCACACACACACACACACACACACACACACTGTCTCTCTGCCCTCATTACTTTATCCCACGGGAGAAGGCAGGAAGGCCCTCCCTCAGTGACTGAGCTGAGCCTGCGCTGCCGCACTGGGTTAGCTGCCCACGAGGCAGAGCTCACAGCCTCCTCACGTCTGGAAGGTCTCTCCTCAGAGCACTTTTAGGAGACTCCAACACAGGATTTTAAGGACACATCCAAAACGCAGTTCCTAGCTTTCTTTTTATTGTTGTTTTAATTGACAAAATACGTCATACGTATTTCTTGGGGCTGGAGAGGTGGCTCAGCAGTTAAGAGCACTTACTGTTCTTCCAGAGGACCCAGGTTCAGTCCCCAGCACCCATATTAAGGGGCGTTATTGCTACCTAGAACTTCAGCTCCAGGGGTCTGATACTCTCTTCTGGTCTCTGTGGGCACTACACTCATATGCACAAACACACACACACACATATGCACACACATGCACACACACACATACACACACATACACACATACACAGACACACACACACATACACACATACACACACACACATATACACACACACACATATACACACACACATACACACACACACATACACACACACACATACACACATGCTCTCACACACACACACATACACACATACACACACACATACACAGACACACACACACATACACACATACACACATGACACACACACACATACACACATACACACATGCTCTCACACACACACATACACACACACATACACACACACACACACATACACACACACACATACACACACATACACACACACATACACACACACATACACACACACACATACACACATGCTCTCACACACACACACATACACACACACATACACACACACATGCACACACATACACACACTTAAAGCAAAACTAATACAAATAAACATTTTAAAATCTTATGTATTTCTGATATACAATGTGATGCTTATAAATACGTATACTCTAGATTTCTAACGGCAGATACAGCCTAGAGACAGAACATATATTTGTTCTGCAGTGGTAAACAAAATGTCGGCGTGGTTTACACTGAAAGAAGCACGGAGGATGCTGGCCAGTATACATCCCCGCAGTGGCCTCTGAGCGGCGGGGCACTGTAACATGAAGGGCTCTCCCGTGGGATGCCTGCGCCATGGAGGCCCCTTGTAAGCGGTCAGGAAGGGTGCCTGGGGAGTCCCCTGTGTCCTCTCGGTCCCTCGCACTGTCCACATCTGGAACTCCACATGTGGAAACGTGCCGCTGATCACATGTGGCCACCCAGGGAGCGGCGCATGTCATCCCTGAAAGCCATTACGTCACAACTGTAGCATCCTGTGTACTGTGGTCCACGGCGGTCCTTGCTGCCACACAGGCAACTAAACGCTGATACCTCCCAGGGATAGAAAGTTTCTCCCTTACAAGCTACCTCACGTGGTTTCTTGAGGAAGAAAACTGTTTCCCTTCAGATTTATTTGCACCTACTTTGTGTGTGAGTGTTCGCCTGTGTGGTTGTATGTGCGTGCCTGGTGCCTATGGAGGCCAGAATTGTGTGTCAGATTCCCTGGAAATGGAGTCACAGATGGTTGTGAGCTGCCGGTGGGTGCTGGGAACTGAACCCGGGTTCTCTGCAAGAGCGGCCAGTGCGTTACATCATTGAGTCATCTCAGGCTGACCTTGAACTCCTGACCCTCCTGACTCTGTCTCTGCACACATATCCTACCGCCATGCCCCACTACAAACAGCCTATTTCTCTTTATAGTCTGTTTCTTGGTTTTGGTTTTTCTCTTTAGAGCCCCTGAATACAAAACATCCTTCCTCTACAAGCCGGCCTTACGGTGTCTAAGGACAGCCAGGCTAATTCAGTCCTCTCTCCTTTGGGTTTAACCTTACTTAGTTCCTTCTGCCATGTCTCACGGGTCATGTTTTCCAAACAACCACCATAGTAGCTTCTGTTTTGAATACCTCTCTCCTCCAGCAGTCAACAGGCCCTGAAAACACTGCCCAGAATCGAGCTGCATGCTGGGAAAGGAAGGATGGACTAGGCCCTGCTAGGAATTCTTGCCTTGGGTTGTCAACGTGATTTTCCTTTCTGGGGATAAAGGCACCCTGCTCTCCTGTGGAGAACAAGTCTTTGTTCCATTGGCCCCTGGTTCTGACAAGTCCTACTCAAAACACGACAACACATAGAAGCTGGTGAGGCCATTGGGTCCTCGTCACCCTGGAGAATGGAGGAACAAAAACCATAGAGTGGGGAGATCTTGTGCCCCTCTTGGGGCAGAGGGTCATATCTTCCTTGTGGCTCCTCAACCTCTCACAGCATCCCGTCTCTTTCTGATTAAGCTACAGTCCATTCCAGTTCCACACAAGGAAAGAACTCGCCATGGGAGAGCCATAGAGACTGCTAACCGCCTAATGTAGGTTCTGCCACGAGACCACATGACCCCAGTCCCAACCACAGCAAGCCTTTGGGGACACCACACCTCTCTCTCCCTCGTTTCCTTCGGTTTCTTGTTGACTGACTAACTTGCTACCAAGGCTTCCGTCCAGTCACACACAAAGCGTTAGAGGGGCTGGAGAGAAGGCTCAGAGGTTAAAAACGCTTGTTCTTCTAGAGGACCTGGGTTTGGCTTCCAGCTTGTAACCACCTGTAACTCCATCTCCAGCGGATCACATCTGGTCTCCGAGGGCACACACACACACACACACACACACACACACACACACACACACACACACACACGGCGTACACATGGCGAGACATTGTAAGTCGGTAATAAAATAAATCTTTAAAGAAAAAGAAAACAAAACACTATCACGGTAGGTATCCAGGCGTGGTGACACACTCCTGGCATCCTAGCTGAGGCTAGATCCTGAGGCTGAGGCAGGGTGATCGCTGTGAGTTTAAGGCCAGCCTGCACTACAGAGCCTGTCTCAAAACAAGACGTCACGTAGCTAATCACGGCCAATGCCTGCTAACGCAGACCAGACGGAGTGCCAGCCTCCACTGTGAGGAAGTCCCCGTTCACAGGGTTGCCTAATTTGCTAACTCTATCAGCCCAAAGCCAAAAGATGGAAAAGACTGGATCCCCTCAGGCGTTAACCAGCCCACAAGGCACTGGGAACAGGCTACATCTTCAGATGTGCCTAAGGCTTGGAAGGAAAGGGGTCGGGTAACGAGGCAGAGCAAACTCGGAGCTGCGGAAGGGCCAGCCTTACACTGCATGCGCTCACTGAGAGGTACAAGCTGAAATTCAGGGCGCTCAGTGCTGAGGCGGGGAGAGAGCCGAGCAGAGACAGGCTTCGTTGGGCATCTCCGGGTCAGCACCAGCCGCCTGCGCCTTCCAGGCTGTGCTCACAGCGCGTCTCACTTCTGAGGTAACAAGGCAGACACCTCTGTCTCCTCACACCGTCCTGCTCTCGGAACCCCTGCTCTGTCAGTTCCAGGGACAGCTCTTAGGGAAGGGAACAGAAGAAATCTGTCACCCCCCGTGAGGGGGGGCGAGACAGGCATTGTGGAATAATGGAACTCTACGGAGACGAATTTAGACGCTGCTTTAAGATTTTTTTTTCTCACCCTGATTGGCTAGTGTAAAACCCTCATTTACAACCTTGACAGAGCCCCAGCTAATTTCTATCGTTGAAACAGCTTTTTATAGTCGCAGCGTGGAGATGTAGAATACATTTCCTCTTCTTTCCCAACATATCACATTTCTTGGCAGAAAGATGTAGCAGAAAGTACCAATTTTTTTTTTTTTTTTATAACGAGAACAAAATCGAAATTCCGCCCATCAGCCTTCTCCTGTAGATTCTGTCTTCCTGTTAGCTCGCCCCCTGCTTTGACTTTATTCTCGTGAATCACAAGCTAAACTTTGACTTCAGTGTCCTCCGGTCGCATTGCCACAAGACAGGGCCGTGACCTTAAAGGTTTCTAAGCTGAACGGGCTTTACAAGCGTTCCCTCCGGAGTTTGGCTGCCACTAGGCTGCTGTCGCTTCCCACTCGAATTCCAGGGATAAACTCCCGGATGGCTTTCCTGCTTTTCCATCTTGGTTTAATTTATCTTCTAAGATTTTCCTTTTCAAAACTCTGTGTGTGTGTATGTGTGTGTGTGTGTGTGTACACGCCAGCTCGCGCACGCTCAACTATTTCAAGAAAAATGTGGTTTGTAATCACCTTTAGCAGTTAAAAAAAAAAAAAAAGAAAGAAAGAAAGAAAGAAAAATCAGGTTCAAAGGGAAGCAGCACAAGATGCTGAGCGCCAGTACAGGAGAGATCTTGGCTGGGAGGTCCTGGCCACTGCTGGCTGGGTCACCGTGCCTTCGCTTTCTGCCTTGAATCCGCCTTCCCTCCTCCTCAGCTCCGCGCAGTGACTAACTCCATCAGGAAAATGACCCAGTTTGCTTGGCAGGATGTGATTTCTTTTTTTTTTTTTTTAACTCGCTGCTCTCTCTGGTCACGATTCTCTCCCAGGCTCCCTCTTGGCACCCGTCTGGTGCAGAGCCGGATTGATAACTCTCTCCCCAGCTGTTCCCTTCCAGCCGGCCCTCTTCTTTCTGGTAAAATCCATATTCCATTTGCTTTTTTGCAGCAGCCTGCTATCTCTAGGGTCTCCTTAAAATAGATAAACACCGCTCTCCGAGGGAAGTCTCAAGGCAAAACCCACAGCACATACCAGCCCGATAATCTGCTCCAGAAGGCGGCTGGATAAAAAGAATGGCAATAGGTACACCCCCTCGCAGGAGCTTTTACTATTTATCAAGCACTTTTGACCCACATGGTCTTATTTAATATAAATAAACCATAGTGCAGGCATAAGGGCTATTTCCACCTTATAAAAAAAGCCCCCAAAGAAGTAAAGAATTCTGTGTGGGAAGTAGGACCAGCAATGAGGCCTGTTCTTTCAAAAAACTGTTCTGTAAATTACATTTGCTTAGACTCACAGGGCCAGGAATGCAGCTGGAGGGCAGAGTGCTTTTCTAGCACACACAAAACCCTGGATTCAATACCAAGCACCTGGAGGAATGAAAGAGACATGAGGATCTTTGGTGTTCATTTTGCCGGATTCTGGCAAAGGGCACCCTTGATGCAAATGCACGGGACCAGAAACACTTTGAGTTTAGGAATTCCCCCAGGTTGGGAATAGCTCCATGTACATAATGATCTCATCTTGGAGATGGCACCCAAGTCCAAACACGGCATCTGTTTATGTTTCCTATACATGATCTGAAACGATTTTGCACAATATGTTGAGCATGCCTGAGTGTTGGTTGCGCCCTGTCCCGTGTCATCAGGCACAAGGCCTTCCATTTGTGGAGTTACATATGAACTCAAAAAGTTCCGGATTTTGGAGAATTTCAGATTTCAGATTTTTGAGTTACAGCTGCTCAACGGCACGTATTTCCGCAACTGTCGCCCAGGAAGGATGAAAGCATCTCTTGGACAGCTCTCCCTCCCTGCCCCACAGATGACTTTTGGACTCCAATCTTACATTTCAAGTTTTGTTTTGATTTGTTTTTCTGTTTGTTTTCTTGTGCACCATGCCATGTCTCTGGAATTAACAAAATGGGCACCGCATGCCGCAACCTGAGACAGTGGCGCTGGGAAGCGGGGTCAGAGCCTTCCGTCTGGAAACCAGCTTGGCTGGTTGAGTGGACGTCAAGGCTCCAACTCCAAGACAAAAGCCTTAGTGTGGAGGGACACCCACCACTCGCCACCCTCAGAAGCAAGCCTGTGCAAGCAGGTCTCAGAAGGAAAATTGTTATCAAGTTGAGAATTCCGGGAAGAGCTAGAATTCTGCTTTAGAATTTTTTTTTAAAAAATCACTATAGTTATGGGGGGCAGGAGAGATGGCTCAGCAGTTAAGGGTGGGTACCGTTGTTGTAGGGGAGCGGGGTTCCTTTCCCAGCACCCAGACAGGGGCTCACAATCATCTGTAAGTCCAGTTTCAGAGGCTCTGATGCCCCTCCTGGCCTCTTTGGGTACTGCAGTGCTGCAGTGCACATACATACTCGGAGGCAAAATATTCGTACGCATTATTTTAAAAAATTAAAAACCATCGTTAGGGTTTGAATCTAGAATGGCCTCCACAAGCTCGTGTTTTGATCATTTGGTCTCCAGCCTGGGGCATTAATTTCAAGGCTTTTATAGAACGGGGCCTGGCTGGCACATGCGCCAGAGAGAGGCTTTTGAAAGATATAGTTGGCTCCATCCAGCCTGTGTTCTTTGCTTCCTGCCTACCACTGTGAGGTGAACAAGCAGCCGCCACACACTCCCACGAAAGAGCTGTCCCATGTTGCCTTCCCCACCACGACAGATCAAAATCGTCCAGAATTCCTGAGTCAAGCTAAACCTTTCCCTTTCGTGGATCCCTCAGACCCATTAAGGCATGTCTGATCTGATTCCTAGAAGCTCTTCAACAAGAGACCTCCATTAAGAGACAAACTACAAAAGCCCAGCGAGTTGCTCTCCCAGGATGTATGACTATGACTCCCCATGTAGTCATGGTAGGTAGCCCTTCTAGAAGCTTCCTAGAGAAAGGCCACTTAAGACAAGCTTATCTGTGAATCTACCTATGCAGCTTCACCTGAAGTCTATACTGGGTCTTCAAAAGTCTATACTGCTTCCTCTCGGATCTTGTTTACACACAGCGGAGGCTGGTGAATATTTACCAGCTAATTCCCCTAGGAGGAGACAAGCCCTGGTGTGCAGATTTTTACAAAGTTCCAAGAGCAGATTTGAGACTCTGCCGCTGTGACTTTTCCCAACATGCTTCCTACTTGAATAGCTTCGCTGTATCTCACACCCCACTTCTCCACAGGCAGCCTAGGAGCCAGACCTCTGAGCTGGAGAGAGGGTGTCCTCCCTGCCAGCTCTTCCAGACCCTCTCTAGGAGAAAGATTGTTGCTCAGTCAACAGTTTGCAAGGATTCCCATCAAAGCTTCTAAGCTTTTCTGAAGCGCAGCCCTCGCAAAAGTCCAACAGAGAAGTCCCAGTCTCGGGACAAAGTCAGCATTTGCAGCCCTCAGTCTTTCTTGTCTGCTCTCCGTGAATGTGTCTAGAATCTCCCTGAGCATCAGTGTACTTTGGGGGTTTGTTTGCTTTCTCTTTTATTAGACAAATTGCAGAAAACACAAGGAAAAAAAAAACTCATTTCCTGCTCCCAGAGCAACATCCACAAACAGGAAGGACAGGGCTAGAAAAAGCTGGGAGCATTCACTCATTCAGAGACATGCTCTGGAGGGGCTGCCACTCCGCCACCTTGATCTGTAGCAACAGGGCAGGGCGGGGGGAGTCTCAGGGGTGTGTAGGCTCAGGAAACAGGTTGCATGGTAACAAGATCGAGTGGGTTTCTAATGAACATGGCTGCCTGGGCTCAGCCCCACAGCTGGCTCCTTGGTTGCCCTTTCCTTCCCTTTAGCACATACTCATCCTGCTTCTTCACTCTTCCTTCCTTCCAGCACTGGACCTGAATCTCCCCCATCTTCCCTTCATTGTCCGTCGCAACAATGGTGGACAGTCCCCTTGCTTGCTCTTGGCATACCAAATTCCGACTTGTTTTCTGCTGTACCCATTTCTTTGTGGGAACCTTGGCTTTACATTGCATTTACATTCTGGTGTCTGTGAATATTCAAGCAGTTATCCAAGCTCTCTGTCTTGTCCTGAACAGTCTCTTTGCTGTCATTCCTTTTACAGAGGGGCTTACAAAGGCCTTAGCCGGGGAAGATTTTGTAGACTAGGCTGGTCATATCCAAGCTCTGCAGATAGCTGCCCACATGTCAGAGTCTTCCTGTAACCTTGGGTCTCAGAATTATCCTTGAGAATGACACTTACCCATTGTACATAGGTAGTTACTAAGGGTTAGAAAGGTTAAATAAGTTTCCAGATCACACGGCTGGGAAATGGTAAGTGGCTTACGAACTGACCCTTAGAAGGACTGATTTCAGATATAGGGGTTGAAGGACAATAGGAGCCAAGGACCAAATCTCCAGAGCTACACAACATGTCAGGCCACAGAGTTCACCCACCCCTTGGGTTAGGAATGTTGACTTTAATGTAGCACATGAAGACATCTCGGTCAACAACAGAGTTTCAGTCAGCGATGGAACATTCTACGTGATGGTCTCGAGGATCTTCATTGAACTGAAAATGTCCTGTCAGCATAGTCCATATTTCCACAGTGACTTTTCTGTCTCCACACACAAAATACTTACTCTTCTGTTCAAAATACTGACAGTCATCAATCCAGTGACCACTGTACAGGTAGCAGCCCAGAACAGTAGACCGCACACAGCCCGGGTGTATGGTGGGCTGTATCTCTGTTGCACAAACTCGTTCTGTAGTGTCACCCAATGACACACTCCTCACAGGACAGCACGTCTTAAGGGACACTCAGCCAATAGGAACGTAACGATTCCTTAACAGTTAAAAAACTGAAACAACATGGTCCCTAAGGCAGTGTTTCTCAAATTGTGTGCCCACCTTTTTTTTCATAGGCTTTTACAATCTGGACTTTGTGGGGGTGGGGTGGGGGTGGGGTGGGGGGGGTGGGCCTGGTGGCGGATCCAGGGATCAAATGAAATTGTTGTGGCTATTCCCCGTTGCTCTAATCTGCTCTCTGTTGCTGTGATGAAGACCATGACCAAAAACAGCTCGGGAAGGAAAGGGTCTGTGTTCAGCACACTGCTGTAGTCCATCACTGAGGAAAGCCAAGGCAGGAACCTGGAGGTAGGAGCTGATGCAGAGGCCATGGAAGAACACAGCTTACCAGCCCGCTCCCCTTGGCTCAATCAGCCTGCTTTTTTGTACTATCCAGGACCACCAGCGTAGGGATGGCACCGCCCACAATGGGCTGGGCCCTCCCATATCAATCATTAATTAAGAAAATGCCCCACAGACTTGCCTGCTGGCCAGTTTGCTAAAGGAAGGCATTTTCTCAGTTGAGGTTCCCTCTTCCTGGGTGACTCTAGCTTGTGTCCGGTTGACAAAAGTTAGCCAGCGCACCACCTCTCGGAGCGGTGATGTCACACATTACTGTCTGAAAACTGTTCCAACGTGAGCATATTCCATCGGAGATGTTCTTAACATTTTATCACTCGCATCTATTGCCTGCCAGTGGACACAGACACACTAAGACACACATGAGGGTGACTCATAAAGACGAAGAGAAACGCAGAAAGAATCCATTTGGCCTGGTGTGGCAGCTCAATTTTTCTTTCATGGGCAGTTGGTGGTAATTTTAAATTGTATCCATATATTCCGGAGTCTTTCTCCTCGTAAAAATGTCCTTAGATCATTTAATAGAAAATAAATACTCCAATGTTTCATGCTGTTCTTCAAAGGGCCCCCCACCCCTGGCTTTGGGTGCTGTCCCGGGTCCTCTACTATCCAACGGGACTGAGTGATGATTACAGACTTGTTTAACTTCAATATAGGATAAAGGGGAGGAAATGTAGAAATGTCACCACGAAGGACAGCACGGGTGTCAGACTGGCGGGAGGCACTTTGAAGCACTGAAGAAAATGGTGTGTTTTAAAGGAAGGTTCCAGGCCGTGGCTCCCCAGCAGGTGAGGACGGAAGGCTCATTTTGGTTTTTCCAAATCAACCCCCACTTCTGCCTCCCAGGATCACTCCCAGGCTTGAGTCAAGCCTGTGCTCACGACAATCCCAGAGGCCCTGGGCGGAAGAGAGCATCACACTGGAGAACCCCCCAACAGGAATGACTGCCTGGACCCCCAAGGCCTTCACGACTCTCTGTCCAGGCTTTACAGGAGGCGCTTTGTGCCTGACGGAAGGCCGTGCCTTCTGCTCTTCCTCTAGCCCACCCTTCTGCAGAACTCTAACACAACTGGCGTCCGAACACAGTGTCCCAGGACGCTGAGTAAGGGCACTGCAGTCCTGAAAAGTCCAGGGTGCCTCACCTCTTCTCGCCAGAACTGGGAAAGTACCAGAAGCTGCCTGCTTTAAGTCGAAGTCAGGCCCCTGCTGCAGCACAGCAGAGTCCTGTCTCCTGGTCACCAGGCTGCTTCCCCAACACTCACTCTGAAGACAGCCTACCCCCCCCCAATGCCGGGACTGGACCTCCTACCCAAATACCCATCGGGAACCTCAAACCCAGCCATTTCCTGACCCATCCCAGCTCCCCTCCATACAGTCACTCATTCATTAGTTTTATTAAGACAGCGTCTCAGTCTGTAGCCCAGGATGGCGTGAGACTCACGATAGACCAGGATAGCTCCAACTCAGAGCAGTCATCTTGTCCTGACTTCCGAGTGTTGAGCTTAGAAGCACACGTCACTCCATCCAGCTCTTAACGGTTTTTAAATTTTCAACTGGGTATACAGTAACCGTTCATATTCACGGGCTGTAGCGTGATGCTCCAGTGAGCGTCCAGATTATCTAGATGGCTGGGTTGGGGAGATCAGCACGTGCATCACCTCAGCTGTTCATCCTTTCTTTGTGCCGCAAACGTTCAACACCCCATCAGCTATTCTGAATCGTAAACTCGGGTTACCCTGCTATGATTCAGGGCTTCAGAGTTCATCCCTCCTGTCCATCTTTACCCTCCACCCCATAATTCTGAACACGGTGAGTAGCATCACCACCCACCTAACCACTCAAGCTGGAAACCAGCAAACTGTCTTGGCATGCTTAGCTCTCTCTCTTTCTCGGCCCTCCATGGAACGGATCAAGCGTCAAGTCCTGCCCGGTGTATTTCCCCCTGACGCTGTGATTGACATGTGTCTGTCAAAGCTCGTGTGTTGAAAACTTGATGCCTGCTGCAGATGCGCTGGGAGGTGGGGGGGGTCTAACGGTTGTGGGTAGGTCCCCAGGGCCCTGCCCCAGGATAGGTTGCTGTCATGGGTTAATTAGCACAGAGTGGTCTTGCTTCCTCTGTCCTGATTCCTTGCTTCTCGGTCTTGCACCAGGAGGCGATGCAGAAGGCTCGTCTTCACCAGACGCCAGAGCCTCGGCCGCCTTTGCCTCTGGAAGAGTGAAGAATAAAGTTCTTTATAAACTGACCAGTTTCAGATATTCTGTTACAGCCACACATAAGGAACCGAGACAAAGACCCGTGGCTTCCCGTGACCCCCGTCCTAGTTGGAGCCCTCAACGTCTTCTCCGGGCGGCATGTGGACAGCTCCTGGCAGCCCCGCTAACTGGCCAGTACAACCGAGACCTGATAGATGCCTCACGGGCCTGACCCCACAACTCTTCTCTGCTTCCCCTTGCCTAAAATGTTAGGTCCCATCACCTGCTGGTCTCCTGTCTTCCTGTCACCTGCCTGCCATGCGTCCACTTCCTGTTGTCCTGAAAGCTGACGGGCCCCAGTCATCTCTTCTCTCCCAGGTGAGATCTTCAATGAGATCTTAAATTGCTCTTTTGCTTATTCGTTGATTTCTGTTGTATGGGGCTCAAATGTGTCATCTTCCTGCCTCTCCCTCCCAAGTTCTGGGATGACAGTCATGTGCCACACGTGGCCAAGTTGTCCCCTAATTTTTTAAAATATTTATTTTATTTATATATACATATATATAAATTTATATATATATATTTATTTATATATAATAATATATAAATACTATTGTTTATCTTACTCTAGGAGACGTGAGTGTACTGCGGCACGCATGTGGAAGTCAGAGGACACGCTCAGGTCATCTGGGTTGGCAGCAAACGCCTTTACTCTCTCAGCCATCTCTCTGGCCCACTTTCCCATCGTATGCGATCTGCTTCTGCATTTGCTTCTTCCAGTGCGTGGGAGCCGCCTGGGACAAGGGTGGCGATTTCCACCCTCTTTGAATCACCACTGCCCAGTCACAATAGAGACTCACAGGCAGGCGTGTGGACCAGAAACGAGTTCCTGCCCTGGAGGGCCAGTCTGTAACCCCAAGGGGAGTCAGAAACACAGCCGCCTGAAAACACGTACGTGGCGTCTCATCTTCCGGGTACCAGTCTACTGTGGAAACAGTCCCCGTACCTCTCAGAACAAAGATGGGAAGACCCACAACGCTTTCTCACATCCGGCCCTGATTATCCTTCTCAGTCTCTAAAAGCAAATGGATCTGAGACACTGGTAGATCCAACCTGCCTGTCAGCTCTCCCCCAGGGCCCAAAGTCACCCAAGGTCTTCAACAGTCTCCCTAAACACAGCGGGACAAGCGGCATCTCTCCCGGGCCTCAGCCTGCTCACAGTGGCCCCAGTGTCCCTCCCGTGGTGTGTGGCACACACCACCAGATGGGCTTAATTTAGCAAAACCGTGGTGGCGTCTCACCATCCCGTCTTGACTCCGACAGCTCCCAGACCGCTGGTTACGCTAGCTCCTGTAGCCACAGTTCTGAAGGAGCTGAGCCTTTGGTATACAGTCCTAGCTGACCCTTCCTGTCTACTCGTACCACATCTATGGATTCGCCAGCCACTGATTAAAAACACACAGGGTGAAAACTGCACATGCAGTGGACATGCAAAATGCCTGGACATTACATCAGCTGCTTACACAGTGTGCCCACTGGGTTAAGGCTGAAAAGTCATCCAGAGAGAGAACGTGGTAGTGCACACCTGTGACCCACAAACACGGGGATTAAGGCAGGGGGACTGTGAGTTCAAGGCCAGCCTAGGCCACATAGCAAGATTTAATCCCAAAGGAAAAAAAAATCACCTAGAGATGATTGAAGCATACGGGAGGTGTGCATAGATTCTATACATACACTACATAGTCTTACAGAAGAGACACAGACCCCTGTGGATTCTGATATCCATGGGATGTGCAATGAACCCCCAGTGGAAGATACAGAGCTCTAGGCACAGCTGTTCCACCAGGTCCTTGAAGGGCGACCTGTGACTCAGTGTGCTAACCCTCTGCTAATCCCATGCTTCTGGCCTGGGCAACATAAGCTTTATGCTCCGATATGCATGGACTACTTCCTGACTGCATGCCCCCTACAACTGTATCTCAGGAGGCAGTTCGTCATCAGGAGCAATGAACGGCCCGAGTGTTTTCCCAGGCGTGCCACCGAGCAGATGTGTGACTTTGAGCGAATCCCTTTCTGGGGTTCTGCTTCTCCTCCGTCACACGGGGTGCGGTTCGTGCCCGGCTTACAGGACTGCTTTAGGGTATGAACGGGGTAAGAAAAAAAACAGCCGAGTGTAGTGGCATACGCACTTAATCCCAGCACTTAGGAGACAGAGGCAGGCAGCACTACTAGTGAGAACCTGTCTCAAAACAAAACAAAACGACAAAAAAAAACAAACAAAAAAAGCAAACCAAAACCACAACAAAGGTACTGGCAGAAGGCGAGACCCCACCAGGGAAAGCAAGCGGCTCCGTGTGGGGTTCGTCTGCCCTTCACAGCCCCAACAATGAACCACATTACAACAGGAAACTGAAGCTGGCTAACCAAACCAGCCATCTTACACATCCTCCGCCCCGGGGCAGTGCTCAACACAAATCCCCTTCCCAGGGAAGCCAGGACTCCATTCCCAGGACCAGATGTTAGCAGAGCTCAGGAAATCCTTCCTGCGGGCCACCCGCACCGGCAGGCTGGGATCGGAGGAAGACGCCCCGAATCCCAGCCGCCTCCCTGCCTGCTCTCTGTCAGTAGGAAACATGTCTGAACTGACTCACAGATAGGAAGTGCCTCGCGCTTAAAAATAGCCCCTTTTACAAAAGTAAAAGCAAACGAGCACAAAGTCCCACCAGCGAACAGTTAGCCAGTTAACAGACTCCGCCAAGGACAGCGTGGCAGAGAGGCCTGGGGTTCCAAGCTTCCTCTCCAGGGCCTCGGCACGTGCCTCTCTCTTGCCCTGGGAAGTCAGACAAATAAAAAAGGTCGAGTGGCAGAAGACATGTCGGTGTGTGACACTTTCCTGGGCTCCAGCAGTTTCAGCCCTAGGAAGCAGCCATGAGAAACAGCGGCTGCGATCCTGGTGGACGCCTCTAACGGTAACCGTTTCCATGCCCGGGCAGGAAAAGCTTCCCTCATTTAGGTTCCATGGTGCCAGACTGCAAGCAGGAATGCCACAAGCGGATGGTGAGTGGGGGTCCCCGACCTTTTGGCTCATCAGGCATAACCAGTCAGTTACACATCACGAGTTGACTTTCGGTTACCACTGAACTTCCTTCAGGCCTCTTGTTTTGCACCGAGCAAAAGCAAACAAGGTCTGATTCCCTCAGCCGTGTAGTACTGAGTACGCCACAGAGCCCCATGCTCCGAGTGGTTGCGGGTTAACTCGGCCTTCTGTTCTGGGTCTCTGCAATCACCCCTTCCCTGGTGCCTGCAGCAGGCTCTGCTCTGACTTCTTTGTTTGCACATGAATGCCTTTTAGACCCACACACGGACAAGCCATCGGGGCTCTTTGTTTGTTTGCTCTTCAGGACAGAGTTTCTCTGTTGTAACTCTGGCTGTCCTGGAACTCACTCTGTAGACCAGGCTGTCCTCGAACTCACAGAGATCCGCCTGCCTCTGCCTCCCGAGTGCTGCAATTAAAGGCATGCGCCACCGCCGCTATCACTTTTAAAGCAGAGCACATGATTTTGTGTTTGGAGAGACTTCACAACACACTCAAGACTCCAGTATCAAAGCCTATGTAGGTTGGCAGCGGCTCTGCCGCCCACAGCAGGCCGGTGCATTTGCAGCACGGATGTCACAGCTGTTAACTGGGGCGTCTCTGAGAAGTCAGTCACTCTTCGTGTAAGATACAGCAGGCTCACACCACTAAGCAACCATGCTTTGCGGCTCAGTAATATAAAAACCACCAAGTCACCAGCCCCAGTCTCAGTGAGAGCCCCCTTCTTCCAATCCACTGATTTTCTGAAACTCCTGGATGTAAATGTTCAGTACATTTGGGTTCTTTGTAAAATTAATTTCTACTTCAGTTTTTAATATAGATCCTATTTCGAGACAATGTGTAACCCTGGTTGGCCTTGAACTTGTTAACCTCCTGTGTCTGGGATTACAGGAATGCCCCACCCACTCCAGGATCTCACTATGTAGCCCTGGCTAGCCTTGACATCTTCAGTGCTGGGGCTAAAGCATGTGACACTGCACTTGGCAGAAGAATTCTCTGTTAAACTTAGAAAATAGCTTCCTTTCAAGTTTACTCAAATCAGAGAAAAGTTTGGCAGGAATGTCTTTATTTCCATTTTGTTTCTGTAAATGCAGTAGTCCTAGGGGTGATATTCAGAGTGCTAAAGGAACAATGCCTACTCAAAACTCTTTTTAATATTTTTTGGGGACAGGGGGAGGTACTTGTGGCACAGGGTGTGTGTGTGTGTGTGTGTGTGAGAGAGAGAGAGAAAGAGAGAGAGAGAGGTTGTCTGTAGGCCAGAGGGCAACTTGCATAAATAACTTCTCTCTTTCATGTGGTTTCCAGGAATTGAACTCAGTCAAGTAGGCCTTGACCCAATGAGCCATCTAACTGACCCTCAGGACACCTTTAAATTTTGTTTTGTTTTGTTTTGAGACAGGGTTTCTCTGTTGTAACCCTGGCTGTCCTGGAACTCACTCTGTAAAGAGGCTGGTCTCAAACTCACAGAGCTCCACCTGCCTCTGCCTCCCCAGTGCTGGGATTAAAGGTGTGTGCCACCGCCACTGCCCAGATACATTTCATTTTAAAAATTGTTTTAAATTATGGCCATGTGTATCGGTCTGTGTGTCAGTTTGTGCTTGTGAGTACAGATCCCCCAGACACAGACTTACCAGCAACTGTGACCTGCCTGCCCTAAACCACTGAGCATCTCTCCAGCCCCTGAACACCTTTATAACATACTTGCTTCTCTTCTTTCAACTTTTCCCACAAATATATGATGCTGAATATTTCAAAAGCCGGAAGGTTATACCTGAGTGTGTGGCCAAGTCAGACACATGGCACACTTTCCTGGGGACAGGACAGTGGACCCTTGCCAGGCCTCCACACTCATGCCCTTCCGATCTCCAGCAGGCTGCCATGATTTCAAAACAAATCAGTGAGCTCAAATGGCCTCCTGTTGCTACATTTTTAAATTAAATATAAAAAGAAGTGGAGGCTTCTGTTCTTGCCCTGCTCTTAGCCACAGAGCCTACTGGCTGCGGGAAAGAATCTTAATAGAAAAAAAAAAAAAAAAAAAGATAGGCTAATTAAATAACTCCAGTGGCAGAAACAATCCAACAGAAGCCGCTAAGAATAGCACAGGATTGTATCGTGGTGTTCAAAACAAGTGTGGCTGAAAACAGGACCATCTCCTCAGCATCCAAAGCCAGAAACCCAGAAGTCAACACATCCTGGATCTCGAGACCCGCAGAAAGCCCTCCTCCGAGCGAACACACCTCTGACCAGTCCTGGAATTCACTCATAAGCTTTATCACCCTCACCTTCGAAGACTTTCACAGCGGCTTCGGGTACCCCTTTCCTGACTCTTTGGCCCACGGCCATATCCTGAGACCTTGAACATGAGCTTGTCCTGTGATTCTCTGTGCTTGTGTCTCCCTCGTGCCCTTGACTGAGATCCTTGAGAGCAAGAACTGTCAGGTATTTCTCCATCTTCGGTGCCGAATAGTCACTTACTAAATGAATACATAACTCACCAAGTTGTTCTTTATGTTCTGCCCCATTCCAGAAACAAACTGAGAGGGCAAAGGAATATATCTACAAGTACTGATCTCTCTCTCCCTCCAGCTGGGCAGCGCTAGGCTGGAAAGATGGCTCAGTGGTCAGGAGCACTGGCTGTTCTTCCTAGAGAACCCAAGTTCGGTTCCCAGCACCCATCCGGTGGCTCACAACCATCTGTAACTCCAGCCCTAGAGAATTCAACACCCTTTTCTGACCTCCCTGGGCACTAGGCATGCATGTGGTACACAGACACACATGCAGGCAAAACACCTATCCATGTAAAATTAAAACAATAAACATTAAAAACAAATAAAAGAAATTTTCAGCTGAGAGACTGCAATGAGCAGGCGATGTTTGCGGCCACAAGCAAAGTCAACCTGAAGGTTGTCGCTATGCCGGATGGTCTCCCTGCTAACTACCAACAACCACAACAGAGCAAATACCAAATACTTTTATCAAGTCATCGCAAGTCTCTACGGAAAAGGTGACATTTTCTCCTTCTACTAAAAACAGCACAAAACAGAACTGTTTTTCGGTTTTGGTTTTGGTGATTTTAGTTTTGTTTTGTTTTAAGGTGTGTGGTGAGGCTGGAGAGATGGCTGATCAGTTAGCAGCATTTGCTGATCTTGTAGAGGATCCCAGCATAACCACCTGTAGCTCCCCTCTGGCTCCAGGGGATCCCCATGCCTTCACCTCATGGTTACCAGCCATGATGTGCACATACTCACACACATACACACAATTGTTCAAAAACAAAGTAAGTCTATTGATGAGGTGGTGAGCCTTTAAGGCCAGCAGTCAGGAGGCAGAGGCAGGCGGGTCTCTATGAGTTTGAGGCCACCCTGGTCTGCTTAGTGAGTTCTAGGACATCCAGGGCTACATAGTGAGATCTTGTCCCAAGATAAATAAATAGGTAAGTCTTAAAAAAAACATCTTCGAAGCCAGCATTGTGGCACACAGATGTTATCCCAGCACTAAGGTGGCCACAGTGGGTGATCATGAGTTCACAGAGGTCTGAAAAGGGGAACAGGGTCCAAGAATGGAGTCCTGCCAGGGGAATTCTGAGCACCAAGAAAACAAGACAAGTCTTGTGACCTCAGTTTCTTTGAAAACACGAATTGTTCTTGGAATGTGTTTCTGTGCCTCTCCCAGGTATAGTGGACAGCAGTGAGCTTACTTGAGCTGCTGTTGTTCATGGGCCTCTATGGAAAACACATTTTTGCCAATGTGTGGCTTATCCTTGTGATATACTTCACTGTGATTCTTCTTAGCCCTCAGAGGATGAATTCCCTGATACTCTGAATAAAGTTACCTATTGCGTGAGACTTTTTAGTCTGTCTCGTTTTTAGGCTCCGCTCTCTCAGGTTCAAAAGCCTTAGAGCAGTCAACAGGGGATGATGATGGTGATGATGAAGGGGAGGAGGAAGAGGAGGTGGAGGAGGAGATGTCTCCAAAGTCAGCCAATTGGTAAACAGATAAAAAAGATTCAAACCTGAACACCTCCGATCTCCATACACCCCCACTGTGTCCTTCAGTCTCTGCCCAAAAACTTGGCTCTGACACGTAAACACTGTGGAACCTTTGGAACAGTTTGCTCTTTCACTGCAGGAGCCATGGTGACAGTGGTGGCCTTACGGGAAGCTGGACTTAGGCCAGGCAGAAGCATCTCCCAAGCTGTAGTCACACCCACTCTGTGCACACTGCCTGTCTCATCAGAAGCCCGAGGCCAACCTCAGATGCTTCCTAAAGGATACACGATCCTGCAGTGCGGTAAGGGGCAGGCAGGGACCATCCCCATCTGCTGGCCGGGTGCTTTGGAAGCTGTCCTGAGATCTGCCAGCCCTGCTGAGGCCTCTCTCTGAATCCCTTCCTGCCCTATTGGTGTAGGACCTCCGGTCTCTTTCTGGGAATAGATTCCATCTCAGACCCTCTGAGACCAGGATGGTGCCCCTGGGTTCCAGTGTCTGGGGAAGCAGAGGAGGAAGCAGAGGCATTGCTGAGTGAAACACGCAGGTTTAGATCCCATGTGAAAAGTGGGCTAACTCCCAGATGAGACAGCCTTGAAGGGGACTTTGCTGCTGCAGGTGGTTGACTCCCCTCCTACCCACACATCTGCCACGATCACAGTCAGCCCGAGTAGATCTGGTGGTCTGCAACTTACCACTGACTGAGTGACAGCCATCCTCGGGTTGGCCATGGGAAGACAGACTGCCAAAGCAACATCGTGTGCCAGAGGTGACCAGAACGGTGTGGCACCTCACCCAGTTCTAACTGCCTTTTGGACATGAGCTTCCAGTAGTTTCAGTCAAGCATCAGGGAACACGGGGACACGTTTTAAGAGGCACTGATAGTCAACTTGACATCTGTGTAAACATCCCAGACCCTGATGGTCCAGTGCAATCACTGCACGTGACCTCCTGATGCAATCAAGACAGCAGCAAACACCAGCAGGTGTGCAACGCTGTGCAGGAGAAGCTGGACAAGCTGTTCACGGTTTATTTATTTCACGTGTATGTGTATGTGCCTGAGTGCGTGGATGGGTACCGTGTGCATACAGGTACCCACGGAGGCCAGAAGGCGGCTCTGAATTCCCTGGAAATGGGGGTGACTGTGAGTCGCCCAAGGCGGGTCTGGAGAACAGAATGATACAAAAGCAGCAAGCGCTCTTAACCACAGAGCCATCTCCCCAGCCCACTAATATTATTTTTAATAAATAGAAACAGTCTCTAAAATAATAGTAAGGCTGGGGTATAGCTCAGCTTAGAGCATATACTTGACATGAGGAAAGCCTTGAGGCCCATTCCCAAGAGCAATGACGACGATGACGGTGATGATGATGATGGTGATGGTGGTGATGGTGGTGATGATGGTGGTGATGATGGTGGTGATGATGATGATGATGGTGATGGTGATGACGGTGGTGATGATGATGATGATGGTGATGATGGTGATGATGGTGGTGATGATGGTGGTGATGATGGTGATGATGGTGATGATGATGGTGATGATGGTGGTGATGACGGTGGTGATGATGATGATGGTGATGACGATGATGATGGTGATGATGATGATGGTGATGACGATGATGATGGTGATGATGATGATGGTGATGATGGTGGTGATGGTGATGATGGTGATGATGGTGGTGATGATGATGATGATGGTGATGGTGATGATGGTGATGATGATGACGGTGGTGATGATGATGATGATGACGATGATGGTGGTGATGATGATGGTGATGATGATGGTGATGATGATGGTGATGATGGTGATGATGGTGATGATGATGATGGTGATGATGATGATGGTGATGACGATATTGAAAGTATAATGAGGCTAAAGAGATGGCTCAGTGGTTAAGAGTGCTTGCTGCACTTGCAAAAGATGAGTTCAGCACCAAGTACCCCCATCAGGGGGCTCACAACTGTCTCTAAGTCCAGCTCCAGGGGATCCAATGCCCTCTTCTGGCCTCCATGGGTACTACACTCATGTGTGCATACCCACATACATATATGCTCATAATAAGAAAATAAATCTTTTTTTAAAGTATAATGGAACAAGCGCATGAGCCGGTGGCCATTGTGTGAAATCATAGAGCGCTATTTGCTGTATGGAGCTGTATGTGCTGTGCTTTTATGTAACTGGCAAAATGGCCAACAGTTTGTCTACAGTGGCATCTTCACATACATTATGGAAGGTCACACCTGCTACCATGCCACAGGGCAAGAAGAAGTTTTCAGCCTCATAGTCTTGTTTTGTCTGGTTTGGGTTTGGGTTTGAGACAGTCTCACTATGCAGCCCTCGGTGGCCTGGAACGCGAGGAGATCTGCCTGCCTCTGCCTCCAGAGGGCTTAGGAGGAGGATTAAGAGCAGGTACCATCACGCCCAGGCAGTCCTATTACAATCTACGTAACCAGCATCACGTGTACAGTTGTTCATTAGCTGAAAAAAGTCGCTAAACAGCAAGAACGCATTAATTCAAAATCTTGTCTATAAATCAGTCAAATATCATAAGATAACACAAAAAGGAAAGGCTAACGAGGAGATTTCAAAGGTGAACATAAGAAAGAACTCGAGCATTTTCTTCTGGTCCCTGTGTGTTTATTATATTGTCTTGGCACTTCGGTCATCAGTCTACACTGCAGAAATAACTGGAGAGCCAAGGAGATTGAATCAGGTGCAGAGTGTGCGTGGGATGCGCAGAAAGATAGGAGAACAGGGGGCCAGCCATCTATTGCTTTTCACCAGCAAACACCATCATTTAGCCCGAAAACAAGCCTGTGAAGTCCGACAAGCCGAGCCCACTTTTCACGTTGGGAAACTGATGGCCAGAAGTTGAAACCATACTCCGAGTTCCTCTGCCGTCAGTCTCTGCCTTAGGCTATGATGTGTTCCACGGCACCGCCTCCTGGGACGGGGAGCAGGAGGAGGAGTAGGTTCAGAGGGAAGAGGCTTCATTCAGTTTGGGTTGCCCGCGAGCCGTTCAGTGTGTCGATCTGCAAAATCAAAGTCTGGCTGCGGGAAAACGACTTGGAAAATGTCAGCGTCTTAGGAGCAGGAGTTAAAGGTATTTGTTTGGGTCTGATCACCTTGATCAGGAGCGGCGGGTACAGAGGGTGGTTGGGAGGTAGAAGGGGGGCGGAGCTGAATGGAGCGAGATTCCTGGTAAGTGAGGGGTGAGAGTCAGAGCGGGGCTGCTCCCCTTAGCTTTGGCCGGAGGAAGACAAGCCACAACATAAGGAGCAATGAGAAAACCGTGAACACGGAACTGTCACCACCTGGAAGAGATCAAATGAAGAAGTTAACTGCCTTGTGGGATCCCCAGAGCAGTCAAGGAATGTAGAACTGGGGGGAGACGGGGCAGGAGGGGTTTGGGATGTCCTCAGTCTCAAAGAGCCTCCTGATCGCTAGCGTGATCGGAGCGAGGTTCCATGCCCAGTACCACAGAGAAGAGAAAGAGCTAGAAATGGGGTTAGTGGGAAACTGGTGTGCTCTAATGACTAGCTTACCAAAGCTAATGTCTTGGTGTGCGTCGGACCATCATCACAGATGCAAACGCCAGAGGAAGGTGAGCGAGGGGCATGTGAGAGTCTCGGGCGCCCGCTTTACCTTTCTGTGAGCCAAATATTATTTCAAAATAAAAAATCAAGCAGGGCATGTGGCACTCTTGAGGAAAAGGCAGTAAGATGGTAAATTCGCCAGGCAGTGGTGGCTCATTCCTTTAATCCCAGCACTCAGGAGGCAGAGGCAGGAGGATCTCTGTGAGTTCGGGGCCAGCCTGGTCTACAGAGTGAGTCTCAGGACAGCAGCATTAAAAAATATATATATAAATAAACAAGTAAATAAATATAAATAAATGACGGTAAGTTCTGGGCAAGCCTGAGCTACAGATTGACCGTGTCTCAAAATTTCAAAAGGGCTGGAACAGTGCCTCCATGGTAGAGCCTTGTCAGAGCCTTTTACAAAAGCACTCAGCATATTCATTACATCATCCTGGGGCTGGAGAGATGGCTGGGGGTGAAGAGCCCTGGCTGCTCTTCCGGAGGACCTGGGGTACATTTTCAGCACGCACGTGGCGGTTCACGATTGTCTTTAACTCCATTTCTGGGGATCTTCTGCCTTCTACCCTCCATGGAGATTGCATGCATGTAGAACACATACACACATTCAGGCAAACACTCGCATACATAGAATATAAATACATAAATCTTTAAGAAAGAAGCCATCTTGCAAGCTCGGCTCGTTCATCCTCCTCCATCAGCCGGTAGATCTGCCTGGAGCTCCACGGCCTTGGATGTAGCTGGGCAGAGTAAGGAAGAGGAGAAGGAGCCAAGCGCATTTTTCCTGTGCTGGCCACAGTTGGCCAGTTCTGACTCCAGCTGTAGAGCTCTGAGCCCTGTGCATTTCTTGAGTACCTTGGAGAAAGTCACTGTTTTATTGTCTGCTGAAGATTCCAGAATGACACAGTCTGGGTTAGAACCACACCATCTGTTCCTGCCCTCGGAATTTTTTTAAATGATCCCAGTGTTTACAGATCCGAGCTTCCCATGTCACACTTGTGGGGAAATAAATAAGAAACTTCCAGGCAAGACTGTTCATACAGAACCTAGGAGAGAGAGCCTAGGTTCATGCGGGAGAGCCTCGGCTAGGACGCCGCCCGTGCAGGAGAGCCTTGGTAGGAAGCAGGTTAATTCCTGCACGGCAGCGCCTAGTGAGTGTACTCTTGTCGTTCCGGTTGTCAGGGAGGGGTTCATGCTCGCAGCTCTCAGATCTTCTTCCACCAAACAGGAGTGTCCTGAAGCTGAGGAGGATGCTCTGACTTAGTGCATAGTCACGGGTGAATCCTCCCGCCAGCAAATCAGGATGTTTCCTTCTTTTTTTTTTTCCTTTTAACTTTTTAGAAAAAGATTTATTATATGAGCGCTTTGTCTGCATGTACACCTGCATGCCAGAAGAGGGCATCTGACCACATTATAGATGGTTGTGAGCCATTATGTGGGTGCTGGGAACTGAACCCAGGACCTCTAGAAGAACAGCAAGTGCTCTTAACCGTTGAGCCATCTCTCCAGCCCAAAGCAGATGTCTCTATATTGAAAATCCAAGCAAGGCTGGAGACACGGTTAAGAGCACTGGCTGCTCTTGCAGCCAGTTCTGTTCCAGGCATCGAGAGGCAGCTCCCAACTGCCTGTAACTTCAATTACAGGGGATCTAATGTGGTCTTTTGGCCTCCGTGGCTACCAGACACACATGTGGTACATATACACACATGCAGGCAAAACACTCGAATAGATAAAATAAAAATAAATAAATCTTTAAAAAGGAAAACAAAAACCCCAGGGCTAGAGAGATGACTCAGAAGGTAATGCACCTGAATTCAATTCCCAGATCCCAGCAGTAGGAAAGAACCCATCCACAACATTGTCCTTCAGTCTTCAGTGCGTGCGCGCGCGCGCGCGCGCACACACACACACACACACACACTTATAAATATTATTAAACATCTTTGAGAAAGAAAATCACCCTATAGAACTGACATCTGCAACTCTCTTTCGTATCCACGCCCCACTCCCGTGCTTTGAGGTCAGGCAAATTCAAGCCGACCTACCCAGATTTTCTAAATGCAAGATGGTTTAAGTCTTTGATTTCCCTGCCTCTGGCTGGCTAGCCAAGGTCTCTTTTCCCTTAGTCCTCAGAAGTGTTCTAACCTCAACTGACTACATCTATGCCAGGACGGCATACTGTTTGCTCTCTGATTTCTCTTCCTCCTTTTCTCTCTTTCTTTTCTTTTTCCCCCCCTTTTTCTTTGTCTTAAGGAGAAACCATTTCTCCATCCCAGAAAAAGCAATGGGAAAGGCTGGGGTGTGGCTCAATGGTAGAACATTTACCTATTATCCACAAGGCTCTAAGTCCCAGTCGAGAGAGAGAGAGAGAGAGAGAGAGAGAGAGAGAGAGAGAGAAGGGAGGAGGGGGAAAAGAAGGGAGAGGAGAGAGAGGGGAAGAGAGAGGGGATAGAGAGAGAAAGAGAGAGGAGAGAGGGGGAAGAGAAGAGAGAGGAGAGAGAGGGGAAGAGAGAGGGGAGAGAGAAAGAGAAAGAGAGAGAGGGAGGGAGAGAGGAGCAAGAGGAGGAGGAGAGAGAGGAGAGAGGAGAAAGGGGGAACAGAGAAGGGAAAGGAGGGGGGAAAGAGAAGAGAGAGGAGGAAGAAAAAAGGAAGAGGGGAAAGGAGAGAGGGAAGAGAGAGAGGTGATAATAAAGTTGACTTTTAGCTTGGAGTGATGATTTTACTCTTGTAATCCACCAGCATTCCCTCAATTCACTCAGAGGGTGAGGATAGCTTTGAGTTCAAGGCTAGCCTGGGCTACAGTGTGAGAACATTTCTCAAAAAAAAAACAAAGGGAGGAGCTGGAGAGATGGCTCAGCAGTAAAGAGCACTGGCTGCTCTTGCCAGGGACCAGGGTTCAGTTCCCAGCACCCACAAGAGGGCTCACAACTGTCTGTAAGGCAGCTTCAGACCTGCGCCCTCTTCTGGCCTGCACGGGTACTGCATGCATATGCCGCGGGCCTGTAATCCCAGCGTTTGGGAGCTATTGGCAGGAGGACTAGAAAAACTGAGACTAGCCTGGAATCTGAGACCCCGTTGTTAAAAAGATAAACCCCAAAGCCCTAGATAAATAAAGCTGACTCTATTTCCAGATTGATAAATCAAAGACGACACAATTATCTGGGAAGTCTGGACAAAATGATTTTTTTCTATTTCATAAAAACACAATTTGTTCAAAGGTTTTGAAAATGAGTTGCACCGCCCACACTGCAGAGTCTATTTCTTGCTGCTTATTTTCTATCACTCCACATTACAAATACGAAAACTGGAACAGATAGGAAAATTAACTCGTCCGAGGTCACACAGTTTATTAGGAACCAGGCTGTGATTCAAACTTCAGCCATCACAGGCTAGGTGAGCACCCTACCCTGGGCCACATTCCCCAGTCCTGAAGACATTTTTGCTTATCACAGCGTGGGGTGGAGGGAAGTAAACGACTGGGCAGGAGTAGCCAGCGCAGCTGCTAAGTAGCCTGCCAGACTCAGACAGCAACTTTTGCCTTCCGACAGCCAGTTCAGCGATGTTGGGGCTGAAAAGGTGGGGAACCGGTGCCCGCACCTTGCCTGAGCTGGAATCTCGGTGAGCTCTCGCCTCCTGTTGCGCGGCTTCCGCCCCTCTAATAAGTGCATTTACAGCGGGGTGTCGGGGCTTACAGGCTCCTCCCCCAGAGGACCAGAGGACATGTGGGTCTTTCTCAAGGCTCAAACACTGTCCTGACAAGCTGAGTGAGTGATTTAACATAAACCCTCTGCTAAGGAGGCATAAGGGTGAGCTGGTGGCATACTTACGAGGCCTCTGTAGGGAGGCCTCCAGAGTGGCCTGTGGCGTTGATAAGGGGTAAGGACACAAGCAGATAAAACCCAGAGACCTTTGCCTCTGGGAGAGGAGTGGGGCTTCCAAGCAGAACTGTGGGCCCCATTCCCCATTACTTGAACAGATAGAGAGGCTGGAGGGGGCGGGGTCCCTTGTAAACAGTCCACCACACTTGATCAAGCTATCACAAGACCACATTCTTATAGAGAGAAACTGCAGGTCTGACCCTTCTCCCTCCTCCCCCCAGCAGGCACCAGCCCCAGGAATCAGATGGTTTTCGACACAGGGTTTCCTTGTTGTAGCTCTGGCTTTCCTGGAGCTCACTCTGTAAAGCAGGCTGGTCTTGAACACACAGAGAGCCTCCTGTCTCTGCCTCCCGAATGCTTGGGGTTAAAGGTGTGCACCACCACTGACTGGCTCAGATGTTTGGTTTTTGGTTTTTTTGTTTTGTTTTGTTTTACTCCAGCTGTAAAATGCTCTGCCCAGTGTGCCAGCAGGAGACACAATGAACCCCAGGGGTCTCCTCACCAACCAAATGAAGTAACCCCTGTCAGGGTCATCCTGAGAAGCAAAGGGTGTGAGAAGCAATGCCATCATAGGGCTGTGTGAGACTGCTAGGCAGCATTCTGCATCAGGTCCTTCCTGTTCCCTCTTTATCCTTCCACGAGCCAGGAGGAACCTCCCCAGGCCCGAGTCCTGCAATCCCAGCAGAGACTTCCTAAGTGTTTGAAATTTATAATCAACAATTATCCAAAATGAGATGTCCAGGTAAGCTCACCACAAAATACGGTTAAATAGTTCAGACCCCAGAGTCTGGGAGAGGGTGCTCAAGATTGAATGCAGTGCCGAGAGAGAGAGAGAGAGAGAGAGAGAGAGAGAGAGAGAGAGCGCTAAGCAAGAACTCTTCCACCAGGCTAGAGCCCCAGCCCTTGAGAATAATTCTGAGCTACACTTTGAGTACCCAGGGCAGATTTGCCATGAAGCTAATTGAAAATCAAACTTCAGGTGGGCGGTGGTGGCACACGCCTTTAATCCCAGCACTCAGGAGGCAGAGGCAGGCGGATCTCTGAGTTCAAGGCCAGCCTGGTCTACAGAGTGAGTTCCAGGACAGCCAGAGTTACACAGAGAAACTCTGCCTCAAAAAAAGAGAGAGAGTGAGAAGAAGAAGAAAGAGGAGGAGAAAGAAGAGGAGGAGAAAGAAGAGGAGGAGAAAAAAAAGAAGAAGAAGAAGAAGAAGAAGAAGAAGAAGAAGAAGAAGAAGAAGAAGAAGAAGAAGAAGAAGAAAAGAAGAAGGAAGGAAGGAAGGAAGGAAGGAAGGAAGGAAGGAAGGAAGGAAGGAAGGAAGGAAGGAAGGAAGGAAGGAAACCAAACTTCAGACGGTGGACTGCAGGGCTGCTCAGAGGTCTGTGCCCAGGCCCAGGCCCAGGCTCAGGTCCGTGTGACCATCCACTGCTATCAATTCTTTGCTGTTTGGGTTTTTTTAAATCTATTTATTTATGTGTATGTCTTGCCTGAATATATGTATGTGCATCATGTACCTGGTACCCCGAGTCAGAAGATGGCATCAGACCCTCTGGAATTGGAACCACGGGTGTTTGTGAGCCACCACGTGTGTACAGGGACCCAAACTCGGATCCTCAGAAAGAGCAGCCAGCGCTCTGCCCCACACAGCCATCTCTCCAGTCCCTGTTGGTGGGATTCTTTAATTACTTAAGATCTCGGCCTCTTTTCTCCTGCTTCCGAGTTGGCCACTCAGCAAGCAGCACTCCTCCGCAAAGATGCTCTGCCCAAGCCCCTGGGGGCCAAGCAACTACAGACAGAAGCTCTGGCAGCACTCTGTGCTCTTACTGTGGCCTGGCGGACCAAGCAGAAGCCACTGACGTTATCCGCGGAACAAGTCTGTCTGGACAGGTGTCCACAGCCCCGGATGTGAGCCCTCTGTGACGTCACTGAAACCCTTCTGTGAAGAGGGCGGTGACAAGAGAAAAGAAGCTGCTGTTCTATTGGAACATCAGTGAGTCCAGGTCTGAGCCAAACAAAGGAGCAAACAGTCCCACCACATTGAAGATGGCTACACTCAGGGGAGGGTGAGAGGCCAGAGAGGGAAGGTACCCCCTCACTGCGCATGGGTGGAGCCCAGGCATCCCTGCCTGGATAGGGAACGCCCCTCAGATGACTACTGCTTCCAGCCCTGCTATCTCTGCCTCAGAAACCTGTCTTAACACAACTAATCCAGATGCGTGCTTTGTTTTGTTTTGTCGATACCTGGTTTCCGGAAGCCCAGGCTGGCCTCCAACTGACTGACCCTCTGACCCTCTTTTTGTTGTCGTTTGTGGGTCTTTGTTCTTTTAGATTTTGTGTTTTGTTTGTTTTGCTTTTGTTTTTAAGACAGGGTGGTCTCACTGTGTGGCCCTGGCTGGTCTGGTACTAGCTACAGTAGACCAGGCTGACCTTGGGATCACAGAGGTCTGCCTGCCTCTGTCTCCCCAGTGCTGATTAAAGCTGTTCCCCACCAGGCCTGGCTAACTCCTCTTGCCTCCATCTCCCAAGCGCTAGGACTCCTGGCACGGGCTGTCATGCCACGCTTTGGGGTTTTTGTTTTGGGTTTGGTTTTTTTTTTTTTTTTGGACCATTTTTTGGTATGCTTCAATTTACCAAAGGAATACAGAATATTTGGTTAGATCGATAAAAAGGTGATTCAGTATCCATAGTATGCTCTCTTTTCATCGGACTCTTGTAGTCTCTCTTCCTCCCAACAATCTGGTGGTGGCAGCTAAAGGAAGCATCGGCCAGGTGTGGTGGTGCATGCCTGTAATCCCAGCATTTGGGAAGTGGAGGCAGGAGGATTACCAGCCTGGGTTATGTGAGACTATCTCAAAAAAAGAATCATGATCTCAGTTTTGCACACTCACCAGCAAGGAGAGCCTCGACGTACCGATAACATCTCGGAACCCTCCGCAGCTAGAGAAAATGCGGGCGGATGGACTAGTCTTTTTGTCAGTTTGACAGGCTCAGGCCATCTGGAAAGAGGGGACCTCAGTTGAGAAAATGCCCCCTACAGACAAACCTTTGGGGGATTTTCTTGATGATTGATGTGGGAGGGCCCAGCTCACTGTGGGCGGTGCCATCCCTGGGCTGGTGGACCTATCTGGGTTATATAAAAAAGCAGGCTAGCCAGTAAGCAACACTCCTCCTTGGTCAGTTCCTGCCTCGACTTCCCTCAGTGATGTTATGACAGGAATTATAAACTGAAATAAATCCTCTTCTCCATAAGTATATTTTGGCTGTAGTATTTTACTAAAGCAATTGAAAGCATATCAGGACAGATGACTTTTGCTCATCTAAAACAACTGATTAAATTAAAGCCTGCTCTTGTTTTTTTTTGGGGGGGTGGTGGTTTTATTTTATTTTATTTTTATTATTTTATTTTGTTTTTTCAAGACAGTGGTTCTCTGTTGTAACGCTGGCTGTCTCCAACCCGCAGAGATCCAGAGATCCCCCTGCCTCCACCTCCCAAGTGGTGGGATTAAAGGCGCCCACCACCGCTGCCTGGCAAAGCCCATTCTTGTAAAACTGTACCTCAGACTTTTGGAGAACTTAAAAAACATGGAATTTTACTGCATTTGTTGAGCGACAAATAGCTCTCATGAATAATAAATGTTTACAATTAAGTCTCCTTGCTGAGTACAAACCCAAAGGAACGGGAACTAGCACCTTGCAAAAGTATTTTTGGGGGGGATCACAAAAATCGCTGAATCAGCTCACCAGATTAAAACAACGGTGGGCTGGAGAGGCAACGGGACACCTACGGTCACTTACAGGGTCTCCCTGTGCGGCGCTTGCTGTGTAGACAGGGCTGGCCTCAAACTCACAGAGATTCACCCACATAAGACTCAATCTTTATTGCACAGTATTTGGGGAGGAAAAAAGACTTTTTGCACGATGTGGGGGGAAAAAAAAAAAAACAGAACTCTGAGATTTTGGAAACACGTGATTTTTTTCCTTGCTAAGGCCCTTTCTCTGCACGTTATGCCCCCCCAACTAAGTCTGGCCACTTCTCATCCCCCCGACTATTGTCACTTCTACCCTAAAATCAAACAAACTCAACTCCGCTTCACAGATTTTGAAAGCACCAAAGAACCCTACCCAACCTAGAGAAGGAGAAAGGAGCTTCTCAATCAAGGGTTGGGCCGGGAAACCGCCCCGCAGTCAGCAGCCCCAAGATTGCGTTGCGATGAAAACTCCGCAAGGGCCCCCAGGGCTCGCGTGCCTCCTCCCACCCTCCGGGAAACCCTGGCCCTAAAGTCCTGAGGCACAGAGCACCCAAGCCGCAGCCCCGAACCTCGCCGGGGGCCGCCGTGCCGGGTCGCAGAGGCTGGGGCCCCGGCTACCACGGGTCCATGCAGCGCAAAGTTTGCAAGCTCGGGAGAAGCAAGCAAGCGGAGGGCGGGGGTTCGGGGCTCGGCGCCTCCTGCAAGAGAGCACTCAGCCGGAGCCAGTCACCCACCCGGCCCGACACCTTCCATTGCAATCCTGCAATCCCGGCCTCGTTAAAGCCTGCATTTTTCTCCCTGGGAGAAAGCATTTAGCTAACGATTGCCAGCCAGCTTTCTCGGGCTGGCCGGCCACGTGACCTGGACACGTGACTTGGAGCCGGCTGGGACGGTTTCTCCTACGTGAATAAGCTCCGGCTTACGACCGCGGTTGCAGTCGGTGGGAGCGGCGGGTGCAACGTGAGTCCCCGGCGGTTACACAACGCTGGAGAGCCCGCTCGCCGCCGCCAGCCAGCACGCAGAGCAAACAGGGCTTGGCGTTTCCCGAAGGGAGAGTCCGTTTTTTCCCTTGGAACACGCATCTTGGCAAAAGGCAAGACCCAACCTCGCCAGATGGTTCTAGTCCTTTTGGGGCAAAAGAGGTAAACGACTGTGCGGCAGTACACGACGAAGAGACAGCAGTCAGCTCTCCTCAAACGGAGGCTCCGGGTTGATTCCGCTACGCTTTTCCCTTCCCCGGAAAGGCCTCAAAACACGTTCTTTTTACGTTTATAAAAGATGTATACTAACGAAGCGTGGTGGCGTTTGCCTTTAATCCCAGCACTACTGGAGGAAGGCTTTGTGAGTTCGAGGTCAGCCAAGGCTACATAGCGAGTTCCTGACCAGCCAGGGCTACGTAGAGAGAACCTACCCCCCTCAAAAAAATAAAAGTATACGAAGTTGAGGTTCTGTTTCAGTAGCGTTTGACTTGCATGTGTGCAAGGTCCTGGGTCTAACCCCCAGAACCACTAAAAGAAAAAAAAGAAAGAAAGAAAGAAAGGGGGAGAAAACCTGCAATTTAAAAAAATTAAACTGCAAATGACAAGTTCCTTTGTGATTCCTCCCTCCTTTAATTTGTAAAACATTAATAGTTGAATTTTTCTTTGCAGCATATCCTATAAAGGACCGGATGGAGGGTCTCTTTCTAAAAGCGAACGCTGGGAGAGATTTCACGGGTTAAATTATCTACATGTGTATGCATGAAAATATATGCAGATTGGCCTGTGGGGGCCTCTCTCCCGCTAAGATGGCCACTCCCTCCTGTGTGCTTGTGAACAGTGTCCATCTCCCCTGTCAATGGGGCCCTGCATTGTTTAGCTTCCTCCAGCTACTGGAGAACGGTGGTGAGGAGAAGCCCATGAGCCATCTCTCGCCAGGACTGAAGGGGACAGAAGCCCTCCTCAGGTGGGACTGCCCTTTCTCCAGCCTAGGCCACGAAGATCTCAGCGGTGGATTCGTTCATCCATTCATTTCACAGCCTGCTAGTTGATATTGCAGGAGCCTGGGAAGCCAGGGCCAGGCAGACAGACAGACAGACAGCCCTGTGCCTTCAGGGCTTTACTCCAGTGGTCTCCAGAGCACAGCCTGGCTGGTGCAGTCTGAGAGCCTCTTTTCTGTTACCTGGCGTTGCCAAGGGTCCTGCTCTACTTGCCAGGAGGACTTACCATCTTGCCAGCTGGCTCCTGCTGTTGTAGTGGTTTGAACAAGAATGTCCCCCACAGGCTCACATGTTTGTCATGGATTGGTCCCCAGTTGGCGGTGCTGTTTGGAGAGGTTCCGGAGGTGAGGCCTGGCCGGAGGAAGTACGCCATTCTGAGTAGGCTTTGAGAGTTTAAAGACTCCAGGCCGTTTCTAATTCACTCTCTCTGCTTTTTGCTTGTGATTCAAGATGTGAGCTCTCAGCTTCCTGTTCCGGCCACCAGGCCTCTGCTCCCCTATAATGGACTCGTATCCCTCTGGAACCTAAGATAAACTTTTTCTTCTATTGGTGCCTCGGTTGTGGCATTTTGCCATGGCAACAGAAAAGTAACTAATACACACGGGGAAAAAGAACCCAGTCTTTGCTAGGACACACAGGTGTGACCTTGTTTCTTAGGGACCCTTCAAGGCAGCCTCCAGGGTTCTCACCCACCCTCATTTATAAGGGTCAGGTTGCTATTGGCGGCTGGACTGAAAGAATAACAGGTCTACTCTAGAGTGAACTGTGCCCAAACCTGAGCATCCAAAGAAACATTCACAACCCTGCCTCTCCACAGCCAACCAGCAAGGCACCCTGGGATCAGGTGTGGTTGACGTGAGGCCAACACTATCTGTATTTACCGCTGGAGACTTCCTTGCTTGGACAGGGCTGAACACAGACCTTTGGGGGACGCTCCTTCTATTCAAACTACACCAGGGCACATACTCAAACGCATCAGGAGTCTCCAACAGACGTCTGTACGCTCTTTGCAGTGTTATTCACATTCTTCCAAGTGCCCATCCATAGATCGATGGAGAAACCAAGTGTGGTTTGTAAAGACAATGAATTGAATGTCCAGCCTTGAGGTGGTTTGAATAGGAAGGAGAGCAGACATTTGAATATGTGGTCCACAGTTGCCACGCTGTCTGGGGAGGCAATGCTGGAGGGGGGTCACCGAGGGTGCACTCTGAGAGTTGGTAGGCTACCCTACTTCCAGTTCCCTCTCTCTGATTCCTGTTTGTGGTTAAAGATCTCAGCTCCCCACCCCTGCCACCATGCATGCCCCTTGGCTGCCATGCCTACTCGCCATGATGGACTCTGGTCCCTCTGGAACCATAAGCCAAAAACAAACAAACAAGCACAACCTCTTTCTTCCATAAGTTGCTTTTGGTTGTGGTTTTCTAGCACAGTAACAGAAAGATAACACAAGCCCCAAGTAGGACCGCAATTCTGGCCCGGCATGGATGAACCGGAGGACGCTATGCTAAATCGAGCCAGTCTCTAAATCATGGTTATTATATAATTCTCCTTATTCGAGGAGTCTAGAGGAGCCGAATGTGGTTTCTGGAGGCTTACGGAGGAGAAAACAGGAAGTGGATGCTGGGTAAGTAGGAAGCTTCACTGGACAGGTGAACAGGCTCTGGAGACCCGGGGGACACGATGACTAGAGAACAGTGCCATTGTTCCTAATGCCTCTCAGCTGTCCACACAAAACACTAACACGCTACATTTTATATTGTCAATACCCTACCACAAGAAAAAAGGCTGGTAGAATATCACCAGCGTCTGGTAATCTCAAACCGTCTTCAGCCTGTATAGGAACGGCAGGTTCTCTGAAGACTGCCTAGCAGTGTCACTGCCTCTGATCTCCTCAGAGATGAAAAGCCCATGACGCCACCTTCTTGCCCTTGAGCCTTGGATCCGTAATGCCCACAGTCTCCAGGGTGCTCCACCCTCCTCAGCCCTTCAGCCAGTTGACGGATTTGCTGGCAAGAAAAATGGGGGTGTGTAAGAGGTACAAGATGGACCCCAACTATGGACTGTTTCTTGCTGTCACTGCCAGAGGTTATGGGTTTGAGATGAACTGGTCTTGGACTGCGCGTGTGTGATTTTTCGTACCTTTTAACAGATTTCGTTAGAAGGTCCTGGAAAATTCCTGAAGGGAAACAAGCATGGGAGCTGGGCCGGAAGGACACGAGGGAGCATGATCGAGGAAGTGTAAGGAGAGAGGGCGGAAGCAAGCCTCGCACATTCCGTGGGCCTCCTTGGAAGAAGTTGAATTGTTGGTCAGGATGGCTTCGTGTTGTCTGTCTGAACAGCAGTCGGTCTCCATGGTCACTCATAAACTAGAAAGCAAGGCAGATGTGCGAGGCTTCTATTGCTACTGTCCAGCACATCTGTGTCCAGCTTGCACTCTGATCAGGTGTCATAGTTAGCTTTTGTCACCTTGACACAACGTCAACACACCTGGGAAGAGGGAACCCCAACTGAGGAACTGCCTCTATTAGACGTCCCCGTGGGCGTGGTCTGTGGGCGATTTTCTTGATTGCTATTTAATGTGGGCGGGCCCAGCTCACTGTGAGAGGTGCACCCGTAGGCAGGTGGGCCTGGTTCACACAGCTGAACAAGCCCCAGGAGGCAAGCCATAAGTAGCACTCCTCCCTGGTCTCTGCTTTGGGTTCTGCCTCTAGGTTCCTGCCTTGGCTTCCCTCGATAATGGACCTCTAAGCTGAAATTAACCGTCTCCTCTCCGTGTTGCCTTTGGTCACAGTGTTTGGAAAAAGCCACAGAAAGCCAACTCAGACACCAGGTCAAGTGTGTGCTGAGCTCACAAGGAAGAGTCACAACAGATGGCCAAGACATAAACAGGGCCGGCGTCTAACCCTTGGCTACCACACGGTCCAGAAGCGTGCTCCCATAACTCTATGCTCGTCACGTGACAAGCAGAAGGCACACTGGTTCTGTTATCATTACGATGACGGTCGTCCACATTCCCAAAACAAGAGTGCAAAGTGTATGCATATATGGAGATAAAAAAACCAAATCCAGGCTGTTTCAAGGCAAGGCTTTCTGGAAATTCCCAGGCTGCCTGTCATGGCCTTTCATGGGCTCACCATGGACAACTATAAAGCTTCCCCATGTTTCCAGTCTCTTGGGGTCTCAGTTCAACTTGCAGATACACATTAGCAACCGAGTGTGAAAGACAGAGTTGAGCTACGTCAGGAAGACAGAAACAGAGGGCGGTTGGGCCGGCCGGGCCTCCAGACGTCCATTACGGAGACCCTGCCAGGCAAGGTTCAACGATTCAGGAGGTATGGCTACAAACGACACGGCATGTGATGGCATTCTAGATGGATCCCTTCAGGGTCTGGAATGGCAGGGTGTCCTGCTGACACAGGGGCAGCCCCAGGCCTGCCTCGCCCCCGAAGCTTCAGGTGGACGCTTCAAGTACTTACATTCCTTTAGAGCCAAGAAAGATAAACATAATCTCTCCCCCAAACTGGACTTAAAGCTCTGAATTGAGGACTTGGCTGGGGCTGGGGGACAGTACTGAGACTGAAACAGACTCCAGTAGTAGAGCTGGGGAACAGATCCATTCATCCCTGTGGATGGAGACCGTCAGGCCCTGCTCCAAGCAGATCTGTTCTTAAACAGTTAAGGCCAATTTGCTACCACCACCACCACCACCACCACAGGACAGGGTTTCTCTGTGTAGCCCTGGCTGTCCTGGATCTCACTCTGTAGACCAGGCTGCGCTCTAACTCAGAGACCCGCCTGCCTCTGCCTCCCAAGTGCTGGGATTAAAGGTGTGCGCCTCTGCCACCACCGGCAGCAGTGCCAATTTTCAAAAAGGGGTTGGAAGATCCTGGACCTGCAAGCAAGCTTCCGCAGACATCAGGATTGTGCAGAGGCAGCTGTGGCAGAGCCAGTGAATGCCACAACTTCCACAGCTGGCCAGGCCCTGCTGGTGACACCAAAGGTGAAGAAGAACATTTCCGCCCCAACATGCAACCCTGAGCCATGCTGACTGCTTTTCTGCAGCAGTCACGGCCAACATAAACTAAGAATGTTTGAACCACCTGGTCGGGACCCTTGACAGAGACGCTCAATGAAGCACTTGGGGAATCCGAGGCGACTGGCCAAGTGGCCCCAGACACCGCCTCACACGTGGATTTGGGGTGTTCCCGGCTCGGCTCATTCTAAGCTTCACTATTCAAGGCTGCTTTCAACTTGAATTGTTTCCTTAAGTAGGCTCACCTGCCAAAGAGACATGCTCATTCATTCTGCAGAAATATTGATTCCCCCACTCACAGGTAGAATGAATGAGCACAGTTGTGTGTGAGAGAGAGACAAAAAATCGTGAGAGACCTCCCCACTGTGCAGAGGCGGTGAGGGGGTGCCCGGGGTGTCGTGTGTGTCAATCAGTAGACACTATCAGGGCAGGCTTCTCCCTGGAAGATGAGGCAGGAGATGGAAACCGGAAGCCAAAATGAATAAAGGATCTGACATGAGAACACTTTTAAATCTCCCCCCTCCCCCCACACACACACACCAGTGGTGGTGGATCAAACGCTTACACATTCTAGGCAAGTGTTCTACCACCGAGCAGCAGCCCAGGCCTGTCCAAGGACGAGAAATCGACACAGAGGAGAGGTCTAGAAGTCCAAAGCACCACGAAATATCTCCTACCTTGAACATTGTCAGAGAATGCGCTCCAAGGCCTGAGGGTCAGCCACAGAGCCAGGCGTTGGCCCAGAACTGCCCCATCTCAAAGCTGCAGCCCAGAAGATGCCAGAAACTGGGCCTTGGGAGTCTATCAGGCGGATGCCACTGGTCTTTCCCCTGCCTGAAGTGAACGGGACTGGCCACCTGGGATAGCTGCAGGGTAGAGAGTGTCAGTGTGGCTACAAGGCAGGCCGGTGTCATCCAAAGGGCCTCCGAGGCCAAGTCTACTAGTCAGCACGTGTCTTGTGAGCAAAGAACTGTCTGTTAGCGAAGGACTGCAATTTAAATTTGATGCAAAAATGGTCCTGTCTAAGCCTGAACGCACGGAATTGAAAGTGTCGGTTTGCAGCTGGGTGGCGGTGGCGGCACACATCTTTCATCCCAGCACTCAGAAGGCAGAGGCAGGCGGATGGATCTCTATAGCCTGGTCTACAGAGTGGGTTCTAGGACAGCCAGGGCTACACAGAGAAAGTCTGTCTCAGGAAGAAAGAAAGAAAGAAAGAAAGAAAGAAAGAAAGAAAGAAAGAAAGAAAGAAAGAAAGAAAGAAAGAAAGAAAGAAAGGAAGGAAGGAAGGAAGGAAGGAAGGAAGGAAGGAAGGAAGGAAGGAAGGAAGGAAGGAAGAAGGAAGGAAGAAGGGAGAGAGGGAGGGAGGGAGGGAGGGAGGGAGGGAGGAGCACCAGCACTGAACTGTAGGAATGGCAGGTGGCTACACTTCATGTCAGTTTCTTCTGATCAGCGGGAAATGGCTTTTCACCCCACAGTGATTTCTTTTTGCTTTTTAAATAAAATAAATAAAAATCTTGCTATGTAGCCTAGGCCAGCCTCCAATTCATGATGCTCTTGCCTTGCCTTGTTTTTCTCGGAGGGGGTGACTTGAGCGTCAAGGCTAGCCTGGGCTAATGTAGTAAGATTCAGACTGAACAACAGGGTAAAAGAAAGCCCACTGCAGCGTAGTGCTTGCAATCCCAAGCTCTGTTGTTTCAAGCTGAATCTTACTACCTTAGCCCAGGCTAGCCTTGACTACATGATTCTCCTGCCTCAGCTTACCAGGTGAGCCTTTACTCTTCGGCACGTGCCTCTCTAAACTGAGAGAGCTGTCAGACTCCCAGGTGAGAGGTAATGGGGTCTCGTGTTAGAGAAGGAATAGAGAAGAACTCGACTTTCACGTCACCCCTCCAGGATAAACATGCCATTGCCGCCACACACCGTGATACCCAAAACAGCCATGATTCAAACGCAAGGCTTTGCGCGTCCACTGCACCGAGGTCAGGGAACGCACCCATCACCGTGGAGGGCCAGATTTGACCAAGTGGGATCTTCTCGTTGCACCAAGTCTCACCATTTCCAAACCAGGTCTTTATACAAAGATGTAAGCTAGGACCTAGGGACCATCTCCCTCCCGAGCCAAAGATAACAAGTGCGAAAGTAGAAACATCTGAAGGTTCGTAGTGGGGAATGTCAAGAGCAAAGGTTCCTGCAAATTCTAGCTCCTTTCTCTGCTGTGACTGCGGGACACGTTCCCAACCTCTCAGGGCTTCCGTTTCTCTGGCTGGGAAGTAGGAGTGACAAGCAGTACCGCCCAAAGCAGCGGTGGTAAGGCTACGAGTCATCCATCCAAGCCTGGGACTCAGACCGGCACTTAGAGAAGAGCCGGTTCCCGTGGGCTCCTGGCCCTGGCGGAGCCTGAGCACAGCTTCGGGCTCTGTCCAAAGAACAACAGTTTGCTTTGCAAAACAGACTCTTGCGTCTTGGCTTAAAGTTCTGCCTCTCGGTGCAGCAACGTCAAAATACATGTTTTTAGGTGAAGACACACGTAGATGGGTCAGGTAGACAACGGGCCACATTTACACCAGGAAACAATATGAATTTCAAGAAAAACGGTGCTAGTAGACACCATTCCAAACGTATTCATAATACTTTTAAGATGCATTTATTTTACATATATGGGCATATCGTCTGCGTGGCTATCTATGTACCTGTGCATTCTGGTGCCTGAGGGGGCCAGGAGAGGGCTTCAGATCCCCTGGAACTGGAGTTACAGGTGACTGTGAGATGTCCTGTGGCTTCTGGGAACTGAGGCCAGGTCCTCCGCAAGAGCAGTAAATGCTCTTAACTGTTGAGCCATCTCTCAAGCTCCCAAATCTATTTGATAAAGATCTGTCCAACGGAAAAACAATAGGGACCACCGCTCCAAATCCCCAAAGTTGCTCTTTGCCGAAACTTCATCTTTCCGAAGATGAAGTGGCTATCTCTTTGTAAAGACAGAAGTCCTAGAGAAAACGAATAAACCAACTCCAAATACTTGCTTTTTCTTTCTTTCTTTTTTTTTTTTTTAATTCCTGGGGCCTTCTGCATGTTTAGCATTCGTGAGGTGTTGGGGGAGAGGATGCGTGAACCAGTTTTCCGAACAAGTCCCTGTGGCTTCCGAGTGATACCCATTCTGCGCGTCAAGCAGGGCTTCGGATTTTAAATCTCGTCACTCTAAGTTGTTGTCTTTGGAATGGAGAGAAAAGAGACAGAGCCTTGCCCTTAATGTGTTCCAGGCCCTCGGCTTTGCTGGAAGTGAGACTCTATTTAATACCTTCAGAATTGGCTCTTGCTTGGAGCAACAGACAAGTATGTGCTGCTCCCTTCTAAGCAGGGAACAGCAAGAACAAACAGAAGATTGGAGATTTGCTTTGAAGCTCAACATCCCCGGAGCCAAACCTCTCCCAGGCACCGAGCTCCAGCATCGGGGACGAGCACTGGGAGAGTGCCCTGCTTTTAACGGCTAACTTATTAATTCCAGGCTGCGTAGGTTTAGGCTGAAGGTCACGAATCTGGTTTTGACCTTAGTACTAATAGGAATCCTGTGGGAATCCTGAGTGGTCAAAGAAACACTGTAATATTGCTAATAATTAATAATGGCAATAATGTCCAGGGTTTCTTGTTTTCCTGGTTTTTAATCCCCGAGGGCTCCGAATCACTTTGCAGACCAGATTGTTTAACCCGCTGCTGACCTGTAACTGATCTGGGCACAGAATATGTCACCCTGTTGTTGAGAACACAGCCACACTTGGCTTGTTTAAGCACGAAGAGAGACGCATACTGAAACTCAGTGTAAATTTCAGGCAGGCAGGTTATAATTACCCACTTGAAACCAAGCCAGGAAGTGAAGCTAATACCCTCTCCTTCATGAAAAGCACCCAGGCAACTTCTGGAAGGGAGACAAGAGCCTGAATTCTCATCTCTAACTCAGGGTTTCTGAACCTGTGTGCTACTGACATTTGGGACCGGAAAGCTTTCTATCACAGGGTGGCAGGGGCAGTCCTGCACCCTCCAGGGTGTCCAACAGCCACATTAGATAACCATGCATAAACCTGCCTTCCGGTGTGACAACTGGAAGTGTCTGCAGATATGACCAAACATCTCCTGGCGTGGGGGTGGGGTGAAGTCACCAGCAGATGTGGAGGTCAGGCTGCAAGCACTTGCATTACCAGATGCTTCGTTCTTCAGGTTGCTTAAAAGGCTCAGGCAAAAACGGGGACACACACTACCTGTGGCCCTGAGGAGTGAAACCATGGCTCATTCGCTCCCCACCAACAGATTGGAAAAAGTCCCCCTACCACAGGCTATCACATACCCTATCTCCCTAGGGTATCTTCTGGGCATCCAAATCCCCCACAATGGCTGTGATAGTAGCCTCTCTGGCCCCAGAATGCACTTCAACTCCGTGAATCCCAGCTCCCTTCATTTCTGGACTCCATAGCCGTTTCTAACAGCTGCACGGAGGCTCCCAAGACACTGTGGCAGCCCCAGCGGTAACCGTCTCTGACCACAGCCTGCTCTTGGCAGTGTCAAACCCACAGACCCTTCCCCAGGCCCTTAGCTCCAGGAGCCCTCTCCTTTCCTGACCCAGGCTGGCAACACCAGACTCCTAATCCAGAGTCCAGGAATGTGAGCATTTCTCCCACAATCTACCATAAAAAATATATCTTACAACACGAACCCAGTGCCATTCACACACACACACACACACAAAAAGCCAGTTCTTACTTTTTGAACTCGTTAGACTTAACTTTAGACTTAGTAGAAAAGCTACAGCAAACACTAGGCATAGGCCTGGGAAGGAGGAAAAGTCAGGAGGATCCAAAGTTCAAGGCTAGCCTTGGCTACAGAGTAAGTTGGAGGCCAGCTTGGGCTACATTTGACTTTGTTTCAGAATAACCAAAACAAGCAAACAAATAAAAAGCCAGACATTCCGAGGCTGAGGCATGAAGACAGAAAGTCCCAGGATATTCACACAGCAAGACCTTGACTCAAAAATCCCAAGAGAGAAATGTGATAATTATAATCTCAAAATTAAAAAAAAAAAAATCCCTTGGCAACATGAATACATTGAATTTCCATACATCCAGCGTCATCATCAGGAAACTAACATCTATACGATGTTACAGGTCAAACTTAACACACCAGTTTTCAAATATTGTGCCTCTTACGTCTGAGGGTCGTGACGTTTCCAGTCGTTCCTTTGTCCGTCCTTGCTTTTTGTAACCCTGCTCCTTTCGAAAGGCAACAATCAGAAACTTGGTCGGCATTCCTTCTATAGTGATCAATACTGTCAACATGGTGGGGTCTGGAATCATCTAGAAGACAAGCCTCTGGGGTGTCTGTGAGGGAGCTTCGAGTTTGGGTTGAGGTGCGGAGACTCGCCTTACTTGTGGCATCAATCCGCGGGCTGGAGTTCCGGATTGAATAAAACCAAGAAAGTGAAGGGTGTGGCACACGCAATCCCAGCACTTGGGAGGCAGAAGCAGGTGGATCTCTGAGTTGGAGCCCTGCCTGGTCTACAGAGCAAGTTCCAGGACAACTAGGGCTACACAGACAAACCCTGTCTTCAAAAACAAAACAAGCAAACAAAAAAAAACAGGTCTTGAGGAAACTATCTTTACCCTCTGACATTTTTTATTGTCCTTCAAAGATTTATTTTTAAGTGTGTGTGTGTGTGTGTGTGTGTGTGTGTGTGCACATGTGACCACAGAGTCCAGAAGAGAGCATCAGATCCTCTGGAGAGAGAATTATAGCTGGCCCTGACATGGGTGCTGGGACCAGAACTCAGGTCCTCTGCACGAGCAGCAGTGTTTGTAAGTGCTGGGCTGAGCCATCTCTCTGGCGACTAGACCATTCTATTGTCCTTTAAGATCCTGGTTTCTCAACCAGGTTGGGTTGCAGCTGGCTTGAACGTGCAGTTCAAGGCGGCTCTCCCTTCTCTAACCTGGAATGTCTCGCTGCTCTGCCTCAGTGACTCAACACAGGGTTTCCTTTCTTCCTCTCTGCCAGTCGCCTGTGTGCTGTGTATTGTTTTAAACCTCTTGACTTCGCCCATCTGTCTCCTCTCAGCACACCCTCCGCAGTGATCTGGGACACTGTGGGCAGGGGGAGTCCTCTCCACCTGTGCTTCCAGTTCTGCCTCCTCATGGCTTCAAGAAATTTTTCCATGGCTACCCTACCTGGAGTCACATTCAACTCACTTACAGAACCGAAAATCACGCTAATTAAGCTCTTTGCGTTAATTGTAACTTTTGTACTTTGGCATCAGTGTGGCTGGGATATCGTACACTTAACACACAAACCACTTCCCCTTCCCCACACCCGTACCTGTGATGGTACACTCTGGTTCTCCTTCTGCCCAGCTTTTCCCTGGGCTCTGCCCACTGGCCGTCCTGCCCCCTTCTCTAATTTAGAGGCTTATGTACCTGTTTTGGTTTGGGATGTTTGAGATATGGTCTCACTATGCATCCCAGGCTGGCCTTGAACTTTCAATCCTCGTGCCTTGGTTTCCTGGATGCTGGAATTATAGGGACACTCCCAGACTTACTGTTTATTTACCTAGCTTTCCCGTACCACTAAGTTACACCCAGCTCCTTGTCAAGTATTGCAGAACATCAGAACCACCATGGGGCTCCTTAAAGGCCCCAAGCCAGTCCCCAACGGACTTAAGTACCCCCCCAGCCCTTGGACCTGAGTGCCCCCCACCCCAGTCCTTGGAAAGGGGGGACATAATGAGCAGACACACCCTCCGAGACTGATTCAACGGTGTTCAAGTCGACACCTTAAAATTCCATTTCTAACAAGTTCGCAGCTCCAGGTTGTTCTCTGACCACCCACGCACTAACTCCAGGCTCTCCACTCACTTCCTGACCTGCTGAGAAACAGCACAGGCTCAGGCCACTACTCCACCTGTCCACCTAGACAGCACGTGGCACTTAAACCTCCCCTCTCATGGTTCCTTCTGACACAATGCTTCTCAACCTTCCTAATATACAACCCTCTAACACCATTCCTATTGCTCCGGTGACCCCCCCAACCATAACATTATTTTCCTCGCTACTTCATAACTGTAATTTTGCTACTGTTATGAACTGCAATGTAAATACCCGATATGCAGATGATCTTAGGTGACCCTGGGGGAGTCTCCACCCACGAGTTGAGAACCACTGCTCTAACAGAAGGTCCTGCCCATTTGCCAGCCTTGCAAGAACTCAAATCTCTCCCTTCCTTGAAGGGACCAGCCCCAAACCAGCAGCGTCAGGTAACTTGTTTGTGACTCCACTCCCTGGAGCTTTCCTTCCAGTCCGGGGAGACAATGAAAGTGGGCGGTTATAAAGCTGAGGTGGACCTGCTTAGCCCAGACAAGCAGTAAATCGTACTTGATGAGTTCCTTCTGCACCACAGTAGCCTCTGTGAATAGCACCATCACCATACACACACTGTTAGGGCTCCTGTCTGAAGCAAGGGCTGAAGAAAGCTTACCAGAGGATGACCTAGCTGGCAGGAAATCTTTAAAAAAAAAAAAAATTACCAGTGATAGCGGAGAAAAGAGCTTGTGTTCTTGTTTTTGGTTTTGCTCTTGGTTTTTGAGGAAAGATACCTAGCCCAGACTGCTGTCAAATTTCACGGTCTTCCTTCCCCCCACCTTCCTTTCTGCCACTAGAAGTTGCAACCGGAAGCGCAAGGAAGGAATTAAAGAGAGAGGAGAGGGGACTCCACCCATTCGGCAAAAAGCTGAAATTAATGGATTTCACTGAGGAAGTATATAGAGACTGCGCACATCAGGTCCTTTGAAGAGTATTGGGGGGTGGGGGAGTCAGGTTGCCCGAAGATATCACCCAGGGCCAAAACTAAGAGACATGTGGGTTCCCCTAGACATGTCTGTTGGAGAAGTGTTGGAAGATCGTTCAAAGAAGAAGACTGCTGTGTTCGTAGCAGCCGAATCAAGAACTGGCTTGCACAGGCAAAGCACGCGCCAGGCGCTTTGGCTCTGGGCCTGTGACCGCCCGGCCTATAGGACGCCCAGCTGGGCGAGCCGCAGTACCTACACCCGCCGGCAGGTGTCGCTCTCTCGGCCTCCGAATTCACGGTGAGTTGAGCAAATGGAGGCGCAAGGAGGCTGGGACGCAGGCAGAGGGACGGACCCGGGAACGTCCTGGCTCTCGTTTCGAGGCGGAGGGGGTGGGGAGGGTGTACGTTTTATTTTGTTAAATCAAATTCTTACAGGTCGTTTACCGGGTGTCAGGCCCCGCGGGCTTGATCGAGCGCTGAGCAGGGACTCAGGTCCTGTCCGGGTCACCCTGACCTCAGTAGCAACGAGTTTTCTAAGCAGCAACGTGATTTCCAGTGCCCAGTGCTTGAAAACTCAAGGCTGGGGAGAAAACCTCAGCTCTCAAGCCAAACAAGGACCTTTGTCTCTAGTTACAAGGTAAGGCGGGCTTGCGTTTCTTTAAACGCTCTTACTTCCTTGAGAGTGGCTTTAAAATCGTGACTGCCTTCTGGGTTTGCCACTGCGGGCCGAGGATAGAGAAGACAAGATGAATCTCTGTCTTTAAGACCTTGGCTCCCAAGGGGCACAGCAAGCAGATGAACGTGTAAGCAAGAGAATGCAGCCTAGCCTGATGTTCGTGTGACAGGTATCTTAAACCCACTAATTGTACGGTGTAAGAAGGAACCAGAGCCTAGGGCGAGACCCAAACCCAGGCCTAAGTGCCTACGTGATAAAGTCCTACCTGAAAGTCACCGCCGGAGGCTGAGCTCAGAGAGGAACATCAGTTGCCTTCTCCCCAGGGACAGAGGTAAGAGAGGCATTCTGACCCCTGACCTCTGAGCCTATTCTCTTACAAGCCTGTCTCTGGAGGTTCCTGGAACCACTGTCTACCATACATTTAACTTCCCCTCTATGAAGTTAGGGAAGGTCTATGTATCACCCAGTTTCTGTTTATCTGTTGCTTGATTTTAGATTTTTTTTTTTTTTTAATGTATTGAAATTGTTTGGGGCTTTCTTTTCTTTGTACTTTTGAAATGTTTTTAAATTTCAGAATTCCAGGAAAGACTTTTTTTTTTTTACTTTTCTCACAGGGTTAACAGAACATGTTACCTAGCCATGTGGTTCCAAGCTCTGGAGTCTTTAACGTGCAGCAATATCAGCACACAGCCAGAGACGTCGTCAAAAATTCCCACAATACACTTTGGGGTGGTATCTTGGCTCTTAGCCTGTTTGGAGAGGGGAGTAATGCTAAGCTGGACATGAGAGCTGCTCGACTTCCTGCCATGTTAATATTTGGGCCCTTTTCTCTGAATGAGGAGACAGAGTCCTCCATGAGCACGTTTATCTCTGTTTTAACTGATAAATAAAACCATACAGACCAGCAAGACGTCTCAGGGGGTAGATGTTCTTCCTGCCTAGCCTGGTGACATGAAGGCATTCCTTGGAACCCACATGGTGGAAGGCGAAAACTAACTCCTACAAGTTGTCCTCTGCGCTACACACACACACACACAAACACACACATACACACATCTACATACATCTACACACATACATACACACACACATACACACAAACACACACACACACACACACATACTCACATACATACACACATATACACACATAAACACACACACACAAACACACACACACACATCTACATGCATCTACACACATACATACACACACATACACACAAACACACACACAGAGACACACACACACACATACTCACATACATACACACAAACACACACACACACATACACACAAATACACACATATACACACACAGCCTGAAAGGGCTGAAAGGCTGTGGTGGTTTGAATGAGAAATGTCACACGTAGGCTGGGTTCTTAGTTTGGGGTGCTATTTGGGGAGGTGGTGTGGCCCTGATGGAGGAAGCACATCACTGTCAGTGGACTTTGGGGGGCCATAGCTTCTCCCCATATCCAGCATGCTCTCAGCTTCCTACCCTCTGGTGGATTCTTATCCCTCTGTGTGTGCGAAGTCTTTCTTTGTGGGTTGCAGAGACACAGCCGGAAGCATCTGTGAGGAGTTCTGTTTCTCCGTCCTGAGGAGTCTGCTTAAGGCCACACACACATGCCAGGCAGGGAGTGGGGGTGGGGGGTGGGGTTGGGTTCATCACTGAGCTGCACAGGCCTAGCCCTCTTCACTTTTTATTTTGAGACAGAGTCTCACGAAGTTTCCCAGGCTGACCTTGAACCCCCTCTGAAGCCCATATGGGTCTTGAACATGCAGTTCTCTGCCTCAGTCTCCCAAGTAGCTGGGAGTTACAGGTCTGTGCCATCAGAACTGCTCTGAGAGGATTTCATGGTCACTCCCTCGCATGATCCCGGAGGGCTCTGCAGGACCTAACACACCGAATCTGCTCTTGGGAGGCTGCCGCAGGCCAGCCAGATTAGGAAACAGCATTTGCCGGAGCTTTCCAGCTCCAGAGGGCAAGCGCATAGTTCACTGTGTTAGCAATTGCCTCTGCAGGGAAGTATTTCCTGAAGGCACACACCCAGGGACTTGAGCGACAGAGGCCCCCAGGTTGCCAGGGAGGAGACTGGTAATTTTGCTTCTAAGCATCCCCTGCCTCTTCTCCTAGATCAGCACTCCTGGGAGTGGTGACCCTCAAGGGCTGGGGAAGCCGCTCACCTCTAGGAGAGCCGATTTGAACAACTGGGAACAAGAAGCGTAGCGGGAGATGAAGACTCTTGGAGGACAGATTTTTCTCCTTAACTGTTTTCGGAGGTGGGAAGATGGTAGGTGTCGTGAACTATGGCCATGGAGAAGGGTGTGCCTCTCCACCCAGGCAGCCAAGTGATGGCAGGCTTCACAGTGCCCCTTCCCAGGCCTCAGTTTTCGCGGCTGCAAAATAAAAGAGAGAAAATGTCCTTGTCTTTCATAGCCCTGTCATCTTCTGCACTCTGCGGCCTTCGCGAGCTGTAAAGACTTAACGTAGAACTTCGTCTTGGTTTTATTACTCATCGTTCATCATTTTCCACCAGAGCCAGTGGCAGCCTGTGCATACAGAAGTAAGTGGTTCGTGTTCCCTGGGATGATGGAAGAGGTGCTGAAAACCCAAAGGAGCTCCCTCGGTGCTCTGCCACAGCCGGCCTGGAGCTGCCCTGTCCCACATCCAGACAGGGCTGAAGACATTGTCTCTACACAGTCTAGATTCATAGGGCAAATAACTACATGGCCTGTGGTTCCTGGAGAGCCTTTTAGCGATGGGCACCCTGGGAATGATACTAAGAACAGCATCCGGAGAGACACACCCACCAGCAAGGCGTGGGGCACAGGGCCCTACAGTGACAGATGGGCCTAAGGAATCGGTGGGTACACAGGGTAGCCACCAGCAGAGAGAGGAGCAAGGGCCCGGTGGGGAAGTGGTCCTGAGCCTTAGCAGCTGCAGAGGGAATGATGTCACACAGGGCACTGAGCTCTGCCAGGCAAGTAGAGCGTCTCTGACCACCCTCCAGGGTTCTATCCCGCTCTGGGACTGTTCCTCACACCCAGGTGCTAGAAGCTGACCCCCATGTAGCAGCACTGGGGTGGAGCCTAATGAGAAATGGTTGCATCATGAGGACCGGGTCCCCATGAATGGAGAGTGTCCTTATTTTGGGGACGAGTAATCCAGTCATAAAGCAAATGGGGGCAGGAGTGGGGCACTGGAGAGATGGCTCAGCAGTTAAGACCCACACGGGGGCTCACAACCATCTGTAATTTCAGTTCCAAGGTCTCAGAAGACACCTTCTTGCCTCCACTAGCACCAAGTACATGGACGTATACGCAGGCAAAAACCCATATGCACAAAACAAAAGGAAATAAATCTTGTTTAAAATAATGAGAATCTAGGAAGAGCTGGCCACCTCTGGGAGGAAAGCCAATTTTGTTGTAAAACAACACAGAGGTCCCTCTCATTCTTGGGGTGCTCATAGATGGAACCCATTTCCCTCTTTACTTGATCATCAGTCTAAGAGGTAACAGATAGGCCTCCCCTCCCCTTCCACTTCCCCTGCCAGGAGTTGGTTATCAAGGTATTGCAAGGCCCCTCGTTGGTGGCTTCGGTTCTTAGCCTAAAATAATGGTTGGGGGCTAATAGTCAAAAGAACTCCCCAGCATTCCTGGGAAGGCTTGCCACGGTGGCTCATGCCTGTAGTCCTAACGCTCAGGAGTCAAAGGCAGGAGGATCCCAGCAAGTTCGAGGCCAGCCTGGTTTTCACAGTGTAATGCCCAGGATTCTGGAACCCTTTTGGCCCTCAAAGTTTCACCAGGAGTCCAGGTCTGATGTAAAAACAAGGAGTCTTTATTCTGCAGAGCAAACCAGCATGCTGGGGTCAGGCATAAGGTGGAATGGCCCACCCTGAACAAAGGCTTGTTGGCCTTTTTATAGACGCTAAGAGGGGGTTTTTAACATAGGTGAGGTAGCCTGGTTTCTAATTGGGGGACAGAAATGCAGTTTACAAATGTTTAGTTTTGATTGGCTCGTGCTCAAGGGGCTAACTGTCCACATTCTTAAGCTCTATCTGGTTAGCCATCAAAGTCAAGACATTTGGTTTATGGCCCCTAGGCCATCTGGCCAGATAAGGTAGGGCCACTCCTGCCCTGCTTCTTCTCTCTGATTGGTTGCCCTCAGAGTGGGGGTCCTTTTTCAGATTATCTAAGCCCCATTTGGCAGGTGTATCCTGGCTCCTGTTAGTCTGCCATTTGGTTTAGGGAAGGAACTTTTGCAGTTTTACCCAGGAACCAGGGTGGGGGTGGGTCCCTTTTGAGTCCTAAGGGCCCATGGCTCGTCCATGGTGGAAGCCCTTTCCCTCAGAAAGACTGGTCCAGGTCTAACAACAGAGACTTCCAGGCTCGGCAAGACTACATAGAGAGACCGTCTCCAAAAATAAGTAGATAAGACATCAAATAGCACCCTGAGGTGTTACTCTACCAGATCACTTCCTGAAAACCAGTTCCCTCTGTGCCCACACTCGGTTGGAACAGGTGTAGACACCAGATGTGAGCTCAGCCTTCCCACTTTCTCAGCAGACTGAACTTGTCAGAAAAGCTCCTTTGGGGGTGGGGCGGAGGGGGCCTGAGGGTATGTTCTGGGGACTTCCGAACCTACAGGTGCTAAGTAGTAAACACCACGAGGCAGAAGGACCTCTCCAACCACCACAGATGCACAACATGGCCAGGTGTTTTCGAGGGTGAAAGCGAAGGGTTCAAGACAGTGGCGTTGGATAAATGTCATCGGCTCCTCCCTTCCCAAGCATCTGTCTCTCTCATCACCAAAGCAAATACTTTGAAACATAGCCTCAGGGCCAGACATCTCAGTTTGCCCCAAGATGTCCTTCCAGAGTCCCACCACCAGTCAGCCTTCAAAACTTCAGCTGGGCCATAGGGTCTCTGCTGAACACGGGAGTTTGGACAACTCCTACAATCTTGTTGGATGGTGCAGTAATTTTGCACAGGGACACTCGTCTAGGGCCCAGGGAAATTCCCTAAGAAACCACAGAGCCTCGAGTTATGCAGCCCTGTTGCAGACTTGGCTACAGGAACACCCTGAGGGGTGAAGAGGCAGCTGAGCTGAGAGCACTCGTTGGGAAACTCTTGCCCGCTGCAAGTCTATATCTTGCCTGTGCTTTAAACCAGGTGTTGCTCAACCCGTCTGAGGCTCAACCAGGTTGCCCGAAGCCCCCCAAACACTAAGTTATAGCAGGAATGTTGGAGCCAGGTTTGAGACCTGGAGACCCAGGAAGCGCTGTGTGCTCACGGCCAGGTCCCTTCTGCCTGCCGACACCCAGCTTGCTAAGACCGGACTAAAGGAGACCACACGAATTACTATACCGATGCCAATAACATCAGAGAGGCTGTTTGCGGGGTGCCTGGCGCATCAGCTAGCACTTACTGCGTGGGTGTGTGTGGCTGTGAGACCAGGCTGGCCCAGGGAAAAGGCCTTCTGCACAGGCCCTCATCACATCCAGGCTCCAAGCCCTGCGGACACAGGAGCGAGGCAGCCTCTGCAGGCCGCGGACTAAGGGCCTCGCGAGCCCGAATTTGCTCTTAAAAGAGACTCTGGGAACCACATTCTGCCCCCGGTGTGTGTGTGTGTGTGTGAGAGAGAGAGAGAGAAAGAGAGAGAAGTAGCCCTGCAGAAGAGAGGAGGATAGAGAAGAGAAGGGAAGGGGTAAGGCGAGGGGAAGGGCGGAGGAGGAGGGCAAGGAGGGGAGGGGAAGAGGCAAGGGAAAGATGAAGGGGATCAGTGGGGAAGGGAGGAGCAGAGGAGATGAAGTAGTGGCGTAGAGTTAGGGGAGCAGGAGGGGAGAAGTGGGAGGGAGGAGAGTAGAGGGAGGGAAGGAAGAGAATTAACTCTATGTGAGGATGGGGGCAGCCTCGGGTAGCAGGGGTGAGGGTGGGAGGAGATGGGGATGCAGAGAGGCCGCGGAGTCCCGGACCCCGGACCCCGGGCTCTGCTGTCCGCGGGTCTGCCGTGAATCTGATCCGCCGTGGAGCAGGGCTTCCCCCGCGGATCCCGCAGCCTCCTGTGTGCTCTCTGCGGGTTTTACTCTGGAGTATTCCGGTTCCGAAGCAGGGCCCAGGCTGTGCGGGGTTCTGAGCCACAGCCGGGTCCGCGGACTTCCGTGGGCCCCGCGTCCCGCGGGCTCCGCCGTGCTGCAAGCCCCTCTGCTCCGCGCTCGGGGGTGAAACCGGGACTCGGCAGACTTTGATCTGCTTCCCTTGCGGTGGGTTAACCTTGCCTCGCTCCATGACGTTGCAAAAAAAAAAAAAAAAAGAGGCTTAGAGGGAGAGGTTATCTTTAACCCTGCTGGGAAATAGTTAAGTCACCGTCCCCGAACGCGGTGCCAATTCTGAGTGGAGTCTTGAGGCTGGAAATAGTATGTGAGATAGCATGGTGTGATTTCACCAGTGGGGAAGGTTCGGAGACTGGCAGGCTTCTTGCCTCGGGATGTTTACCGTGTTATGGGGTAGTTGGGTCTCACATTGTGTGTAGGTCTTTGTGTGCACAGGCGTGCATGTGAAAGTCCTACAGTGAGACAGATCATTTCTTCCATAAAACAGCTTTGACCCCTCGGGACAGGCAAGTCAAACTCGGAAAATCCTCAAATGCTATTGTTCTTTCGAGACAGGGTTTCTCTGTTTTAACTCTGGCTGTCCTGGAACTCACTCTGTAGACCAGGCTGGCCTTGAACTCACAGAGATCCGCCTGCCTCTGCCTCCCGAGCGCTGGGATTAAAGGCGTCTGCCAGCACCGTCATATTTATTTTGTTCTTCTTTAAAATTAGCTCAAAAACCGGAGAATCACACACTTAAAATCGGCCCACCCAAAGATCACTCTAGAATAAAGCAGCCCTGCAATGATAAGCAAAATTAGCAGGCCCAATTGAATTTAAAAAATAGAAAATAAAAAAATCTTCTAGCCACGTAGCCACACCTGAAAAGGGCTATGCGTATTTCATTAAATAAACAGTATTAAACGGTGAGACCTTCACGTAAGCGAGGGCTGGGAGAGGCAACTGGGAGCCTCCACTAAGCCATGTCACAATCAGGCCTGGAGCTTGATGCCCTTGGGTCCTGTGTTCTCTATCAGAGAGTGTGTGTGGGAGTTCCAGGGGTGGCATTGACTCATTTTGCAGCTTCTCTGGTGTTTTTGTTTGTTTTGTTTTGAGATCCACCTGCACCTGCCTCCCCATTGCGGGACCCAACCCTTTGTCCAGTGGGTTTACTTGTTTTTAACTTTGACTTAGTTACGACAATTTCCAAATTGGGATTTTTTTCAAGGAAAGCTGGTCTCGGTGTCTTTGAATTATGACACTGCCTGGTCCCTGGAGGCTACCTCTTCAAGACTGTAGGCAAGGTCTCCATACGTCAGATGCACTCTCTCCAGCCCGCCCACTTTGTTTTGAAATAGGGTCTCACTATGTAGACATTGCTAGCCTGGAACTCACTCTGTAGACCAGGCTGGCCTCTAACTGACAGAGATCCACCTGCCTCTGCCTCCTGAGTGCTGGGATTAAAAGTGTGCACCACCACACCCAACCCCAATTTTTAAAAATTATTATTATTTTATTGTTTTGTGTGTATGGGTATTTTGCCTTTATGGTGAGTATGTGCACCATCTGTATGCAGTGCCCACAGAGTTAAGAAGAGGGTGTCAGACCTCTTGGAACAGTAATTACAGATAGTTAAGGGCACTAGCTGCTCTTCCAGGGCATCCGGGTTTGATTTTCAGCACCCACATGGCAGCTCACAATAATCTCTACCTCCGAAATCCCAGGAGCCGACGCCCTCTTCTGGCCTCTTTAGGCACTGCACACAGGGTGCACAGACATACAAGGGCACACACAAACATACAGGTGGTAAAACACTCATCATATACATAAAACAGAATTTAAAAATAAATCTTTTTTTAAAAAATCTATCTAACTGAATAGAACACAAACTCAGAAATTTCACATTCTCTATTCCATGCTGTAGTCTTGGGTTTTTGTTTTGTTTCCTTCTCTCATGAGTGGAGGCGTGGTGAAGGATAACAGAATGGAACTTGGGCCTCTACAAATCACAACTGTTGCTTAACAGGAACATGTAGAAAATTCACTTGCGAATTCTCAGATACGTTCTCTTCAGTGGACTTACATTCGAGACCAAATACCTAGAGTGCAGATGTCTTCATTTTAAGCTGAGGGTGAATATGTTAACAGATGAGGTGACCCTGGCATGGAGGGACACACCTGTCATTCCAGTACTTGGGAAGCTGAGGCAGAAGAATCCAGTTTGAGGCCACCCTGGGTTATACAGAGAGGGACCCCACAACTCATTAAAAATTAAAATGAGCCGGGCGGTTGTGGCACACGCCTTTAATCCCAGCACTTGGGAGGCAGAGGCAGGTGGATCCTGTGAGTTCGAGGCCAGCCTGGTCTACAGAGTGAGCTTCAGTTCTACACAGTGAGACTCATCTTAACAACTTCCCCGCTCTATCTTTTCCTATACTTTTTGTTAGTGTGGTAGTAGGGATTGTAGAATTAGTGCCTGGCGCACAGCAGGCAAGCTGAGCTACAGCCCCAGCCCTCAGCAAGAGTGGCTCTGGTAACTCATGAGTTCAGAGGAACCCCACACATCTCAGTGAGCAATGACACTCACCATGTCGCCAAAAATTCTGGGGATTTTCTTACCGTCAGTGTTTTCTTGTTTTAATTTCATTACTGTCTCACAGGTCAGTCATCAGATCACTAAGCGTTCAGTGTCTTGGTGCTGAAGGTGCTGTAGAATGTGGCTGGAGAGAGCTGCACCTGACCTCATGTGCTAATGAACAGCCGAAAAGACAGACCGAGGGAAAGGTTTTAAGGCCAGTCCTAACGACTGGAGTCCAATCCCCAGCACATACGTGGTAGAAGGAAGGATAGAAACGACCCCTGAAAGTTGTCCTGACCTGTCACACACACACACACACACACACACACACACACACACACACACACACACGGATGGGAAAAGATAAAGGATCCAAGACTGTTCAGCATGGAAGGGTTAATGCCCAAATGCCAGTACGAGAACCTGAGACTCGAGCCGCCTCTAAGATACTTTGATCGACTCAGAGCCTGTGGGTTTCCACACAGCAGACCATAGTGGTGTATGAATTGATGGGCAGTTTGAACTGGCCATACGTGGCCTCCTGCGTTGCCGTGAGCAGAAGAGAGTGCAGGCGCTTCTGGCAATCCCTCGTGCTTTTCTGCACTGAACAGGCGGATCAAGGCTGCAAATGAGATGTGGAAAGTCGTGTTTGTCGGATAAGAACTGTGAAGCTATCGAGTGGGTCCGGGGTTGGTGTCGCTCCTCTCGGACACTTGTCTCCCGGGGACACTGTCGGACAGGAAAACATGGCGGTCACGAGGACACAGACCTACTTCCTGAAAACAACTTCAAAAGCCTGAAGCAGCTTCCAAGTAGACCTCCCTTGCTTGGTAGTAGCAGTCTCTAAATTCATAGATGTTTAGTTTAGTGTTGATTGGTTGATTGATTGATCTTTGAGACGGGATCTGGTCATGTAGCACAGGCTGGCCTGTAACTTACTATGTATCCCAAGTTGACCTTGAATTTGATACCTTCATCCCTCTATCTCCAAAGTAAGTCCTGAGATGAGAGTTCGTGATACCGTGTCTGAATTCTTGGATGTATATTTTCATTTTGTTGACTCAGAATAGTGAATGAAGACTGGGCGATATCCCTCTTTAATCTAATGTTGACCATTTATTGATTGACTGATTGACAGACTCTCGTGTATCCCAGGCTGGCACTGAACTCACTTTAGAGCCCAAGAAGACCTCCAGCTTCTGACCGGCTTGCATCTGTCTCCCCGGTGCTCGGATGAGAGGCCGCAAGCCTCCCTCCCCTCTTATGTGAGGCTGAGGGTGGAACCCAGGCTTCGTGCATGCTGGACAAGCACTCCATCAACTGAGCTGCAACCCCGGCCTCACTGATCTTATTTTACCTTTTACGTACTGAGACTTGAACCCAGGGCCCCACACATACTAGGCGGGCACCCCGCCCCTGAAGCTGACCAGTAGACACAGCCCAAGAGACTTCCAAAGGGAACAAACGTCTCCTGCTGTTTAAATGGCTAACCTTCCAACCGATTAAGAAACTGCCCCAGCAGGTAATCTGAGTCACCGCGTGGCTCTGGTCCTGTTGCTTGGCCTTCACTTGGGCTCCTAGACGGTATTTTTCCTCTTACCAACTCATGATGGTGCCTTGGGGAACCAGGAAAATCTGATGTTGCAAAGTTACAGCGAAAATTTTTTAAATGCCTCAGGAAAATCAGGTTTTGGGGGAAAAAAAAAAAAAGGCTCTTATGAAATGCAGTCGCTTCGTAAGAAACATAGGCCACAGGCACACAGTCTTCTTGGCTAGAAACAAAAATATCTGTCTCTATAATTCAAAACCAAAGGCACAGCAACTCCGAGTAAGATTTTTAAGGAAGGGATCCGTGTCGTTTTTAGATCTGCAGGGAGAGTCCTGCTCTCTTCTGCCGTCTCCAGAAAACGGTGCCCACACAGCTAATTCGTTGTCAGTGCCTGGCAAAGAGGCCTCAGTGTGTGCATGTCAGGAACGGGCCTCCTGAGACGGGCTTGCCTCTCTAAAGAGCAAGCAGCCTGAGCTTTCCTACAGGAAGCTCCGACTGCTGAAATGACCACAGGCTTCTGGAAGGCTGCTTGGCTGGCTTTTCTACGCTCCCAAACGGATGAACTAGACATGTTTTATGTCCTTGCATGTCCCCTCAAGGGTGCTGAGTATGCCTACATGCCCGGGAATGCCTTCTGCTCCTGGACCACAGGCAAAATAATAGTCTCACCACAGGTGGCCGTGTGAGGACCCATCTTTTCAGTCACATATGCCATGTGTGCTTCCCACCACTTAATGGGCAAATTCAGTCCCAGTCAGGCTGAGATGCTAACGCCAGGCAAAGAACTCAGTTAAAAAAAAAAATCAATAGGGCTGGAGAGATGGCTCAGCAGTTGGGAGCACTGCTGCCCTTGCAGAGGACCCAGGTTCGATCCCCAGCACCCACACGGCAGCCCATACAGTCCAGTTCCAGGGAGTCTAACACCCTCTTCTGGCCTCCGTGGGCATCAGGCACACATGTAGTGTTTTAGGGCTCCCAAGGCCATCCTATGCAGGAGACAGATTACCCAAATCCATCTGTCACACAGGCTGGGATGACCAGATAGATTTGGGGTTTTGGGGGCGGGGGGAGGGGAGTCCCAGCAGAAAATGGGATTGGTCAGAGCCCGGAAAGAAGGCGAAAGCACATTTTGGAATGTCCACCTGAGGTCCCCCACACAGTCTGTGCAACCACCTTACCTCTTCAGAATCCAGCGTCCTCGGCCAAGTGAGGGCAAGGTCTGAGTGGAGGCTGAAGTTCCTGCCTGTTCTACTTTCTGTTATCCCGTGATGATGGTAGCCCTCTATTGCACGTTTAGCCTTTTCCTTGACCGATGAAATATGTCAGGCATGGCCACAGTTGCTTTGATACTACCAGTAGCATTCCAGCGGGGAGTCTCGGAGCTTAATGATTAGCTGCAAGAAACGAGCCACTTACTTCAGACCTCAGCTAGTGTTCGCCCTTCCAACTGTCAGGTGATCAAATAAACAGCAAACTTCCAGAGATCATCTTGAACAATTTGGAAAGTTAGACGCGTCTCTGTTTATACATTCTAATATGTGTACACGCCGCTAAATTGAATGTATGCGCCACTTGGCATTAAAGACAAACATTCCCCAATAATAATAATAATTACCATAATAATATAATATAACCATTCGGCACAAGCTATGTACGAGACATGGTTGAAGACTTACCATACACTGAGTGACCTGTTTTCTATTTATTAAAACATTTTTAAATTTTATGTGCATGTGTGTGTGCCCAAGCCTATGTCTATGTAGCATGTGGGTGTGTGAGCCCACACATGTCAGAAGACGATGACAGATCCTCTGTAACTGGAGTTAGAGATAGCTGTGAGCAGCCACGTAGGCCCTGGGAACTGAACCTAGGTCCCCTGCAAGAACAGCAAGTGCTGTAACCACTAAGCCATTCTGCCAGCCTCTTGAGTGACTATTTATTTATTTATTTATTTATCTATTTATTTATCTATTTATTTATTTATCTATCTATTTATTTATTTATTTTAGACAGGGTCTCTATTAGCCCTGGCTGTCCTGGCACTCTCTCTGTAGATCAGGCTGGCCTCCAATTCACAGAGGTCCGACTGCCTCTGCCTCCCGAGCGCTGACATTAAAGGGATGCGCCACCACACACATTTCCTCTATTTCCAGGCTTAATATCCACAACCGATTCCTCAAAACAAGGAGGTAGATGATGCTTAAGTGTCTTGTCTGGCAGGCATAGGTGTTTAGAGTCCAGGAGGGAGCACTCAGAAAGGGTCACAGTTTGAGCTCAGAAAAGGCCTTCCTGGAGATGCATTTGATCTAGTTTCTATCCGAGGTGGGGATTCTACACCCTCAAAACTCCCCTCCTTTGAACAGAGAGTCTTGGATTTCATGGTGAATGAGCCCTATTTCTACCCGAGATGTTTAACGCCGTAATGTTTGAGTGCATCCGGGATCGATGGGCAGGCCTTTGGGCACACCTGTGAAGGCTTTTCTTGATCAGTTAAAGCTGGGAGACCTACCCTACCATAAACATAGGAGGTTACCTTCAGGGTGACCACCACTGTCAGGGTGGCAGTCCAGATAAAAGGAAGTCTGAGCAAAAAAAAAACAAAAAACTGATTTTACCTGCCTTGCCTTCACACTGTGTTGCTAAGGTCATCTACCATGTTAGCGTCTCGCCACTGCTGCTGCTGCCATCAGGGCCCAGTGAATTCAACCTTCCACCACGGACCAACGCCTCCTCCAGGCATTCAGCGGCAGGCAGGAACTGCTGAGGCCTCCAGCCTCTCCAGCATGAGACAGCCGCACTGCACTTCAGCCAGTCAAGTGGGTCCCCTTTTCATATATGTTTATATTTCATATGTATTCATATATATTTCTTCTGGTGGCTTTGTTCCTCTCTAGAGAACCCTAACACACCATCTGCACTGTGACCAGAAGAAGAAAAGGAAGACTCAGGACGGCTCAAGGGAAATTTTGCTGGCAGTGACATCCCAACCATACGTTCTGAGGCGATCAGAAGCACGTGCTCCAGAGAGAACTTGGACCAGTCGGATGCGGTCCACCTGGCACAAATCAGACCAACACGAGTTGGGAGGCTTCCTGGGATCACCCATTTCCATCATCTTTGCTCACCCAGAAGCCCTCAAATAGTAAGGCATTTAGTAGCATAAGAAACGTGTTTTATACCGTGATCAGATAGAGCTACGTGTTACCCCCAAATGTACAGATACAAAATGCATTTTGTTTCATTCATACGCCTACATACGGAAAACAGAAATTTACCTTCGGTGCCACAAATGGCCTTCTCTTTGATATCTGTCAACCAAATCAAACACCAGTGCCTTCAGATACCAGAATCGACTAAAGAGACGTGTGCTACAGCCACGGATCTCTCTCGCGGCTACTCAGCTTTGCCATCAGGAATTCAATTTACAATGGATGGTCCTGTCCCAAAACAATTCAGTTACCAAAACTGGAAGAGGACTGAACTTTTGGTCCCTGTGGCTTGTCAGACTCTGATGGAGGTTATAATACAGAACAGTTTGGTTAGGGAATGGGTTTTTTTCTTGTTGTTGTGTTGAGACAGGGTCTTACTATGCAGCTCTGGCTGTTCGGGAACTGACGGAGATCTGCCTGCTTCTGCCTTCCAGGGCTGAGACTAAAGGCATCTGATACCACCCTGACTTTAATGTTTTGTTGTTGTTTTGGTTTTGTGTTGTGTTTTCTAGTTTTCCTTTTCTTGTAGACAGAGTCTCACTGTGTGGCCCGGGCTGACATGGAATCTGCTATGTAAACCAGACTGGCCTCTGGAGTTCTGCCTGCCTCTGCTTCCATAGTCCTGAGTTTAAAGACATGCACCATCCATGCTCAGCTCTTTCTACCCTTTTGAACACCTTGAGTTAATCTTCTTTTTACCCAAAACATACATAAATACATACATAATACATATATGCGTGTATGTGTGTATATACATGTATATACTCATATATGTATGTGTTTATGTATATATTCCAAAGGGGAAATTTGGAAACACTTTTATGTTTTGAATTTCTTCCTTTCTCTCACTTTGTTACTTTTCTTTTTCCACGTGCGTATGTGAACATGTGTGCCTGGGTACACTTGTGTGCATGAACATGTATGTATGTATGTATGTATGTATGTGGGGATCATAAGACAACCTTAGGTGTCACCATCAGCCACAACGCCTACCTCCTTTGTGGGTTGGCATTGACTTGGAGTCCACCGATTAAGCCAGACTGAGCAATGGCCCCAGTGATCCTCCTGCCTCTGCCTCCCCAGTGCTGGGATAAAAAGCTTGTGCGCCACGCCTAACGTTGCCATTGTTGTCGTTACGATGAAACATATGCATTTAGAACTAGCCAGCTAGACTCCGTTTAGATGCCCCCAATTCTGTTGTCAAAGCATCAGATCAGTGGAGCACTGACTGCATCCTCTCTGGCAGGCAAGCCTGCTCAGGGTGTTGACTTTGGCCCCATCCATGTCACAGAGTTTCCGCACAGCCCGTCTGATCTGGTGCTCATTGGCCTTGACACCCACAACGACCACAAGCTTGGTGTTGTCTCTTCGTGGCTGAGCCGGGAGCTTGATGGCCGCACAGTGGTGGCGCTGGTCTCTCCTGGGCGCTTTCCTCAAGGGTGTTTGGGCTGCAGATCTTTTTATGCCTACAAACAGCATTCAGCACTGCCTTTTGTAAAAATTTATGTTTATCTTACGCGCATCGGTGTGTTACCTGCATGCATGTCTGTGTGAAGGCGTCAGATCCCGAGGAACTGGAGTCACAGACAGTTGCCAGCGGCCGTGTGGGTGCCGGGAGTTGAACCGGGGTCCTCTGCAGGAGCAGCCACGCTGTAACTACCGCACAGGCTCTCCAGCCTTGCCTTTCGTTTTCAAAGTTTTGATGCCATCTTGGTGAAAAGCTGGGCCCAGTGCTCTTATGGGGGACTCCGGGATCGAACGCGGGTCCGGGTCTTCCTGTTTGCCGGGCAAGGGCTCTGCCATCTGAAGTACCTCAAGTCTTCCCTCCTCTTTTTTTTTTTTTTTTTTTTTAAACAACACGTTTTTCTTTAAGATGTGTCACATCTCTCTAGTGTGTGGGAGGTGTGTGTGTGTGCTCTCCTTCCACCACGTAGGTTCCAAAGATTAAACTCCGGTCATCAGGTCTGGCAGCGGGCACCAGCGTCTGCTCAGACACCTCCCAGCCAAACTGCCACCGGCTTCACCGGTTACAGTCAGTTCCCTCCTAACTGCCCTGGCCTTAGGGAGGGGTTATAGCATAGCAGTCAGGAAGGATTAGGGGAATGGCTCCAACCACACAGCCCTGGGGGAGTCAGGACCTTCTAGTGGGGCAGCTCTGAGGCCACCTGTGCGTCTGCACGGAACCCCTACGCATTCTCTCGAAGGAAGCTTGATGACCTCGCTGGTTCCCCAGAGTGAACGCACACCTCGGTTTGTTGGAACTTCAGGGTAGATGAGGACATCGCTTATATCCCCCCATGGCCTTTCTTCCCCCCCTTCTTCCATCCCTCCCACCACTCTCTCTCTTTTCTTTACAAGGCCTCTCTCTCTAGACATCCCTGGAACGCTCTATGGAGCCCAGTCTTCTTGCCCCAGCTTCTGGAGTGCTGGGATCGGCTCACCCGGCTAGTGCCTTGTGTTGTCTCTGATGCCATTCCTTGGCTTTTTGTAAATATAGACCCTGTGACAGCTATTCTCAGGCGTCAACTGGCTCCATCTGGAAAGAACTAAAACCAAGTGGCTGTACACATCTGCGAGGGATTTTTTCCTTAATTAAATCATTTGAGTGGGAAGACCCACTTTTCATCCGGATCGCTCCAGGTGAGAAGATCCACCTTTAGTCCGGATCTGTTAAAAGAGGAAGCGCCACCTTTAGCCCGGCCACACCTTCTGTTGGCAGCCTTTACAAAGGACACGGAAGGAGGGAGCTTAGGCTCTGTGTCTGCTTGCTCTTGCTCGCTCGCTCCCACGCTGGTCCATTTCTTCACTCAGGAACAACCCTACTCCTTCAGGATTCCAGCGTATACTGAAAGCCAGCTGAGACATCCAGCCTCGTGGATTCTCGGACCTTCCATTGGTAGGCTAGCTAGACATTGATGGACTAGCTGGACCACAGCATGTAAGCCACTCTAATAAGTCATATATATGTTCTGTTCTTCCAGAGAACCCTGGCTAATACATACCCCCAAATAGTTTCTTCTGCAGAGGGCTAAACAGCTCATACACACAGAATTCCCTGTTGTTCAACTTGCTACTATTGTAGTTCTTGGTGGCCAGAGGCCAGGGATTGTCTGGTTGTCTGATAGAGGCCAGTGATAGTCAACTGTGGATACACCACAGAGAGTTGGAAGCGGCCTGTGGAGCCCACACCCACGGACAGATTCAGCGCTCCTGGGGAGGTGGGGTATCAGGGACTTTTCCTCTCCTTTTTTTTTTTTGTCTTAGACAGGGTCTCACTATATAGCCCTGACTTGACTTGAACTCACAGAGATGCTCCTCCCTCTGCCTCCCCAATGCTGGGATTAAAGGGACCTTAGGGACCTTTTCTAACCCAGCATTTCATGCCCCTCCCATGACTGTGAATAGGAAGGTGGTAGAGCCTGAGCATGTCAGCTCACAGGCAGTCCATGGGATGGGCAGTACGAAAGGCACGAGGTCGTGGGGTGGGCAGTACAAAAGGCATGAGGTCGTGGGGCGGGCAGTACAAAAGGCACGAGGTCGTGGGGTGGGCAGTACGAAAGGCACGAGGTCGTGGGGTGGGCAGTACGAAAGGCACGAGGTCGTGGGGTGGGCAGTACAAAAGGCACGAGGTCGTGGGGTGGGCAGTACAAAAGGCACGAGGTCGTGGGGTGGGCAGTACGAAAGGCACGAGGTCGTGGGGTGGGCAGTACGAAAGGCACGAGGTCGTGGGGTGGGCAGTACGAAAGGCACGAGGTCGTGGGGCGGGCAGTACGAAAGGCACGAGGTCGTGGGGCGGGCAGTACGAAAGGCACGAGGTCGTGGGGCGGGCAGTACGAAAGGCACGAGGTCGTGGGGCGGGCAGTACGAAAGGCACGAGGTCGTGGGGCGGGCAGTACGAAAGGCACGAGGTCGTGGGGCGGGCAGTACGAAAGGCACGAGGTCGTGGGGCGGGCAGTACGAAAGGCACGAGGTCGTGGGGTGGGCAGTACGAAAGGCACGAGGTCGTGGGGCGGGCAGTACGGCACGAGGTCGTGGGGCGGGCAGTACGAAAGGCACGAGGTCGTGGGGCGGGCAGTACGGCACGAGGTGTGTAGCAGGCCCAACGCCCACTAGAGAGGTGGCAGACGCAGAGGACGCGCCATCGCCGTCCCCGGGAGGTCAAGGGCATGCGGCAGCATTGGTCTCTGTCTAACAATGGCGTTTTGATTTAATAACCAACCATTTTGTCAGCGAGTGTGCAGGGCGGAATGAAGTAACGCGAGCTACAGTAGAAATTTACACTGTAAATTACGTTTAAAATCGAAGAGGGTCCCCAATCCGTTCTGAGTTCCTTTAGGCTGTAACTGTATGAATCTGAAGAATCAAATTTTTATAGGATGAATGAATCAAACCTATGCAAAACCATCAGCATTTAAATTTAATAACCAGTTTCTTAATAACTGCGTGGGACAGAATAAAGTAATGCGTATTCCTGGGGTGATGTTCTGTGTCAAAGAGTCTAAGTACTGACAAATTCATAAACGTGTTTCTCAGAAATCCAGCTGACCCGAGGCTGGGACCGTGTGGTGATATTAAGGAATCAAACTGCTTGCTCAATCAGTCAAAGCTTACCATCGTAGGCTGGAGCGGTGGCTCAGGGGTTAAGAGCGCTGGTTGCTCTTCCACAGCTCCTGGTTTGGGTTTCCGGCACGCACATGGTAGTGTATAACTGCCAGTAACCCCAGTTCTAGGAGGAACCCAACGCCCTCTTCTGGTCTCTGTGGGAACTGCATGCACGTGGTGCTCATGAATACATGTAGGCAAACACTCATACAATTTAAAAAAATCTTAACAACTCAATGAAAATGAAATTGGCTTATTCAAGTGGTGATAATAGCTATCATCTCAGAGTACGTATAATTTGACCTGAACTGTACCCTTTTAACCCAGATCTTAGATTGATAATTATTTGCACAGTTAAGTTTAGAGATGGGTTTTGGCCGGACAGGGGACAGGGGTTGTCTTTTGTACAAATAGCCATCAACATGAGATTTTTCTACTTTATGATGGTGTGAAAGTAGGAAGACGAAGGTTTGGCTTGGTTTCTCTTCCTGATCTGCTGGTTGTCAGATCCTGTCTCATGAAGCCGGGGAGTGACAGTCAGCCTAGTTCTCAGACCTCAGTCCTGAGAAGAGACTGCAGCATGCAGGGTACTATGTGATCTTGCTAGCGTATGCGGAAGGTTAGGAGACTCAGTTCATCTGGCTTATAATGTTTTCAGTTTAGGAAGGGTTTGTCAGGATACCAGCTCCACAGAGAGCCTGTTGTCTCAGATTCACACTTCTGAGGCCCAGGCCTCCCCGCTGATGAAATCAATCAGACCCTCCCAGAAGAGACCAGGGCATCATTTCCTCCCAGATAACTCCAGTTCTCAGACAAGCACGAGAACCGCTGGCAAAGTTCCCAAGGAACAGATATGGTGCCAAATGTCTTTAATCACAGAACTCAGAGGCAGGAGGATTGCTATGAGTTCAAGGCCAGCCTGGTCCTACATAGTGAGATATCTCAAAATAAATAAGGGACTGGAGAGATGGTTCTGCAGTTAAGGACACCTTACTGCTCTTATAGAGGACTCTGGTTTGGTTCCAGCACCCACGTGCCAGCTCACAACTGCCTTTAACTCCAGTTCCATATGTTCCACGCCCTCTTCTGGCCGCCTTGGGGAATGTGCGCGCGCGCGCGCGCACGCGCGCACACGCACACACACACACACACACACACACACACACACGGCATAGTGGTGCACACCTTTAATCCCAGCACTTGGAAGGCAGAAGCAGGCAAATCTGAGTTTGAGGACAGGCTAATTTACATATTGAGTTCCAGCACAGCCAGAGTTACAACAGGGAAACCCTGTCTGCAAAAAAAAAGAATGAAAAAGGCAGGCCACTATGGTAGTTTGGCACTAAGGTAAAATCAGGAGTTGTGGACGAAGAGGAGACTGAGTCTTTGTAACAATATAATGACAATGAGTATAAGCTAATTATTAATAATAATATATAATACTATTTTAATTATTATTAATAATATTAATAAATGATTGATATTATATGTGGAGGGAACCAGCCTTTCCCACAGATGGGTTCACAGAAACTCTACGCAGGAGGGAGTCCGAGTGCAGGAAAAATGAGGAATGACAAACGAACAGGGTAGTTCATTCTTTTATGGGACCCCAGGAAATGACACGCATGATCGCGCTTTAACATGACACGTGGAACACGCTTTAGAAGTTAAACGCAGGAGCGTTTTTAGTAGGGGAATTAACAGTGTACATATTAAGAAAAGAGAGGGGCAAGAGGGAGAGACTGACAATGCAATGCGCCTTGTCAGTGGAAAAACCACACCAAGAAGAGAAGGAGGGAGAGACTTACAATATACGTTACCAGGGAAAGGGCCACACCAGAAAGAGAGAGAATTGCTCTGGGAAGAAGTTTAAAAAGCCAAATAGTTTTTTGATATGCAGATGTTGCTCAGGCCTTCACAGGTTTCATATGTAGATGCAGTCACGCCCAGGATGGGGGTTGGGAGTCCTTCCTCCTGCGACTTATCTTGTTTGCTAAGAAAGAACATTTGTCTAAATACTGTTAGCAGAATAATATCTCCATCTTCCCCAAACAGAGCAGAGTGCCATGTAGGCAAAGAAGGTTTTTATTTTACAGATTTTAGCTGTTTGGTGCATATTTATTTTTTCTCTATCTAGGCCCCCTTTGCTTCTGTCTGTTACTATCAATATGGATAGGTAGCTTTACACATGCCAGGACTTAGAAGCCTGCAAGATATTTTACAATGACAATTACTTTTGAGTAAAAATTGGCCGCTTCCCCTTCTCAGCTAACACCGGCCAGCTAAGGTATCACTAGGCCATGCAGACATAATGAAAGACTTTTGTCTCCATTACAGCAAAGGGGAGGAAGGGGCAGAATGGCTGGTAAGCCGAAGTTCCCCGCTGGGGAGTCTGGAACCTTGTCGACAGACTTCAACCTCATTGCCAGGGTATTGGGGCTCCAGCAATTATATAATTTGATGCTGTTATTAAGGCAGCAGCTTTTCATTGAGCCAGGAATGTGTTAGGTATCACTGTGGATCATTTTATTCAACCCTCATTTATACCATGGGAACCTTAGGAAACCGGTATGACTGCTATGTCCATTTTACAGATGGAGAGGTTGAGGTACAAGGCAGCTGTAGACTCACCTAAGAACTCACAAGTAGCAAGTGGCCAAGGCAAAGCCAGACAGGAGACTCGGGCTTCTTGAGGTCTTTTTTATCTACTGGGGGTATTGGCTTATTTCACTTTTCCCTGTTTCTGGAAGTTATGGCCTCTCAGAACACACAAAAGCAATTTCTGCCGCCCTTGGAAGAGAGTTAGGTCTCACTTCACAGACATTTAAGGCAGAGGAGTTACTATTCAACATTAAGATCTCTCTCTCTCTCTCCTTTTCTGGCAGACTTAACACCTTTGTATGTAATAGAAAGAAACCCAGAAGCAGAGCACACACATGAAGAAAACTGATCTATTTGCTGTTTAAAATTTAATTGAGGGATCTGACGAGACAGCTCAGCCAGTAAGTGCTCTTGTTCCTCCTGCAGAGGGCCTGGCTCAGTCCCCAGCACCCACATGGCAGCTCACAAACACCTGTAACTCCAGCTCCGGGGGATCTGATGCCCTCTTCTGACCTCCAAAGGCACCAGCTTTATGGGGCACATGCGTACATGCAGGCAAAACACTCACCACGTATAAAATAAAATACATAAATCTAAAAGAAATGTTGAATTTAATTGAAACCAAACCAAACAAATAAAATTCAATTGAAAAATAATAAGATTATAATTGTGCTTTCTACCTTCTATAAACCTGATTTCAAAATATAGTCTTCAGTGCTGATTCACCAACCTCTATACACAAACAGTCTGTTAAATTTGTTTTTCCAGACAGGGTTTCTCTGTTGTAGCTCTGGCTGTCCTGGAACTCACTGTGTAGACCAGGCTGGCCTCAAACTCACAGAGATCCGCCTGCCTCTGCCTCCCAAGCACTGGGATCAAAGGCTTGCCCCACCACCGTCCAGCTATGCTGGGGGTTTCTATACTTTGTTTCTTGAACCAGAGACTCATGTAGCCCAGGCTGACTTCAAGCAGGCTAGGTAGCTGAAGATGAACTCCTGATTCTGCTGCCTCCCCTCTCATCCCCCCCACCCCCCCACCCCCCAGCGTAAACTGGTGGGATTGCAGCATGTGCCATGACACCAAGCCCCTTGTTCTGAGCCCAGGCTACCCTCCTGGTTCTCCCGACTCAGACCCCCACTGCTGAGATGTACAAGCAGGAGCCACTTTACCAGACAAATGCTTAACATTTCATTTATAAAAACTTTTTTGTATGTGGTTGCAAAATAACTATAGCTCCCTGTTACAGGGTGTTGGACAGTTGGTCCTCGCTTGTTTTTTTATTTCTTCTCCTAAAAGCTGAGAGAGAAGCTAAAACTGAGCAGAGACGCACCCCAGGCCAGTGGTCCAGCATCGCTGAGCTGGCCACCCAGAGTCCTAGCCTTGGAACAACAACCTTCTGACACCAGGCAGGGCACTCACCAATCAGGAGGAAGGGAAGCGGTTAGTTCCATCCTGGACCTCACCAGGCCGTTCCTCCTGAGACTTGACCAGGGCACATAGAAAGTACCTGTGGATTTTTGCATCTTCAGGGAGAACCTGAAATCAACACTCTAAAGGACTTTGGGGTCCTTGTAGTTTTGCATTCGGGAGACTGGCCCCGAGGAGAACAAGACTCTTGTAAGTGGCAGAAGACACAGGAGAGAGAAATCAAATGTGAGAAGGTAGAAGGCACGGCCCCGGGTTCCATCCACAGAGCCCACTCTCAGGAAAAGGCCCGGCACCTTGAGCACAGGCTGTGTTCGTGGCTCTCTGAGCCATCTTGCTTGTTAGCCGCTCACATTACCTCTGCCGACTGGCCCCTGCGATGGGCTTTGTACCCCGATGGGGAAATGAAAGCTGCCCTTTGCACCGGCGCCCGCCTGCCCTGCGGCGGGCTGCTGGGGGCGGGGGGGGGGGGGGGGCATGCGGGAGGCCCGGCCTGCAGCGGCAGCGGCTGGCATGCTGCCTAGGCAGCCACCTCCAGCTGCAGCTGTTGCTGCTATTTGCAGCTCTCCACATCCTGAGCTGGCTCCGGAGGCCCTGCTCCTCCTCGGAGAGTGCGAATACAGGGGAGGGCCCCGAGGAAAGTGGGAGGAGAGTCAGGGCTTCTTCCTGGCCCTGGAAGGGGGGTGGGGGTGGGGGTGGGAGAGAAATGGCCGGACTTGGGCCTGCAGGGTCTTGAGGGGATGGTGGCTTGTGGTCCTGAGCCACCAGTTCTCGTCCAAGCCACTGAAACTGAGCGCTCGGAGCTGCTAGTGAAGTTTGACAACGAACCAACTTCCTGGAATTCCCTCGGAAAGGCCTTTCCCGACCGGATGAAGGCACCACCAGCACCTTGCTCTTTTATTTCCATGACCTCAGCCAGCAGCATCTAAACTTCTCTTTCTATATGTGTCTCCTCGCTAAGTATGTCTGGAAATGTCAGGTAGGCCATTGACACTTTATAAAGGAGAGAGTTGGTCTGTTCTGCTCCAGGGCCCAGCCCAGTCAGTGCCTGGTCCCTCCGTTAGAAGAAATGAATAGATCTCAGGCTAGTCAGCTGCCTACCAGTCCATTAGGTCTTTGGATTTTTCCGACTCTCTGTTTGGGCAAGGTGGTCTCATGTACCTACTGAAAGGAACTGGTTATATTTGGGAGTAAAGGCATGCTTCGTCGGCTCTGGAGAGGTGGCTCAGTGGACCCAGGTTCAGTTCCCAGCTTCCACATGGTGGCCCACAACTTCCAGTAACTCCAGTACCACGGGATCTGTTGCCCTCTTAAATCTGCTGAGAGTACCGGGCGCTTACGTGGTACACATACATACATGCAGGTAAGAAAGCCATACACATGAAATAAAGCTTGAAAAGAAGAGAGAAATGCATCTGTGGGGCTCAGTGGTTAGGAGCACTTGCTGTTCTTCCAAAGGCAGTTTCCAGAATTCACATCTGCTGCTCACATCTTTCCGGAGCCCTAGCTCCAGGGGCTCTGGCCCTTCCCTCCAGGAACATGCCCACACATACATGTAAACAGGAAGTAGAAAATGTGTCTTTCTAGTTTTATTATTTTAAATTTATTATCATTATTACTATATTACTATTTTAGCTTGGGGGCAGATTGAGACAGGGTTTCTCTGTTGTAACTCTAGCTGTCCTGGAACTCACTCTGTAGATCAGGCTGGCCTCAAACTCACAGAGATCCGCCTGCCTCTGCCTCCCGAGTGCTGGGATTAAAGGCGTGCGCCACCACTGCCTGGCTACTATTTTAGCTTTTTGACAGGGTCTTACTGTGTAGCCCTGACTGGCCTGGATCTAACTATATAGACCAGCCTGGCCTTGAACTCATAGAGATCTGCCCACCTCTGAACTACTGAGTGCTGTGGTTAAAATTTGTGCCACCACACTCTCGCCCCCCCCCCATGTATTATCTTCCCAACCTGCATTGTAGGTTTGGATATAGGCGGTCTTTAAAGTTTCTTGTGATGATGTATGTCACTTGTCACTATTTAATGAACTCATGTCATTAAGAAAAGGTAAAATTATAGAGTAGGTAGAGAGATTTATACTTAGTATAACCTTGAACATAATAATTTAGAGGACCTTCACTTAAAACCTGGTTAGAATAAGAAATCTGTGGTTCGATGCAATGAATTGGTCTACGGACTGGTTCACTGATTTTGCGTATTGGGTAAAGAATGAATGGCATTAAATGTCATTTTTTATGTCATTCATGACATATATCCATAGTCTGGAGAAGTTTCCACTCCCCCTCCCCCGCCCCGCCCATCTGCCCTCAGTTGACGGTTACCTAGCTCAGCCTCTCAGCTGCCGGAGTAACAGGCATGTGCCCCCTCACTGAGCTGGAGACATGAGCTCCAGGAGTGCGGTAGAATGCTCGCCTAGCCCTGGGCGTGTGGCCCCGGGTTTGATTCCTAGCACAACCAACAGAAGGGGAAATCTCTCTGAACTTAAACACTCTATATTTAAGTTTTTAAAAAATCGCCCAAAAAGAAGAAGACTGTCCAAAATGACCACGGTTTCTGGTGCTGATGTCCGTGGCTGGAGACGCTCTGACGATGCGGTGCCAACGGATATAATTATGTCCGTTTTCTCCCCAAGGTCCCATTCCCGCTATAATTATAATGCTATGTCCCTATTTCTTGGTAACATCAAATCCTTCTGGGTATGTGGGTCACAGAGTATGGGAACCCAAGCTTCTAGAAATGGCTCATACCTCCCATCCAGCACTAGGCCAATCATTAGATTGTTTCTCGGTAAAAAACCAATTTGTTCGTGGCTATCTTGGCTTTGTCTCCCTCCGTCCTTCCTCTCCGGCCCTTCCCAAGGCAGGCTGCCTTCTTGGCCAGCATGGCCTCGAACTCACCATCCGCATACCCCACCACAGGTGGTACAGCTACCAACAGCTGGGACTCCTGTGACTTCTGGGACTGGAAGACCAAGACAGATGTTTACTATCACTCAAGCAAAGTGAATTTTGCTGGGACTCTGCCTTGCATCACTTTCTATTGCTGTGATAAAACACTACCTAGAACCCACGTGGGGAGGAAAGGGTTGATTTTACCTTACAGGTTACAGTCCCTCGTTGAGGGAAGCCGGGCCAAGAGTTCAAAGCAGGAACCTGGAGGCAGGACCTGAAACGGAACCATGGAGGAACACTGCTCGCTGGCTTGCTCCCAGCTCAGGGTCAGTTACTTTTCTTATACAAGCCCGGACCATCTGCCCGAGGTGGCCTGGGCCCTCCCACACCAATCATCAATCAAGAAAATGCCCCACAGGCCAGTCTGAGGGTGGCAGTCCCTCAGCTGAGCCTCCCCTCTTCCCAGCTTGTGTCAAGTAGACAGAAGCTAACCAGCTCAGAACCCTTCCCTGTTGGTTTAATAGAAAGCAGAAAGTTGAGGTCTGGGCGCAGGGACTTTGCTTGGAAGCGGTGTGCACTCGGAGCGAGAGCCTGACCCTCGGTCCCACAGGGTTTGGAAAACGAGAAGAGAAAGAATCCGTGGTGGGGAGAGAGAGAAGGAAGCTTCCCGAAGCCGGGTGGTGCCGACCTCTCAGTGCCTCCCTGCCGGCCTCAGAGGCACGTGGTACTGGAGCCACGGCTTTGGCCTCTCCGGAGATGCGGCTCCTGGGAAGAGCACACAGGACTGGTCTGAGAGGAAGGGAGGGAAGGAAAGGAGGCCACCTTCTCACAGATAGTGAGATAGTGGGATAGTGTGAATACCTGAGGGGCTCCTTCATGCATTGGAACCGTTATCAAGGAAAACAGCCAGGCAGCTTCGGTCTTATCTAGCATCTATGTACATTAGAAGCATATAGATCACGTGTAGATCATGGTGTAGGTTAGTGAGACGAGGCATATGCCCAACAAATGGTACCACACGTCGAATGGTACAGCAGCATACTGGCTGTTCTTTTAAAATCCCTTTTTAAACATTTAAAACAGAGACTGGAGAGAGCACTGGCTGCTCTTGCAGAGGACCTGGGTTCGGTTCCCAGAACCCGCACAGTGGCTCACAACCAGCTGTAACTCTACAGAGGAATCTGACGCCCTCTTCTGGCCTCTGGGTGGGCACTTAACGTGCAGGCAAAAACACTCATACGTATAAAAATAATCTTCTTGAGATTATAAAAGAAGCCAGGTGTGGTGGCACATACCTGTAATCCCGGCGGCTGGGGTGGGGAGCAGAAGCAGACAGATCTCAGCCAGTCTGGTCTACAGAGTCCTCCGAAGCTACAAAGTGAGATCCTGGAGGGAGAGAGGGAGGGAGAGAGATTTCTTCAAAGCAGAAAGTTTCTCACATCACCTTGGATATAGTGATTTTTGACCAGCTTTCCTCAGACTGCATCTTGTTTAGTTTCTTCCCTAACGTTTCCCTCAGACTCTCTCCCCTTTAGCCCTCTGACGTGATGCCAGGTGGGTTTTATTTTGTTTTGAGGTGAAACTGGGTCCTGGGAAAGACTCTGCAGAGAACATTAAGAGTTCAGATCACCCCTTCACCTAACTGCTTCCCTGGGCCTCTGTGGGGGGAGGAGGGAACACTCTATGGAGCCCTCCTCATTCCAGAGGCCCTGGATGGAAGAATCTGGCCTCTAGAAATTCCTTTGGCTTTCCGAAAATTAGTAAAAGCTACTTCTTTATAAGTCCATGGCAGTGAAACCTGGAGAGAAAAAAAATCATGGATTCAGATCTCCTTTCAGAGAAATGGAGCTTTCAAGCATGGCACTCTAAGAGGGTCCCAGCAATGGGGAGATGCCAAGTGGTAAAAATTCCCCCAGAACAGGCACTCCCAAATAGTTGCACTACACGGGAGAAAATTCTGGGGCTGGGCCTGTCTCCCTGGTGACCATTCTGGCCGTTATCCCCGGCCAAAGTTCCACCCCTTAACTTGCCAAAGTGTGACTGGGGAACATGGCCCAGCTCTCATCCATGTGGTGGCTCTTGGCCAACCCCGTGTGCTTATTTATTTAATGCTTTCCTCTCAACCTACAGGTTTAAATGAGAAGAAGGACAAAAGCAAAGACTTAAAGTAACCAGGAGACTCTGAAGTGAGCAGCTTTGAGATTCACCGTTTCTTTTTTTTTTTTTTTTTTGACATCCTTTCCACAGATACTTTGTGAAGGCATGGAAACCAGGAAAGGTTTGAGTTCTGTTTGTACCATTGGTTTGCTAATGTCCCCTTTCAAAGCAGGATACTTATAAGGCAAAATGGAAATATTTTTTATGATTTTAAGTGAGTTTTTTGCTTTGGTTTTTGTTTCTCAAATGTAGCCCTCGCTTGCCTGGAACTCCTACGAAAACCAGACTGGCTCTGAACTCAATCCGCTGAGATTAGAGGTGTGTGCTACCATACCCAGGGTCTACTTTAGTACTTTTTAAAAAGATGTATTTTCTTTTATATTTATGAGCTCACCACATGTGTGCCTGGTGCCTGAGGCCAGCAGAGGTTGTTGGATCCCCTGGACTAGAGTTACAGACAGTTATAAGCCACCATGGGGGGTCCTGGGAACAGAACCTGGGTCCTCTGGACAAGCAGCCAGTGCTCGTAACTGCTGAGTCATCTCTCCAGCTTCAGTTTTGTATACAGTGCACAACTTCTTTGCCTAGTGCCTACAGAGGTCAGAAGAGAGCACTGGATTCCCTGGAACTGGAGTTACGGATGGTTGTGAGACACCGTGTGCACACTAGGGATTGAATTCAGGTCTTCTGCAAGAGCAACACGTGCTCTTAATCACTGAGCCAGCTCTCCAGCCACCCCACCCCCATCCCGTTGTAAGCATTTTCAGCAATAAGTTGACAACCACTTCTTGGTCCTGTAGTTAAGAACAATTACATCTGGCATAAAGGTGAAAACATAGCAAGAACATTTTAAAAAGGAGGAAGGAAGAAAGGAAGGAAGGGAGGGAGGGAGGGAGGGAGGAAGGGAGGGAGGAAGGGAGGGAGGGAGGGAAGGAGGAAGGGAGGGAGGAAGGGAGGGAGGAAGGGAGGGAGGAAGGGATTTGCATTCGTGTCCCTCCCTAGCCAGTTGATTCTTTAAAGATATTTTTTGCTGAGATGGCTCAGCAGTTAAGAGTGCTTGCTGCTCTTGCAGAGGACCCAAGTTCAATCCCCAGCACCCACATAGTGGCTCACAACTGCCCATAGCACCAATCCCAGGGGATCTAATGCTGCCTTCTGATCTCCCTTGCCACCAGGCACGAACATGGTACACGAACATGGTACATATAAAATAACAATGAAAATATTGTTTACTTTTATGTAAAGCACGTTTTATTTATTTATTTGTTTATAGGCTTTTAAAAAATGTTATGTGTATGAATTTACCTTCGCGTATGTCTGTGCATCCTGTGGGTACAATACCCACAGAGGCCAGAAGAGGGCTTCAGACCTTCCCAGGAACTGTGAACCCACAGGTTGGTGCTGGGCAAGCCAGGTTCTCCGCAAGAGCAGCTAATACTCTTAACTGCTGGGCTTTTCAGGCCCGAACACACACATTTTAAAAAACACAGTTCTGACACAATTAATGACTAGTAAGATTTAGGTATTATGGTTATAAAGAACTACAAAACAAACAGAGCAAGCTTGCTCTCCTACCCATTCCCATGGGCCAGTCTCAGATGATCTGCATCCACAGTCCTGCAATTCCCCGAGTATGTAAGCTCTCTGTTAATCTCCAGCCTGAAAGGCAGCAGTGAAGCAACGAAGGGTAAGGGGGAACAGACAGTTCACCCGTGGTTTCCTGGGTGTCCATGCTTTCGTGGAAACCTTTTTTTCCCATGCTTGTGTTTGATGCTTCGTGCTCTCCTCTGGAATGGTTTGAATCTCTGAGTCCTACCTACACAGCAAGACCTTCCCTATTCCTTGTGTGCAAAATTACCTGAATAGCCTGTCTTTTAAAAGCTGCATTTGGATGGATTTTCGAAGGGAGTTTTTTGGTAAAATTTACCGAATCCGGCTCATCTTTCGCTTTAGTTGTCTTTTTTGTTGATGTGACAGAATATATGACACAAGCCACCTATAGGTAAGGAGGGACTTATTGCGGTCCCTGGTTCCAGGGTACAGTCCATCATGGTGGATAAAGATCGCTGTGAGAGGGGGTCCAGCTGGTGATGGCAGGAGCTCTAGAGTGAATTTAGTGAAAAATACAGCTTTCAATGAATGGTCTACAAAGCTGACTAATCCTTTAGAAGTTCAGTGGTTATGGAGAGGTTGGGATGTTGGGATGTTGCTGTTGGACCTCAGAGATCCAAACTGGGACCCCCCTCCAGGGCCCAAACCAGAACGCTGCACCCCCACAGAGACTCACAGACAGGATATCGATGCAAATAGCAAGAGGATTTATTCCAGTATACTGGGGCCGTTCTAACACGCAGGATAGAAGCGACCACGAGGAGCAAATGGTGAAGCTTTTTATACAGTTGAAACGGTTGCTAGGCACAAACCGAGTTGGGACAAGTTGATTGGTCCCCAAATTGTTTTCCCATTTTGATGGGTAGGGGCCAGTTAATCTTTAAACTGATTGGTGCTGGCATATAGCAAGGTTGCGGGCTCCTAGAAAATGTAAACTTTAGGGTCTTAGTCAATGCGGGTGGGGGGAAGACTCTTAGCCCGAGGCCATGGGCTATCTACATGGGGAAACTCTTTTAGCCCAAGGCCGTCTTGTTTGTCTTAGAAAGTGTTTTTCTTTAACTCTGGGAACTGTTTTGGGTCACGGTGCTCCTGGCTTGGGCCTACACAATTCTGGTGCTCTTAGAAGCCTGACTAAAGTTTGGCTGCTTAGCTGCTTTTTCTATGCTAGGGACCTGAATCTTAAGGTGTGACCCCCACAGTTGCAGGTCAGGTGACTAATTACAATTTATCTGAGGCTCTGTGTAGCCCCCCTTGTGACTAACAGGAAAGACCTGAACGTATCTGCAGAGATGTATTCACTGAAGGTTTGTTGCAGGGACTGCCTGAAGCCTGGCAGGATGTGATTCTATGCCTGAACCAGCCAGTTTTCTCAAGTAAATAAGAGCTACTCCCTCTTAGCTTAATGTAAACAAGAGCTGCTGATCAGGAGGTCATCTGGATGCTCCACCAGGCCAGAGGCAACATTAGGCGTGGCCCGGTCTCCTTTATTCTGTAGTTACCCCACTATAAAACATGAACATAGCTCAGATAGGTGGAGCCTGGCCCCTTTTGTGTTGGTGGCACCCCACTCTAGACAAGGACAAGCCCTGACAACCAAAGGTTTCCAAGGAGTAAACCATTGTTATCTCTTTGATCCTGCAAAAAGACTGTTCTGAGAGAACTAGGAGGGTTGGAGAGGATTTAAGATAAGAATAAACTGCCAGGATGAAAAGGGGAGCTGGAGTTGGAAGATGGCGTGCTGTGCTCTCTGCTAGGTCTGTCAGGCTTGTGCCTTTAAGCATGTCTTGCGTGTCTTTATTAATATATCACTGGACATATTAAACAGCTACTAAAACCTTCTGAAACATATTAACTTAGCAGAGCATTAGCTTCCACCAATCCAAAAGCTAAGCGTGTCCTCCGCTTTGCTGTGACCTGCCTCTCCAAGTGTCCATTTACGTATTTTAAAAGTGTCTTGATTTAGCCAGGCATGGTGGCGCACGCCTTTAATCTCAGCACTCAAGAGGCAGAGACAGACAGGTCTCTGTGAGTTCAAGTCTAGCCTGGTCTACACAGCGAGACCCTGTCTTAAAAAGAAAAAAAAAGTGTCATGATTTATAACCTTCTTTGTTCTATTCTTATAGAAACATCATGAAGTTGCTACCTGTCCAGAACGTGGAACTCGGGGGTGGGGGGACTTAAGCCTGTTCCCAGGCCATGCTTACCCACCTTTGGCTCTTATCTTCTCTGAGACAAAAGCATTATACACGATGCCTCAGGGAGTGACAGTGGGCTCGGTGGTAGAGTGCTTGCCTAGCCCGTGAGAAGCCTCTGGTTTGCTAACCCCAATACCACAAAACAAACAGGGCAGATTGGTAAGCACTCAATGGAGCCTGCAAATAACACGGAAACATATCATCATTTTTTTTTAAAGTGCACATACCTACATGGAAGCAACACATTCATACATATAAAATAAAAATAAATAAATCATTTTAAAACAATGGTTGAGGGTGTGGCTCAGTGGTAGAGCACTTAGCAGGAGAAAAGTCCTGAGTTCAATTCCTAATATCAAAAAAAAGGGAGATTTAATGACATGTGTCACTTCAGATCACATATATATGTGTGTGTATATATATGTATATATATACACATATGTATGCATATATTCATATGTACATATATATATACACACACACACAGATCATATATACTTATGATGTATATGTGGAGGACATATAGTTAGCCTTTCAGATTGATAGGATCCTACTATGTTTCCCCCACCTTTGTGTGTGTGTGTGTATGTGTGTGTGTGTGAGAACTTAAATACTAAAGTAAGGGCAACTGGGTTTTTTGTTTTTTGAGACAAGAGTCTCACTGTGAAGACCACACTGCCATGAACTCACTAAGATCCTTCTGTCTCTGCTCCCTTAGTGCTGGGACTAAAGACATATGCCACCATGCCTGGCAAGGTTTCTCAAACTTTTTTAATAGTATGTGTGGCTGTCCTCTCTTCTATGATCTTCTGGAAGGTTCTGCTGCAGTTCAGACACATGAGCAGCATTCATTCTTCCGGTTCCCAGGTTTGGCTATCCCCACACACCAACAACTGAAGCATGGCGGGAGGAGAGAGTCCTGGGAGGACTGGCTGGGAGGATGAGGAGGTAGTGGGGAGGGGAAGGGTGTGTTTGAGACAGCTACCATCTGGTTGGCACTGCAGTGAGTCGTGCTCTGAATCTCCATGGGCCACTGTCTACCGCTGTGTAAGAAGATGCGGGTTGGACTTCAGTCTCCCGAGAGTTAGTGCTGTGCCCTGGGGGTTGAGGGCCTCCAAAGCAGGGACATTTTTTACGCTCTCTGGGTACTGCTCTGTAGGGCTTGAGGGTCTTCCCCTTACCTTAATACTCTCACATCCAGTAAGCAACTTGCTGTGTTTTTGTATGTTCTTTATGTTTAGACTACTTTTAAAAGAGAACCTGGGGCCAGTGAGATAGCTCAGTGAGTAAAGGCACTTGCTGCAAAGCCCAGAGACCCAAGTTTGATCCCCAGGACCCACATGATGGAAGGAGGGAACTGAGTCCCCTCAGGTTAACCTCTGATCTGCGTGTGTGCCACGACAGGCACGGCCAAATAGGTTTCAAAAAGATGACCTGTAATTGAAACCAATAACCAAAAGCCTAAAAACCTACTAATAAGTGATTCTATGTAAATCTAAGCAACTAAGTTTAATTTCTTTTTAAACACTTCAACTTGGGTTGTGTTTATAAGTGCCCTGGAAGGTTGTCCACTAACCTAAAGTGCCGTTCCCAGCAGGGAAATGAAGCATGGTATATATCCTGTCAGGGCTACACTCAAGATCTGTTTGCTCTACCTTCACCAAGAGCCCATCTACCTACCGATGGCTAGAATCCAGCCCACAACTCACTTCTAACCCTTCTTTTCCAAAACTGATTGCTGCAGCTTCTGTATGATAGACCTGTCAGCTAGAAAAGACCCTCCCCGGATCTAAAGAAAAAAAGAAAAAAACTGCTAGAAACTCCCATTTAAGGTGCAGCCAGGAGGTGGTGGCGCACGCCTTTATTCCCAGCACTCGGGAAGCAGAGGCAGGAGGATCTCTCTGAGTTCGAGGCCAGCCTGGGCTACAGAGTGAGTTCCAGGACAGCCAGGGTTACAGCAGAGAAATCCTGTCTCGAAAGTAAATAAATTAAAATGGGAAGGAAGTTTCACGGTCCCATGTAATTATTAATTACCTGGTTATGGTAGAAACCTCAAGGCACTTTAGCCAGAGCTATCCCAAAACTCTTTCAGTTCTGATTCTACTTGCTTCTGATTATGTCTTTGGGGAACTCTGGACAGAAAGCCAATTTTAATATTTTATCTTTTGGGGCTGGAGAGACAGCTCAGCGGTTAGAGCACTGGTTGCTCTCCCAGAGGACCCAGGTTCACTTCCCAGCACTCAGCTCACAACTCTCCAGTTCCAGAGCATTTGACACCTCACACAGACACACATGCAGGCAAAACACATGAGATAAAATTAAATAAAAAATTATAAAAGTTAAAAAAAAATCTTTTAAAAATAAAGGTTTCAGTTCAAGGCCAGCCTGGTCTACAGATTGAGTTCCAGGACAGCCAGAGTTACAACAGAGAAACCCTGTCTCAAACAAATAAATAAATAAGTTTCTTGCCTGGCACACCTTTAATATCAGCATTCGGGAGGCAGTGGCAGGCATATCTGTGTGTTCAAGGCCAGGCAAGTCTACGGAAAGTTCCAGGACAGCTACACAGCAAGACCCTGTCTCAAACAACAAAACAAAAATTCAAATGCTTTTTTTTTTAAATGGAGCCAAAGAATAACCAGTAAAAATTTTGATTTGTTATAAAGTCCTTGTTAAAATGTTTCATGGAGAACCTTTTGGGGGGCAATTTATTGGTATCTGCCAAAATATTATATCCAAGCATCCTTTAACTTAGCAATTTTGCTTTGAGGTATTTATCCTGAAGATCTACAAATGCCTGAGAGAAATACTGTTAGAATACCAGAACAGGGCAGTGGTTATCTGCTACAAAGACAGTAAACAAATCACTGGGTGTTACACTATGGAAGGTCATTTATATGTCTGATTATTAATTTAAAAATTAACTTATGTGTATGAGTGTTTTACCTGCACGTGTACCTGCTGTGCATATCCGCTGCCTGTTGAGGCAGTGCAGCTGTAAGTTGAAGATGCTGGGAATCAAACACCAGCCCTCCGCAGGAGTGGCCAGCTCTAACGGCTGAGCCATCTCTCCAGCCCATTATATATCTAATTATGCAACTAAAAAGGAAAATAAGTTCTTTTTCCTGAATCCCATATTTGAGAGGCAGAGGTAGTTCAGGACCATTCTTAGCTGCGTAGTGAGTTCAAAGCCAGCCTGGGCTACATGAGACCCTGTCTCAAACAAATGAACAAAAAACCAATGGGCTGGACCAGCTTAGTTGTTAAGAGCACTTCACAGGACCCAATTTCTGTTCTCAGCACCCACATGGGAGCTCACAAGCATAGGTAATGCCAGTTCCAGGGGATCTGATGCCTTTTCCAGCTCTCATGGTCACTGTGTGCATGTGGCACACGCGCGCGCACACGCGCGAGCACACACACACACACACACAGGCAAAATTTTTAGAATAGCTTGGTGTGGTGGTATACGCCTTTAATCTTAGCACTGGGAAGTCAGAGGTATGTGAATCTCTGAGTTTGAAGCCAGCCTGGTCAACATGAAGACCACCTCAAATGTTTTTAAACAGAGGGGAAAAGTACACCCTACACCTCTACAATGATCTCTAACCCTTTCCCGATTTCTTTTGGTACTGGAGACCCAAACTCTAATCACACACTCCCGTTACAGCTCCAACTCCTTTCCTGCTGCTCTAGCCCAGTTTCTGCATGCCAAATCCACCATCCCTGAGGTGTACTCACTCTATAGCAGTGTCATCATTTCCCGTCGATGCACAATAAACAGTTTAGAGGGTCCAAACCAATGACTGTGCCGAATGGGACGGTTTCTTCCCAGCAGATGTCTTAAGTGTGGTATACTGTTGTGTGTGGTTTGTATTTCTGTGCCATAGTTGCTAAAGCACAGCAACACTCCACCTCTAACCCAGGAAGCAACTTGGCTGATCCCAGGGAATCCCCCGGAATCGTTAGCCCCACTTTGCTCATGAATGTAAGACAAGCACCTCACCTCTATTGTGGCTACCCAAACTGTTTTCTGCCTTTTAACACGTATTTCAAGGATCACGGAAATTGATGTAAATGGAAAAACAAGCTTAAGGAACTTGTCACAGTCCTTATTAATCAAAGCCTAACTATCAGCCAACGGTTCACTTACGTTTTTGACTTAAGCTGTGACGTGTGCAAATTTGCAGTAATGCTAATACTGACTTGTAGTGATTAAATGGTAACAGAAAGAAAAAAAAAACACCTTTGAGGCTCGTCAGGTGCATTGCTCTCAGGCAGACCTAGATTTGGGCTTGGCCATACTCTGCATGCAAAGACTGGTTCGATGCACTGTACCATCTGAGCTAGCTATACTTGATTCACTTAGCACTTAGGAAACTGCTGAATGGTTGCTGTCTTAAAGGTTATTTCCCCCGCTTATCACTTACCTTCTGCTCCTGTAGTGTGGGTAGGGCTTCCTCTTCAAATTTCTTTTGGGGGCTGGGGTGGTGAGATGGGGTCTCTCTACAAACCCCTGGCTGTCTTGCAACTATGTAGAGCAGGCTGGCCTCAACTCCCCGAGAGGTCTGCTTCTGCTTCCCAGTGCTAGAATTAAAGGTATGTGCCACCATGCTCCACCCAAATTTCACTCTAAACAAACCCTTCAAGTGTGCTGACATACTTCTCAGTAGCTGGGAACAGTTTTAAGACAAGCTCTTCAACCTAGAAGGTGGAAATCGAAATCATGAGTGTGCCAGATAGTTATTTCCTTACACTTATACTGTGTGTGGGTATGTATATTGAAGTACACACATGGCTTGCATGAGGGGGTTCTGAAGATCAAATTAAGATTGCCAGAAATGGTGGCCAAAGGTCATTTTTAAAATACAAAAAGCCCACCGGACATGGTGACAGATTAGTAATCCCAGCACTTGGGAAGCAGAGGCAGGATCCAATCTTCAACTGTTCAGTGAGCTCCAGGCATGCCTGGGCTATGAGACCATTCTTTTAAACCCAATATGAAAACCTGTACATTTCAGTCTTTTGTGCTCTAACCATCTCTAGCTTGAAAGTAATCCCCATACCTTTCCAAAAATGTTTATAAAGTTTTATACTGCATTATCTAAATCATTTCCACTCACTTTCATTAGCTTAAAATTTAAGATCCAAAACACATAGTCCCAGGGGATACTGCTTGGACAGTTAACAGAACTCATTAATTCTCAAATTTAAGAGGGTTTTTTGTTCCATTTCTTGATGTTAAGATCTGAAGCTGGTTAAGCAAGGCAAACTGTTCCCATTCTTAACATCTTTAAAAGGGTAGCTGTCATGACACACCCACTAAAGTTACAAAGAAGTTTCCTTGAGGCAGAGTTCACTTTTAAATGGATCACTTACGAACAACAGATGTCCACAATGGTGGTTTCTAAAGACACAGTACACGCTTCCCTCTGAGCCAGCCACTTGTTCCTTTCTAAGTGGTAATAAAGAACACTACAGCCCGTTGAGGTCCTTTGTGAGCTTAAGAGAACTGATGTGTAGATCTTTGAAACTAAACCCACTTTTCACTTAATGGTGCCATTTTAATTTAATCTTGTTTAATACAACATTCTAAAAAATGGTTTCCTCATTTCTATGTGTATTTGGGATGTTTGACAAAATACCTGTTCTTTTAAGCCCTTTAGCCTATTTATAGCATTTTAAAACTTACTGTGTGTACATGAATGAGTGCAGGTTGTGCGTGGCTGGAACCTTTAGTAGCTGGTTCTCCTTCCACCACAGGTTGTCAGGCTTGACAGCAAGTGCTTTTACCCACTGCCATCACCAGCCCCAGCATTAAGTGTTTTTAATGGCAAAAAGCCTTTAAGTTGTTTACTACAAAGCACTATCATAAACGATGTGTGATAAAAAGCTTAAATTCTTAAGTGAAAGTCATTTAACTAATATTTAAAACCTCTGCAATTATTAGTTTATTAGTATCATCCAGGACTCATGTTCAGTATTCCTCCTCAAATTACATAAACAAACGCAAATGTAAAGAACCCAAGGCAAAATTATATAACAAACAGCACTCCATCACAAAAGCGCGTAAAATTACAAGAACGCTATTTTAAAACACTGGCACTTTAAGAGAATCTCAAAAAACCACAAAATTGCCAAATTGTTCCCTAAACTGCTAAGCAGATTAAACATGACTAATGAATGAGTTTAGGTTTTATAAAGAAAAACCAAATGGACTGGACAACTGGCACTAATGTGCAAAGTTTATCATCTTTCCTTTTATCTGATTTATAAAGGGACAAATCACAATATAGGAAAATATATCCTTACTTTAATTTTAAGTGTGGTGTAATTTTAATAAAAGCTGGCTCAACTAATTAAAAATACTTTTAAACAGTCAAGTTTCCTGAGCAATCCGTATTTAGATAAATGGGCAAAGGCATTACCGCCAGCGTTCTCTCAGCCTTCTCTGGGACTACTATCAACAGAAAGTTTAATATGGCAAGTCTTGTATTTAAGCTCACGCTTTTGGGGTTACATTCTCAGGTCTTTAATGGGGGAAACTGCAGAACATAACTGCCATTACACAGTAATGGCAGTTAAATAAGAGTCCTCACGAAAGGATTAGAGCATACTTTTCTATTCGTCCTTCAAGGACAGACTTTGTTTGATTCTAATAATCCAATGATGTGACAGAACTGATGCCTTTTAGCTTTGCAAGTGGGTTATGTAATATCTCTTATCCAGCTGATCATGATTTTGAAGTTTTGACTATGAATGAAAATGTTACCCCCATCACAATATGCAGGGTGTGTAGACAAAAGCTTTCCCTTAGCTAACTATATGAAAAGATAAACATTGCAGTAATCCATGTGACCCAAAATGGGTAAAAGCAAAAGACTAGCTTCCCCTTGAGAAGAAAAATTTCAGACCTATGAAAAGGACAACAATACTAATAAAAAAAATTGTATTTACTTAGAAGCATTCAGAATGTCAACAAAACAGCTGCAATTTTTTTTGCAATTACAGAGTGGTATTCAGTTAACAGAACAACAATTATCTTCGTATAAGCTGCATCAGAGACAACTGAAGGTGAAAAAAAAAAACCAAAAAAAAAACCAAAAAACAAAAAACTACCGTCCCCATATATAACTAATTTGTGCTGTGCACCAACAAGAACCTGCTTTAAATTTCCATGCCAATTTACAACCCCCAGACTGTACCAGGCAAGGTTAGTGGCTATTGAAAATACCACCAGGACAGGGCTATCTAAAGACACATTCGGTAGTGTGTTAACTATACAAAAAAAGACACTGTACAGTTTAAAAACAAATCTTACACAGCCTTACATTTCAATTTTTTTTCTTTAAAAGGAGTGAGTTGTGTACAGGGGGGTTAAATGCTTTATAGACAAGAAAAAAAAACTGCGCTAGAACCAACTTATTCATCATCATCATCTTCTTCTTCATCTTCGTCTTCCTCCTCTTCTTCCTCTTCCTCATCCTCTTCATCCTCCTCATCATCTTCCTCTTCCTTCTTTTTCTTGCTCTTTTCAGCCTTGACCACCCCCTTTTTCGCTGCATCGGGTTTTCCTTTAGCTCTGTAGGCAGCAATATCCTTCCAAAACAAATGGAGAAAATAACAGAAGCCAAAAAAAAATAAAGAAACTCCACACATAAAACTTCCACAGCACACACTGGCCCACTGAACCTTCCCAAACAGATCATGGGAAAAGGCACACACAAATGAACAATTAGCAACCTATAATCATGGAATGGTCGTCGAATGATATTTGTTTTGTTATGCCTCACCTAGGCACAATTATTTACCACATTCTAATTCTAGTTTAAGAGAGCCAGAAGACAGAGACCGATCAAAGGGTAACACTGCCACCTTCTGAACACAAAATAGCAGTCTACAGGTTCACAGCCAGACCCTAATCCATAGGAGAAAACTGGGGGGGAAAAACTTGCCAGTAAGTATGCAGTTACACCTAGAGGTGGACATTTCCAGAATAAATGGCTTAAAATAAAAATTAGCTTTTAATACTTAGTATTTCAATTTAGGTATAAGAGTTACAACCTTCTTTCATCCTATTTACAATAACTTTGGCAGACTTGAAATTTAAGTGATTCTCCCCACAAAGCTAACATAATGTCAATAAAAATCTAGACAGTACGTATATACAGTGACTTTGTACAAACTATTTTTGTACTTAACACTTAACTGGTTAAAAAATCATTCTCACTAAAAACCACTGAAATTCCCTCAAATTCTGAAGCATTGAGAAATAAAACTAAAGCCTGGTGGTAGCAGCTCACACCTTCAATCCCAGCAAAGAGCAGACAGAAGCAGGCAGATCTGAGTTCGAGGCCAGCCTGGTCTAGTCAAAACTACACAGAAACTCTAGTCTTGGGGGGAAAAAAAAGGAAAGAAATAAAAGTAAAAACAACTCAAACATATGGCCTTGGCTCAGAGGCAGATTAGAAATTAACAATGTATCGGTCCTTCCTATTTGAAAAGTATAATCTGCAAACAGGAAATTAAGAGCCATCACATATAATCAAACACCTGGCACCCCCTTATCCTCTCTGAAGCAAATCCACACTCCTTACCTTCTCGTACTTTTCCTTCAGCTTGGCAGCCTTCTTCTCGTAGGGCTGCTTGTCATCTGCAGCAGTGTTGTTCCACATCTCCCCTAGTTTCTTTGCAACATCACCAATGGACAAGCCAGGGTGCTCTCCTTTGATTTTTGGGCGATACTCAGAACAGAACAAGAAGAAGGCCGAACTAAAACCAGAAATTTTAATTTTAGGATTTTAACAAAACCAAACCCCATCAAGTCTGCATAAGTACCTGCTAATTCATACCACACAATGGATAGAGTGTAAATATTTAATTACATATGCACTGATATAGGAATATTCTGAATTAGTTGAGCAATTTCTAAAAATACAAAAGGGCCAAAAATCAGTGACATACTGTGCAAAGGAATCAAGCACATTAAGTCAAGTGCCCTCATACTCCTAGCCAACGTGAGTTACAGATGACACCTTAAATACAGGGCCTCACATTCTCAGTCAAGAAGCCAAACACTACATTCAAGGTGGCTCAATCAACTCACTACTATGAATCGCTTCGAAATAAAAACCAGATACTTACGGAGGCCTCTTGGGTGCATTGGGGTCCTTGAACTTCTTTTTGGTCTCCCCTTTGGGGGGGATGTAGGTTTTCATTTCTCTCTCATAACGAGCCTTGTCAGCCTTTGCCATGTCTTCAAATTTCCCCTTTTCTTTAGCAGACATGGTCTAGAAAAGTTATTTGTAAGCTTGACATAGGAATATTTAATAAGCCACCCTAAAACACTTAAGCAGGAAATGTCCCTGGCTATTTAATAGCCACACTGAGAACAGCTAGCCAGGCCCCTTCATGCTAATTTGGAATTAGCCGGCTGCCAGTCTTCTAAAACCCTCTTACCTTCCACCTTTCTGAGCACTTCTTAGAGAACTCTGAGAAGTTGACAGAGGCATCCGGGTGCTTTTTCTTGTGCTCCTCTCGGCAAGTTTGCACAAAGAATGCATATGAAGACATTTTGCCTCTCGGCTTCTTAGGATCTCCTTTACCCATGTTTAGTTGATTTTCTAAAATAAAGCATTTGACATTAGTTGAGGAAATTATGAAACCAGCAAGCTTCAAACTGCTCAGGGTGGCAAGGCAAACCGAAGTTTGTGTTATTTAACACAACAGTGACGACAATCTCCCATGAAAACCAGACAAGAACACTGCAAGAGATAAGCCAATTCCTAGAAGTGGCCATGCCACGGAGGGGACAGGACAGGGAGGGGGGAGGGCAGGGAAACACGAGGGGACCGTTCCGTGCCCCAGCTCGGTCTCACAGAGTGCGGGCACAGATACACTCAAGCATTCCCTATCTCTCTGTCCGTGTCTTTTCTGAATGACCGCTTAACTAGAAACCATTTTTAAATCTAAAAAAGGAAGAAAAAAAAAAAGCCGACAAAACGCATTTTAAAAAAAGAAAAACCCACCCTGTCCACTAGTGGATTCTGCAGTGTACAGGAACGGCCAGCAAACCTTTGAGAATCACAGGCCTACAAAAGCAAAAGGGGGTGGGGGGTGGGGGAGCCCAAAACAATAAATGCCCCCCTTGTGCACCCAAAGTTTACCCGGCTTTAGGAACACCCTGCCTCCGCATCAAACTTTGCTCGGGAGGGCGGAGGCGGCGCTGGGACCCGGCCGGGAGAGGCCGCCGCGTTTCCTATCGCTTTGGCCCCGAGATGCGTTTCTGCTCTGACTAAACACGTCCGGTCTGAAGTTTCTCCGAGTAAACAAGGATGAGGGACAAAAGCCACTCCTGCCGCCCCCCCCCCCACACCGCCACGGGGGCGGCTGGCTGGTTTTGTTTTTTTGTTTTTTTAAAAAGCCGACCCGTGGAAAGTTGGGGTGCCCCGGCGCGCGCGGGCAGGGCTCCCCGCCTCCGAACTTGGCTGGCGGCGGAAGGGGGGGCCGCAGCTCCGGGCGGGCCGGGAGGCCGCCACGTGCGCTCGCTCCGGAGGCCGCGGGCTCGCGCCGCCGCCCCCATTTTGTCGGCCGCGGCGCAGGGAGAAGCCCCGCTCGAAATGGGGGCTGGCTCCGCCCGCGGCCGCCAGGGCCGGCGCACGGAATGGCCGCTGCGCGTCTTCTCCGCCTGCGCCGCCGCCGCCGCCGCCGCCGCGAGGGCGAGCGCGAGCGAGAATATGGCTCCTTCCCTTTGTGTGCGCGCGCGTGTGTGTGCGAGTGTGTGTGTGCGAGTGTGTGTGAGTGTGTGAGACCGAGGCGCGCGGCGGGCGGGGCGCTGGCGCACTCGCCATGGCGGCGGGGGAGGGGCGGGGGCGCGCGGCTCCCCTCCCCCCGCGGCCCCCGCGCCGTCTCCCTCCGCGCGCCCCGCCGCCCCCGCACGGAGAACGCGGGGCTGCGAGGAGAGAGGGGAGCGAGGAGAGGGGGTGAAGGAAAAAAAAAAAAAAAAAAAAAGTTGCCTCAGAACTGCTGCGCCCAGCTTCCCCCGCCCGCACGCCCGCCTTGTTTTCTCTCCAGCCAGCAGCGCCGGGCCGAGTCAGCCATGTTCCAGCGAGCGCAGCGGCGCCGCTCCCCCCCTGCCGCCCGCTCGCCCGCCGCCGCGCCCGGCCCGAGTCGCCCCGCACGGCCGCCCCCGGCCCACCCGCGCCGCCCTCGCCCGCAGCGGCGCCCCGCCCGCCGCCCCGCGCTCCCCGCCACGGCCGCCCATGCAGCCGGGAAGCGCCGCCGCTGCCCGCTCAGCGCACGCCGCCCGCCCGAAACGCTCGGCCCCGGGGCCCACGAACACGTTAAAAAAAATTTTTTTTAGAAAAATAATCTGAAACAAAAAAAAAAAATTTTTTTTTTTTTTGCGCCAGTGAAGCGCCGCCGCCGCCGCGGGTGTGAAGTGGCGGCCGCCTGAGGCCCGCGGCTCGGCGCGGGGCAGCGTTCGCGGCGCCCGGCGGAGCCTCGCTCCGTGCGCAGTTCCCCCCACGGTCCCCCCTCATTTGCCTTTGTGTGGAGCCTGACCCGCCGGCTCCGGGCCGCGGGGATCCGGCCGCCGCGCGGGCGACGAGGCTGCCCGAGGCGCTCTCCCCGCCGCCGCGCCGCCCCGCACTCACCCTCCGCGAGGCACAGAGTCGCCCAGTGCCCGTCCGGCTCTCGCTTGCCCCGGCGCTGTCTCTATGGAGCTCAATGTACTGCAATGGCTGTGAGAGCGGGAGCCAGACGCAGCCTCCTCACTCTCTCCGCTCTGTAACATTACTCTCCAGCCAGCGCGCCTCCTATTGGCTACCGCCAACTCACGGGGCTCGTTCATTGGCCCGATTCCTCCCATTGTCCTGACCAGAGCCCGCCAGCCATTGGCCGCCTGCGAGGACACGTCACCGAGGATTGAAACAGCGCGCAAATCTGAATGTGTGTGTGTGTGCCGGGCCGAGAGGCTGAGGCGGGAGAGGCAGCGGCAGCGGCAGCAGCTGCCGCGGCGAAGCGGAGCTCTATGGTGTCTGTGTGCCTGCGTCGGGCCCGAGCTAGCCCCACGCCCGAGCCGTGGCGCGCGCGGCCAGGGCCCGGCTCGGCCACGGCGGCCGCCGCGTCCGCAGGCTCGGGCGGCTCCCGCAGGCCCGCCCCCCCTCCCGCCCCGAGCCGTTGGGACCCGCGGCCCTGGCTTGCCGAGGCCTCCCCGGCTGAGCCGACGGCTTGTGGGGGCCGCGGCCCAACCTCGGGGGGGCTCTGCGGGCTCCGGGACGGCCGTGCTGCCGCGGCCCACCGCAGGGCGCCCCTTCCGCCGTGCCGCCCGGTCCGGAGGCCTGGTCTGCCCCCGCGAGCAGGCGTCCGGTTGCACCCCTTTTTCTGGGTTTGCTCGAGTTTCTCGGGACTTCTGGAACTTTTTTCTTTTTTTTTTTTTAAGCGAAGCACAAAGCACTGTTTTGAGCTTCCCGGACACCGAAGCCTTATTCCGGGGTGTTCATGCCAGGCACGGGGTTCTGATAAGGGCTGCTCTTAGGAAATGTCTGGGAGGGCCCGGCTGCAATGAGCGTCCTGAGAGGCCGCGCTCCCCCCACGCCGTCCACACACCCCGGCTGTTTCTGTGGTTCGTGTGCATTACTGGGAGAATCAAACGAATCTTTGTGATGGCTATCTCCCCCTCCGATCACACCACTTAGCGCATACACCTACCTGCTCTAGGGTTACCAGCCGGGGAGGGCTACTGTTACCAGAAGGATTAGAGGCCCAAACCCACTCTGCAAGCTGGCTGGGAGTCACACTTCGGGCTGCAGGGAAAACAGGCCAGCCAGGTCCAAAGGCTGCGCGCTTCCATTAAGAATCCTTCGTGAATCTACTATCCCTTCCTTTCAAGGGGGGCAGACCACACCTCTTCAGTTACAACAGACGTCCCCCATCTTTTCTGCTCTCTAATGACATCTCATAGACTTCCCAACCCAACAAAGAATTCCCCCAAAATGCAACCGATCCAAGTCAAAACAGAGCACACTGGGTTAGATTTCTTTACCACTTCCCAGGCTCTATTATCTAATGGATTTGCTCCAATTTATTATGCTTGGTGAGAATAGGTTTAGATAATCTTTTCTGGCCAGTGTTTTTTAAAGACCATTGTTGTTTTTTAAAAAATACACTCTTGGTCTCAGGGAATATTGTGTGAATGGACAGTACACTAAACACACACACACACACACACACACACACAGCCCTGTAGTTCCGGGTGAGATGGCACACGCCTTTAGTCCCAGTATTCAGCAAGCAGAGGCAGGAGGAGCTCTGTGAGATCCAGACTAGCCTGGTCTACACAGTGAGTTCCAGGACTGTCCAGGACTACATAGTGAGACCCCATCTCAAACACCAAAAACAACAACAAAACAAAACGCTGTAGTATTACGGACTATATAAACAGGCATTGTGCGCTACCAGTATTTTAAAATAAATGTTAACTTTTAAATTGTTGTTTTCACGTATATTCCACCTTCTACCTGCTACAAATCAAGTTTTGTAATTTAGATACATCTACGTAATTTTAGTCCTATGACAGCAGAGGGGCAGGAGATGGCTCTGTGGTTCAGAGTACTTCCTGTTCTTGCAGAAGACATGGGTTCAATTCCTAGCACCGACATAGCAGCTCACGTGCATACACACACGCATACATATATGGATAGTTAAGATATTTTCAATAGCATCCCCACTGCTAAAATGTGGTTTCCATTTGAACATGGTACTGTCAATATTTTCCAGCACTGGTACTGGTCCAGCTGCCCACTCTACTAGTTTATCTAGACTAGGCTTCTGCTTTTTTAATGGCCCATAGAGCAAGAAGAGAGAACTGGGCCCACAGGAGGCTTCCTTTTGGGTAGGGTGGCGAGCAATGGGCCCTGGAGTTAACCAGCCATCAGTTTAAATCTGTCCATCCCTGTGCACCAGGGTTCACATCCTTAAAACACGACCAAAGCTTACTGTGAGGATTACGTTTTATTTTTCAGATACAGGGTCTTGCTGTGAAGCACAAGCTGGCCTCTCCTTTGTTGTGTCTCACAGTTTAGTGTTTTCTTCTTAATTTTATTTAATAAAATGTGTGTGTGTGGTGCTGGGACCTTGTACCTCCAGCCCTAGGATGGCCCAACCCATTTCGAGAAGGGCCTTCTATGTAGCCCAGGTTGTCTGTCCTCTAAGTCATGAGCCTCCTAGGATTCCAGGCCTGTGCCACCATAGCTGGTGAACTTTCTCTTTTAATTTAAAATTATGTTATACAGACGCCTTCCGTCCCAGAACTTAGAAAGTCTCAAATATAACCAATCTTGAGGGTTTTTTTTTTTCATATTTTAATTTTATGTGAAGGCAAATGGTTGCAAATCCAGTTAGGCTTTTTATTTGTCTTGTTATTTTTCTTCACCTTGAAGAGCACTAATCTTCCCCTCCTCTGGGGCCTCGCTGTTTTAAAGATTCCTCTAGCAGAGAGTTTGACTTCTGTATTTGAGACAAGATTTAGGTCAGAGGCAGAGGGTTTCCCAACGCCCCGAGTTCAATCCCCAGCACGTGCGCGCATGTACGCGCGGGCACACACACATTTTAAAAATACATACGTTTAAAAAGTAGAATGGACACTAATTTTCAGTCCTCATCTCGCAACCCTGATGCCCAGCCTTTCCTTCCATCTGAAGCATTAGCCATAAATTAATAGATATTTTGTTTAGCTCTTGGGTGGTTTACTCCGAATTAAATCATCTAACTGGAAACGTCTGATCACCTCCCTTAGCCAAACCAGTTAAGAGACCTTCCTGCTGTTTATCCGGGACCAGTTTTTACTGTGAGGCCCAAGCTGCCCTCAAGCCTTCTGTTCTCCCACCTCTGCCTCTCCAGGATGGGGTCACGGTTTCCTCCACTAGCCTGCATTCTACTCCCTTCTTCGACGATCCCTAGGACAGGCGGAGGGCTCTCCTCCTTTGCCCTCTTACAATGCTCTGTCCATGAACTACTGGTCTCCGAGTTGTGACTATGCGGTGACTGCTCTGTTTGCCCCACCCCCACTGTCCCTCTTTCTTACAGCCTGGGACTCACCTTCTCTTTATGTCCCAGGTACTAGTACAGTGCCTGACATGTAGCAGGTGCTCAAATTAAGTCTGTTGAGCAAATGAATTAGTAACTGAGTGAGTACTTAACTGTGCATTATTTTAATTATTTTCCCCCCTGTCTTTGGGTCTAAGTTTTTTGTTGTTGTTGGTTTTTTTTAATCAGAAGACAGGAGAATAGAATAATATGTTGTTCCACACAGACAGAGCATAGATGCTAACTGAACCCCATCCATGTAATTTCAAAATGAGGACTGGATGTGGCGGCACACACCTTTAACCCCAGCAGTCAGGAGACAGAGGCAGGCGGGTCTCTGTGCATTTGAGGCCAATCTGCTTAGAGAGCTCAGGCCAGTCAAGGCTACACAGTGAGCCCCCCACTCTCTCAGAACTAACTAAACATATATGAAGAGGCAGGGACTGGAGAAACAGCTCTGTAGTTGAGACGCTGGCTGACCTTCCGGAGGACCGGATTCCACCTCCAGCACCCACATAGGCGCTCACAACCACCCACAACTCCAGTTCCAGGGGACCCAGCATCTTCCTCCGGCCTGTGAGGTACCGGGCATGCATGCGGGACACAGATATTCACGCTAGCACAACACCCATACACATATAATAAAAAATTAAATACAAACAAAAATGAGGAAGCAGAGTGAGGGGTGTGTGTATGTGTGTGTGTATGTATGAGGGCTTCTTGAATATAAACAGACATATACAATTTTGTTTATTTTAAATTTACTTTGGTATTATTATTATTATTATGGTGATGATGATGTGTGTATGTGAGGGCCTGTGTGGTGGCCTGCATACAGAGGCTAGAAGGCAGCTTCTCTCTGTCTCTCTCTCTCTCTCTGTTTTTGTTTTTTCCAGACAAGGTATCACTGGCTGTCCTGGAACTCACTCTGTAGACCAGGCTGGCCTGGAACTCACAGAGGTCTGTTGAGGAAGTTTATTTTTAGTTACGTTTGAAAATGGTTCTATGCACTGTTGGGTGAGGGTCTGCCTAGGTTTTTGGCGTTTCATGTTGTTTGCAGGCGTTGGACTTCTGTGGGGCATGTTTAATTGCTAATGATCTGCATGTGCTCTCAGTAGAACACCTGAGGAGTTCTGAAAGAATAAAAACACCTGAGCTGAGGCGTTTGGGGTTCCACTGTCAAGAATGGCGCTGGCCATGACGGCGGTTCCTTCTGCTAAGGTCTGGCAGAGTTTCCATCTATGAGAAGGCCTCCTTGTGTTCTTGGCTGAACCACCCCAGCAGTGAACCACCTCAGAGAGCTCTGCCCCCCAAGCGCCGGGATTAAAGGCGTGTGCGGGTCCCTGGATGACAATTTTCCAAGAGTAGATGTTCTCCTTCTCTACAGGCTCCGGGATGGGATTTAAGAGGTCAGGCTTGTGCTACAAGCGCCTCTGCCATAGTGAGCTGTGGCAGGCCGAGCGAGCGTACATCACAGAAAACCGAAAGTACGCGCTTAAAAGTAGTTTCTGAGCAGGGCGTGGCAGCGCATGCGCACGCCTCTAATCCCAGCACCCCGGAGGCAGAGGCAGGCAGATCTCTGAGTTCGGGACCAGCCTGGTCTACAGAGTGCGTTCCAGGGAAGCTGGGGCTGTGTAGAGGGACCCTGTTTCCAAAAGCAAGCAAAGATAGCTTCCAACAGAGTCTGGAGACTGAATGAGGGAGGGAAAAGGGCAAAAGTCAGCCGCAGAACGTAGAGGCTCCATCAGCCGAAGGGCAGCCTCTCCGAAGCAGGTCAGTGAATTCTCGTTTCCTTTGACCATTTCTGAAAAATGAGCAAATAGCAAACCAGAGCACACCACGAGGGCAGACACTGAAGATCTCTCGAGGCATGCGGCACACACCTCCCAGCCGCATCCTGGGGAGGATGAGGCAGAAGCATCCCAAGTTTGATGTGGGCTTCTACGGACATTAGTTCAGAAAACGAACACAAGCCAGACATCACACATACAGAAAAAAAAAAAAATTAGGATGTTGAAAATGAAGGAGAAATGATGGAGGAAAAGAGTAAAACTAAAGATTTGGGTGAGAAGTTGTAGGGTTTCATTTTTTTTTTTTTTCCTTTTTACTCCTTTGCTATCTGTATCATTGAGAAAAATAAACGTAAGAAAAAAAAATGCAGCCCAGTGGTGGTGGCACAGGCCTTTAATCCCAGGCAAGAGGCAGGAGGATCTCTGAGTTTGAGGCCAGCCTAGTCTACAGAATGAGTTCCAGGGTAGCCAGGGTTACATAGAGAAACCTTGCCTTGAAAAACACACCAAACAAAAATAACAGCAAGAATCAAAGTGCTCGTTGGTATGTGGAGATTTGTGCCTGTGAGTGGAAACTCAGGTCTGTGTTTGTAGGCTGGCCTTGAACTCCTGATCTTCCTGCCTCCACCTCCCAAGTGTTGGAATTAGAAGTGTTCTTCTATACTTTACCTGGCCAAATGAAGATTTTTATACTTTCTCTTTTTAAAAATTAATTTTCTTATGTGTGAGAGTGTTTTATCTGCATGCATTGTACGTCTGTGTACATGTGTGCTGGACACCCCTGAAGGTCAGAAGACGGTGCTGGATGCCCTGGGACTGGAGTTACAGAGTGTTGTGAACTATTATGTGGGAGCTGGGAGTTGAACCAGGGTCCTTTGGAAGAACAGCCAATGCTCTTAATCCACCGAGCCATTTCTCTTGCCCCTTTATACTCTCTTTTTAAAGAAAGGTCTATTTATCCTTTCATGTGTATGAGTGTTTGATCACGTGTGTGTTCTGTGCACCACGTGCGTGCCTGGTGCTCTCATGGGGCCAGAAGACGGCATTAGAGCCCCTGGAACTGGAATTACAAATTTTGAGTCAACATGTGGGAGCTGGAAGCTGAAGCCCAGGTCCTCTGCAAGAGCAACAAGTGCTCTTAACCACTAAACCATTTCTTTAAACCTGAAACTTGTTAAGTTAAAAATACTAAGTACAATTAGCATCTATCAGTCATTGTATATTACCATTTGTTCGTGAACACCCCACCCTCATTTCTGTAAGACGGAATCATGTAGCCCAGGCTAGCTCACACTTTTATTCCTTCTTTATTCCTACCCCTTGAGTTTCGGGATTGGAGGTGGATACCACCATGCCTAGTTTTAACATTTAGTTTGAACTCTGTCTGGCTTAGACATATTCAAATGCTTCACCCCCAAAGATGGAATAGAAAGATTAAAGCAATAGCTTGTGGAATCCTGTCTAGAAGCAAGCGCTCTGCCTTCCATCCCCGACCCCAACTCCATGTGTGCTGACCTCTGGTAGCCGCTGAGCCCTTTACTCAGTCTCTCGTGCTTAGGGGTACCGTCTAACGTGAAAGGGTGCTTTGTGAAGGGGGTGCAGAGACAGACTTGAGATTAGGGGAGTGAGGTGGTCAAAGGTCAGCTGTGGGGAGACCTCTGTGTCAGCTGTGGGGAGCTCTCTGGAAACCCCCCCAGTGCTTCTGTGGCTTCAGCTGTGGTCAGCACGGAGGCCACCAAAGTTAGTTCATACAATTACTTTCCAAGAGTAGACTGTTTCACTGGTTAGCAAGGCAGCAATGACCAGGCCTTACCTTTTAAAAAAAAGGTTTTTATTAATTTGTTAATTTTCATGTGTATGTGTGTGCACATGTGTGTAGAGAGAGGTCCTCGTGTGGGTCCCAGGGATCAAACCCATGCCACCAGGCTCAGCAGCAAGCACTTTACTAGAGAGCCATCTCCCTGGGCCCAGGTTCTGCCTTCTTGAGAGTATTGATCTAGGGTTAGTCCAAGACCAGTGCTCTCAAAGGTTTTAGGAGGGACCATAGCTAAAGTCCTTAAAAATAGTAATCTTGGACCAGGAAAAGGCTCACAAGATGGCTTCGTGAATAAAAACACTCACTGTGCAAGCCTGACTCTGAGCTCAGTCCTCAGAACCCCTGTGGAAGGAAGCATCGGCTCCCGAAGGCTGTCCCCTGACCTACACATACATATGCACTGTTACTGTTTCAGCAGTGTGCACGCGCGCGCACACACACACACACACACACACACACACACACACGCACAGGCTGAACAAAATTAAGTTTTCATTTTATTTTAATAAAACCTAAAATAATAATACAATCAGGAAAGTTCATTCTTCTTAGGGTTTGACCTGAGGAATTGTGTCAGCAAATCAAATTCAGCCTCTCTATCAAAAGTGGCCGTTAAAGTTTGATTCCGGAAGGTCCGCACAGGCTTCATTTCTGTGTGCTGGTCACTAGCTTGTGGCGCCACGTTGGGAGACTGTGGAAGCTTTTGGAGTGGGGGGGGTCTGGGAGACCTAGACTCCTGGATACCTTTGAAGGGCACCAGCCTTTGAAGGGTCTGGCTCCTGACTCCAGCACTCTCTCTCTCTGCTGCTTAGTCTCTCAGGATGTGAACAGCTTCTGCCTCAGTTTCTCCAGCCAGGCCGTCAGGGGCTCTGCCAGGTCTCCCCTCTCTGATGGACAGAAAGTCACATCAAATGCATCTTCCCTTGTTCCTGTCTGGTATTTCAGTCGTAGCACTACAAACCTGATGCTGTATACTTTGAAGAAATAAATACCTGCTTACACATGCAAAGGTAGCTATAATAAACCAGAGACGCCAGCAAGTGTGGGTGAGCACGCGGAAGAATTAGAATATGTCACCGTTTCGAAAGGAAAATGACAGACGGGACTTTGGGAAAGAGTTTCTCAAAAGGCTCAACACACAGTTAGCCAAGGGCACGACAGATCCTCTCCCAGGCCTTTACCTGGAGAAATAAAAACGTCCACACAAAAACCTGCACGCGTTCACGGCAGTGCTCTCTGTAACATACCCAAGGTGAGTACAATCAACCCGTCCATCAGCTAAGGAGCTGATAAATAAAATGTGACATATTCATGCAGTTGGTTGGTTTTTTTATTTTCAGCAAAATTTTGTGCACACTCCCCCCATTTTTTATTTTTATGTGTCTAGGTGTTTTACTTGCATGCATTCCTGTGCCCCATGTGTGTACCTGGTGCCTTCAGAGGCCAGAAGAGGGCATTGGCTCCCCTGGCACTAGAGTTACAGTTGGTTGTGAGCGGTCGTGACTGCCAGGTCCTCTGCAAGAACAAGAAGTGTTCTTAAACCACTCCAGCCCCTGTTACTGTGCTTTTTGAGACTTCCAGTAGGCCCAGTGGGCCTGGAGCTCACTATGCAGACCAGGCTGGCCTTGAACTCACACAGATCCACCTGCCTCTGCCTCCAGAATATTGTTTTGTGTTTTATTTCTTGTTAGCCTCTGGGACGGAACCTAGGCCTCCCGTGAGGTAGGCACAGGTCTATCCCTGAGCCTTTTTCCCCTTCTTAAAAATCTTGTGACCAATGGCTGGGTGTGGTGGCGCACACTTATAATCCCAGTGTTCTGGAGGCAGAGGCAGCAGGATCTCTGTAAGTTCAAGGCTAGCCTGTCTAAGAGCAAGTTCTAGAACAGCCAGGGCTAAACAGTGACCCTGTCTCCAACTGCCCCTTTCCCCCCTCAAAAAAATCATTTTTTATTGTTTTATTTTTGAGAGAAGGTCTCATTCCCTGAGTTATTGAGGCTGGTCTTGATTTGTGAACCTCCTAGCTCAACCTCCCAAGTAGCTGGGATCATAGGCCTTTCCACCATCAGACTAAGCACAATTAAGTGTTACCCGGCAGGCAAGGGGAATGAGGGCTGGGAGATGGCTCAGTTGGTAAAGTCTTGGCCTGCGACCATAAAGGCCAGGGTTCAGTTCCTAGCACCCATGTAAAAAGCTAGATCTAGTGTGCTGGTCATTCTTGTGTTAGGTAATGGAGACCAGAGGATTACTGGGGCTTGCTAGAATGCTGGCCAGCCGAGCCTAAGCAGCAAGCCCCAGGCTAGTAAGAGATCCTGTTTCACAAAACAAAGTCCCTTCTGATCAACACCCAAGATTGGCCTCTCGCTTCTATGTACACACGTATATACATACGTGATACACACAAGCTTACATACACACAAGCTTACATACACAGAGACACGACAAGGACACAAACCACATGATCGCTTCTATATGTGATGTCCAGAGTAGGAAGACCAGGATTCTCAGGGTTTTGGGGGAAGGGGAGTGCCTGCTGCTGTGTCTGAGGTTCTCTTCAGGGCGACTTCTGAGCTCTAAAATTAGACTGTAGCAAGCAATGGCTGCACAGCCCAGACTGCCCCAGACCACAGAGCTGTGCACTCTAAGTGGGTAAATTGTATGGCGTGTGAATTACATCTTGAGGAAGCAGTTTCTTGAAAAAGTCATAAACATCTCATGAGTGGTTCTGTTCAAGCGAGCAGACAAAGCCAAGGATAAGCCAGATCCTTGCCAGCCCGTTCTCCCAAAGCCCTCCTGCTGTCCTGGCCCTCGTCTTCATTAGGTACAAATTTCACCTACTCTAGGAGTTGAGAGTTCTATGCTTAATCTGTATTTTTGCTACAAAATAGTAATTTTCAGAGAGAGCCCTTTCTAAGCCCTTTCTAAGGGATACTTTGGGAGGTTTGACATGAGAGCTCGGGGTGACCCGAGAAGAAAGTTGAGTGACTCAGGGTCGGATGAGACAGTGCAGACCTGCAGCCTCCTGGCCTCATCTCACCAGCCTGCTTCATTTTGGGTTTTTAGAGGTTGGAATTTGGCTCTGGAGAGATGGCTCCACGGTTAAGAGCTATCAGTGGCCCAGCAGAGGACCTGAGTTTAGTACTTAGCCCCCACATGGAGCCGTCTTCTAATCTTTGGGGGTTCCTGCATATGATCTACGTAATCTCACGTAGGTACACGCATATACACTTTTTTTTTTTTTTTCCGAGACATGGTTTCTCTGTTGTAACTCTGGCTGTCCTGGAACTCACTCTGTAGACCAGGCTGGCCTCGGAACTCACAGAGATCCACCTGCCCCTGCCTTCCCTGAGAGCTGGAATTAAAGGTGTGTGCCTGCACCGCCCAGCTACACATACATTTTTTAAAAATCTTAAGTTGGAATTTTTTCACAATTAAACAAAAACCTAGATAGTTGGCTTCTTTTGAAAAATCAGAGGTCCCAGCCCAGGTGGGATACCCATGGCGGCGCGTGCTTTCAATCCCAACACTCAGGAGACAGGGGCAGGCGGAGCTCTATGTGGTCAAGGCCAGGCCAGGCTATATTGAGTTTCAGGACAGCCAGGACTACTCAGAAACCCTGCCTTGAAAACAAAAACAAAAACCAAGAAAAAGGAAACAAAACAAACAACAAAACAAACAGCCAACAACAAAACCCAAAACAAACAAACAAAAAAGAAAAATCAGAGGTCCCATACGTATTCACAGGGCAAGGACCCTACAGAGTGGAGAGTGGCTGCCTCTTTCCGCAGAGTCTGCGTTCTTTATTTGTTATTATCCCCATGGTTCTTAAGGACGCCGCCTGACTTCTTACCGAACCATGCCAACTGCCTGGCTTCTGTAGATGCCTGAGTTTGCAGTTCGTGTGGTTCCTTTTTCCTCAGTTGTTCTGAGAATCACACCAAGGGCCCTTGTGATGAGCAAGACCTCCCCGACAGGGTTATACTGTGTCCTGATGTCTTCTTTCTTTTTTTCCCCTCTCCTTGACTCTGTTGGTGGTACTGAGGATCTCAGGGCCTTTTACATGCAAGGACTCCGACACACTGAGCAAAACCCCAAGCCATTTATTTTGAGACGGGCTCTCTGTAAGTTGCCCAGGCTGCCCTCGAACTTGCAAGCCTCATGTCTCAGTGTCCACCCACTCCCAGTAGCTGGGATTACAGGCTTGAGCCATGGAGGAAAGTCCTGAGATTCTCTTAACCCCAGAGTTCCTTTCAAACCATGTGGAGTGGCCCATGTCTGTAACCTGAATATCTAGGAAGCTGAGGCTGGAGGATTTCAGGTGTAAGGCAAGCCTGAGCTACATAAGACCCTAGCTACTGATAGTAGGAGCACACACCTTTAATCCCAGCACTCGGAAGGCAGAGACAGGCAGATTTTATGAATTCAAGGCCACCCTAGTCTACATAATGAGCTCCAGGCCAGCCAGGGTTACATAGAGAGACCCTGTCTCAAAAAAGCAAAATCCAAAAAACAACAAAAAGGAGGCCCCCCCCCCAACTCAAACACAAACAAAAATCTAGAACGTGTATTGTCATCAAACTGAGCTAAGAGGGTCTCTCTGGGAAAAACCACTTGCGATGACACATGTATATTTTTTAAATTAAAAATTATAATTAAAATTGTTTTGTTTTTTTGAGACAGGGTTTCACTGAGTATCCCTGGCTATACTGAAACTCACTTTGTGGACCAGGCTGGCCTTGAACTCAGAGATTTGCCTGACTCTGCCAGGCATGCTTTGCCACTGCTGCCTCCACCACTGCTGCCTCCTCCTCCTCCTCTACCACCACCACACCACCACACCACCATACCACCACACCACCACACCACCACACCACCACACCACCACACCACCACACCACCACCACCACACCACCACACCACCACACCACCACCACCACCACCACCACCACCACCACCACCTCCACCTGGCTCTTAACTAAAAATGATCTTTAAGCATTTCTATCCATGTGCATGTCTGTGTGCATGCATGACATGTGTGTGGGTCCCTGTAGAGGCTAGACGAGGTGTTAGATTCCTGGGAGCTGGAGTTACAAAGTGGTGCTGGGACCTGAACCTGAGCTCAGGCCTCTGGAGGAGCGGTCTACAGTCCTAACCACTGAGCCACCTCCCCAGTCTCGATGTGGACCCTTGAGCTGAGTGCAGTCTGGCTACTCCACGGAGTGTGCCGGACAAGACTGAGAAACCCCGCTTCGTTTAGCACGCGTCTCCCATATGGGAAACACTGTACATAGATTACATCGTTGGATAGATGAAAGCCCTTCCCTAGCTCTCTTGAGGCCCTACACACCATCCCGGGTTCGAAGGGGTTCGAGAGGCAGGGTGGGGGTCATTCAGAGCTCCTGCTACCCAGGGTGTTAAGATCCTTTCAGAGTTGACGCTAGGGAGGACGTGCAGACTGCGGTGCGGTGGCCGAGATCGAGCAGCTGGGAGAGCGACCGAGTTAAGCCAGCATTTCCCGTGCTCTCCACCAGGCCACCTGACCTCTGTGTTGCGCTCTCCTGCCCGAATACGCCTCATCTCTCCATAGGATACATGGATGTGACTCAGCTTTAGCTCTCCTGGTTTTTGAATAGGACTCATATAGTTTGCAAAAACAAGATAAAACACTATAGACTATTAACTTCTGTGGAGTTGATTGTTGATTTATTATTTTATCGTATCACTGTTTGGCTTGCAAGTCTGTCTGTGCACTGCTTCTGTGCCTGGTGTGGGCAGAGGCCAGAAGAGGGCATCGTATCCCCTGGAACCGGAGTTACAGATGTTTGCTGAGCTGCCATGTTGGGTACTGGGAATTCCTCTACAGGAGCAGCCGGTGCTCATAACCTCCGAGGCATTCCTCCAGCCACAGTAGACTGATTCCTGCTCCCCGACCCCTTAATATTTAAATTTACTTTCTGACCCATCAAAGGGTTATGCATTTTTCTAAATGCTAGGTCACAGTAGCTGTAGAGCCTTGCTCCCAGCCCCGGGTAGCATCAGCCTGACAAGTGTAGGTGCTGAGGCCTATGGACACGGACAGTGAGAGAGGCTGGGGGGATATCCAATGCCCAGGGCCAGTGGCCAAGTTCCAGGCACAGCAACCAAAGCTGCAGCCAATCCTGTAGGTTGGTCCTGAATATGGAGAGACTTCACTCCCTCCCCGGATGCCGAGAGAACTCCCAGCAGACCTGGCAGCTGTCTTCCCGCTCCGGTGGTACATTTCCCAGCTTGAACTTACAAAGTTTCCAGCCAGCAGCCCGGGGATCTCTGCTAGAGAGACAGTGACCTTGCCATCCAAGATACCAGGCTTATTAGTTTCAACACGCTTAGTAAACGGGCACTCCCAGCACTAGGAACATGGAGGCAAGGGGGTGTGGGGTTTAAGGTCAGCCTGGGTTACCTAGTCAGGTGGTCACGACATGAAACAAAACACACACCCCAAACAGATAAGAAAACCCCCCACGAGAACACATATACCAAACAAACAGACAGGCCAAAGGGGCTCAGGGCATGACTCAGTTGTAGGACACTTCTTGCACTGGCCAGGTACTGCAGCAACAAAAATCAGATCCCAGACCCCAACCTCTAAGTGGCTCTCAGAGAAGCGGGGAGGTAACGGGCACCGGGTCCTGGGTGTTAGAGTGGAGAAAAAAAGTCCACAACAGAGCTTGCCTGCTTCGTGTAAAATACTGCTGTAGATCCCATTCTGAGGTTCCCTCTTGACTTCCAAGAACGGAAATAAGGAAGTAGGAAGACAGCACGGCTTAGTGCGTCCCGGCAGGAGAACTACCCACAAGAGCATAGCCACACGAAACGCCACCAGCCACACACCAGTGGCACTGGACCCCTGACATTGGGTCTAGGAAATATTCAGATGACAGCGGGTAATTTGGGTCTTTTCTTTCTTTCTTTCTTCCTTTCTTTCTTTCTTCCTTCCTTTCTTTCTTTCTTTCTTTCTTTCTTTCTTTCTTTCTTTCTTTCTTTCTTTCTTTCTTTCTTTCCTTCCTTCCTTCCTTCCTTCCTTCCTTCCTTCCTTCCTTCCTTCCTTCCTTTCTCTGTCTCTCTCTCTCTCTCTGTCTCTCTCTCTCTCTCTCTCTTTCAAAGATGTAATTCTGTTGCTATGCTGCCTAGGTCTGGTATCCAACACTGAGACTCGAGTGGTTCTGGGAGACTGTGCTAACTGCCAGGCCCTCCAGGGTCCAACTGTGTGTGTGTGTGTGTGTGTGTGTGTGTGTGTGTGTGTGTGTGTGTCTGTAACTTTCCAGAGTCTGTCCTGACCTTCCATCTTTTTTGAGGCAGGGTCTCTTTTGTTTGTGCTTTTGTGCTCTGTACTTTGAATTAGTTGGCTGAGCGCTTCTGGATGACTCTATTATCTGTCTTCGGGCTCAGTTCAGGAATACCCAGGTTACAGATGTCCGCCATCACATCCCACTCAGGGCAGCAGGATTGCGTGGCTGGCACTGTCATCTGATGAGCCATCTCCACAGCCTTTCTTTACCTGAGATAGGAGGGTCCCGCGCTTCCCACACTGGTGCTGAACTAACTCACTGTGTAGGCCAGGATGACCTTGAACCTGTGGTCCTCTTATCTCTCCCTCCTAAATGCTGGGGTTACACGTGTGTGCCGCTGGGTTAATGTGGTACTGGGATGGACCCCAATGCCTCCTGCATGGCAGGTGAGACCCCTTAACCCTGTAGTCATAACCTTGATCTGCCTTTATGGCAGATTAGTGCTACGTCACTAACAGATTGTTATAGATACCAGATTTACTGTCATACAAAAATATATGTAATGCTTGTCACAAGAAAAACTATTTTTAGAAGGAACCCTGATTTGAAGAAAAGTGTGTGTGTTGTGTGAAAAAAAAAAAGTCTGAACAAATATACTATGAAGCGTTGAAGCGTTGATAGTATTTATTTTTGGCAAGAGACAATCTTTATATTCTCTTTAGAATGCCCAAGTTTTCTACAATCAATTTATATTAGCAATAAAGCTTCTAGCCAGGGGTAATGGTGTACACCTATAATCCCGGCACTTGGCAGTGAGGGCAGGAAGGGTCAGGGGTTCCAGGGTAGCCTCTGTGACATAGCAAGTTTGAGGCCAGCCTAGGTTGTATGTGACCTTGTCTCAAAACAACAAACGAACAAGGCTCCATTTTATTTTATCTATTTTTTTGTACCGAGGCTTCAACTCAGGGCCTTAAACGAGTTCTCTACTACTAAGCCAAAGTCCTAGCCCTGTGACTCATATATACATATATAAAAAATATATTTATATATATAATTTATATACATAAATTATATTTAATATATATAAATTATATATATACATATATATATATATATATATATATATATATATATATATATATATAATATGTACATATAAAATGTGACCCATTAACTTAATTTAATTTTTTAAGGCTTGACAATTTTATTAGTATTTAAAAGAAGAATCTCCGGGGTAGGCAAGCCGTGAATCTCTTGAGTGTCTGCGACTCCAGTCCGGCTTGTGGGGTACTCTGTGGTCAAGAGCAGAGAGAGCCTTTGGAACCAGACACTCCCAGCCTAGAATCCTGGTCCCGATGTGTCCTAACCCCATCACCCATGACAATATGTAGGAAGTCTTGGGTCCATTTCCCAGGGTTCCTGTAATTCCAGTTCTCAGGAGGCTGAGGTAGGATTTCCAGAGTTAGAGGCCAGCCTGCGCTACAGACAATGAGTTCCAGGCTATCCTGGATACAAAGTGAGACCTTGCCTAAAAACAAACAAATAAGAAAGCAAACAGACAAAGAAGTAAATAATTAGATATCATTCTTCTAATGCATGTAATTCTACTGCTTTAGAGCTTCTCATTTTATTACATTTGCTTCCAAAATTAACTGCAGACTCCTCCCCAGGTCCTCAGAGCTCTCTCTACTACAGTGGATCTCCTCTCTTGCTTCACCCACCCCTTCCCTCAACCTCCACCAGCACGGACCTTGTACTTCCCTACCTTTGAGTCTTGGACAAGCTGTCTTTTTGGATTATAATGTCCTTTCCCTGTTGGGGCTGCTAAAGTCCAATCTGCCCTTTGACCTTCCCTGAACTTTATAATTGTCCACTCAGTGAGCTTTCTTTTAGGTCAGGATTTCCTGTCATTTTTGGGTGCACTTTTCTAAGGGCCCACAGTGTGTCATAATTACAATTTACTGCGTACGTTATAACCTATATTAATATCCTACATAGTTTGTTCTGTTCATGTTCTTTTCTCTAGCTTTCTTTTCCTTCCTTCCTTCTTTCTTTTCTCTTTCTCTCTCTCTCTTTTTTTTTTTTTGAGACAGGGTGTCATTGTGAAGCCCTGGAACTTAGAATGTAGACCAGGTTGACAGTGAATTCACAGAAAGGTCTACCTGCCCTTGACTTCTGTGCGCTGGGATTAAAGGCACAAGCCACCAAGCCTGCACTCTTTGCTCTATAGCTGCTAAGGAATGTAAAGGTGATTTTTAATTTCTTGCCACAACCACTGCACTGTTTGATATTCAATTTAAAAATCATGCTCAGGAGCTAGAGAGATGGCTAGCAGGTTACGGTCACCCACTGATCTTTACAGAACCTGGGTTACAGTCCCAGCACCCACACGGCAGCCCACAGTCACCTGTAACTGTGGTTATAGGGGATTTGACGCCCTCTTCTGGCCTTGTCAGGCACCTGCATGGTGCGGTGCGCACACAGACAAGCAGGCGTACACGTATACAGACACATAGAAGCAAGGATACAAAATTAGGTCTACAAAAAGACAAAAGATATCGAATTAACATAAAAATCAAAAGAGCAAAAGATGGAACCAACAAACGAGTGACAGGAAGTAGCTGTGACTAGGGTCCCTTCTCTTCCTGGACCGTCTGTGTGCTCCCCCACTGGGCTTAGGGGCACAGGGCAGAACGTACCCGCCCAGTGTCATTTTGACAGGTCAAAGTCAGTTGCTGCTAGCATTGCAGGGGCTTGGGTGTTATTTAGGGCGGTCCCTATCCTGATGATCTGGGGCAGTATCTTCACAAACTGTTGCTTTAACTGCCTTTCTTTTTGGCTGTGTGAAATGTTGTCGTTTATAAGCTTATAAATGCATTTATGAGTCATTCCATGTATCTTCTTAGAAATCTTTACAGTCCAAACAGGAATATCGGGTCTCGGACCTCTTTTTCAGTGCTAGGGAGAGAGGGCCTTACAGGCACCGGGCAAGTGCTGTCAATGAACTCTTGGGTTTGTCTTTTATTTTATTTATTCATCTATTTATTGTTTTTTGTTTTGTTTTGTTTGTTTTGAGACAGGGTTTTTTTTTTTGTGTGTGTAGCCCTGGCTATCCTGGAACTGATCTGTAGATCAGGTCTTGAACTCAGAGATCTGCCTGCCTCTGCCTCCCAAGTGCTGGGGCTATGTGCCACTACCGCCCAGCTAAAAAAAACCCTTTTTTTTTTTAAATAAAAAATTTTAGATGTATTTATTTTATTATTTTATGTGCAAAAGCGTTTTGTCTGCATGTATATATGTGCATCATGCTCATCCGTGGTGGTCAGAAGAGGGCATCAGATCTACTGGGATTGGAGTTACAGATGTTTGTAAGTTACCATGTGGTTTCTGGGAATGGAACCTGGGTCCTCTTCAAGAGCAACAGGTCCTCTTAGCCGCTGAGCCACCTCTCCAACCCTTAAAACTTTTATTTGAATTTTATGTGTATCAGTGTTTGCCTGCGTGTGTCTGCTCATCGTGTGCCTGTCGGACGTTGAATCTCCTGGAACTGAAGTTACAGGTGTTTGTGAGCCGCCATGCAGTGATGGCAGTTGAACCTGGGTCTTGTTCAAATGCACCAAGTGCTCTTAACAGCTGAGCCATCTCTCCAGTCCCTCAGCTCTTGGTGTTCTGTGACAAGGCCTCACTGCATAGCCTAAGCTATTTCTGAGACCTGTGTGTAGCCCAGGCTGGCCTACAATTCCCAAGTTCTGGGATTACAGCACGTCCCACCGTAGCTTTCTAAATGATGTCATATGTGTAGCAACAAAGATGCTTTTTGAGGTTAAAATACATTTTTTTCTACATACCAGATACCAAAAAACATTCATAAACTCCCTAAATGCACTGCTTTTCTTGGGTGGAATATTTAAATTGCATTTAAAATGTGTTCCTCTTGGATTCAAAGACTTCTATCTAGGTTTTAGATTTGGATAGAACCAGTTTAGACTTGCATGAAATTGTCCCAACCGAATGGAAATGGTGAGAGGGATGGAGCTGCGCAGACTGGAGCCGGTGGATCTTAGAAAGAGCAGAGCCACCTGCAGAGCCAGAAAGAATCTGCATCTGACCCTGTGGCTCTCACCCAGGGCTCCGAGTCCTGGCTGCAGCTCCCCCTCAGCCTTCTCCTCCCACCCCCACCCACTGGTTCCTGCTTTGAAGACACTGTGCCCAGAGCACAGTTCCTGGGATTTACAGGAGCCAACGGCTTTCGGGAACAATTTTTTCCCCTCTTAAGTCCAAGCATCAGAAGGTACTTCTTTCAACACTCCAGGGAGAAAAAAAAGCAACTAAGAAAATCAATAGTCCTATCCCCAGCGAAGAACGGATCTAGGTGAGGTTTTCTCTGCAGACCCCCCGCTGTCTTTTTGTAAGAGCGATCTTATCAATCTCTTACATCTTTTTCTTTCAGCTTTATTAAGAAACAGATGTGCGGGTGGGCGGAGTGGTACAACTGCGATCTCAGCACTGAGGCGGGATCATGCACGTGGTTCTGGGGCAACCTGGGCTACACAGCAACACTCTATCTTTACACTGGAGGGGGGAGGGAGCTGAGAAGGAAGGAAAGAAATGTAAAAACTTCGACAGGTAGGAAATAAGTTCTGGGGGGTTGGAGAGATGGCTCGGAGGTTGAGAGCACGGACTGCTCTTGGCGGAACATGTGGGTTCGGTTCCCAGAACAGAGCATCAGATACCGTGGGACTGGAGTTCCAGATGGTTGTGAGTCAGCCTGTGAGTGCTGAACCCCAACCTGGCCGGTCCTCCGCAAGAGCATCCAGTACTCTTAACCGCTGAGCCGTCTCTCCAGCCTCCTGTCCCCAGATAAAAAGCAAAAAGAGGCCTAGAGGGTAGTTATGAGGGTTCCGCTGAGGGTGGCACCCCAGAACGCCTCATCCTTCTCCAAGTGGAGCCCACCAGGACCTGGATATGCGGCCCTCAGGGCATGTCTTATTGCTCTGTGGCTGTGAGGAGACACCACGGCCAAGCAGCTTAAGGAATACAGCTCTTACTTGGGGCTGGCTTACAGTTTCAGAGAGTCAGTTCAGTATCCTCACGATGGGGAGCGTGGCAGTAGGCAGACACGGTGTTGGAGCCGCAGCTGAGATCTACATTTGACCCCTAAGATGGAGGCAAAGAGAGAGTGACGTTGGGCCTGGCGTGGGCTTCTGAAACCACAAAGCCCACCCCCACTGATGCACCTCCTAATGCCTTCCTAAGCAGTCCACCAACGGCGAGCTAAACACGGTAATCTAGGAGCCTGCCGAGGCCATTCTCACTGAAAGCACCACAGAGCAGCAGGCTTTGCTGCCTCTCGTCCTCCCCTTCCACCCCCACCCCCACCCCCACCCCCAGCCCAGTCCACTCCCTGGGTGCGCGCTGGCTCTCACGTCTGACCCAGGAATTGGGTCTTCACAGATTTCCCTCTTTCCCACCACCTTTGGGTCAGCGGATTAAGTCTGCGGCTCCACCCTTTTAATGTTTGCCCCCTCCCTCCATTCTCGGGCCACCACCTCCTACTTCAGCCTCTCCGTTGACTTCTAATTACCTAATATTCCTGGGCCTCCCAAGTGACTTCATATATACGGGTGACAGTAACAATCGATCATGTCTTCCCTCTTCAAGGATCTCCACATGGCTCCCTGTGCCCTCAGGAGAGAGCTCCCTGTGCCCACGAGAGAGCTCAGAGTTCCAGAGCAGCTCCCAGCAGCCACTGGGTGGGGGTGGGGGCGCATGGGACACCCAGCAGCCTCTGGGGAGAGGAGGGGTATGGGACACCTAGCAGTCACTGGGTGGGAGGGGGCATGGGACACCCAGCAGCCTCTGGGGAGAGGAGGGGTATGGGACACCCAGAAGCCTCTGGGAAGGGGGATGGGGGACACATCTTACTCTTCCATCCCTTTTCTCTCTCAGTCATTGAAGATAACCCTCCTCCCAAGTCTCCCACTTTTTCTCTGGACACCCCCCACCCCACCCCCCCACCCCCGATCAGAGGCAGCTCTGGGGATGGTCCTCAGCGTGCCCCAGCTCAGTTTGTGTCTGCTTGCCATTCTGCATCAGCCTACCACCTGGCCTCCAGGAGCCGCTTGATCCGTGAGTAAATGTTTAAACACGATAAGCAGACAAAAGTAATGCAGAGGGTGCGAGTCTAACCCTGACCTTCTCCCCACTGCACGCCAGCCCCTGGATCAGCACATCTGCGTGCCTGTGCTGAGATGCCACACCGTACCCCACGGACATGTGTAATTATCACACGTTAAAAACGAACAAACAAGGAAGGAGAGAAAAGAGGGGAACTGGTAGTGCAGGAAAGCGGGGCTCTGGGACTCCGACTTTCTGGTCTCTTACACAGTGCTCACCATGTTTGCCACGCCCCTTCTCCCAGCTGTCACTCTCTCCCCCAGGGACCAGGATGTGTCTAAGAGTTTGGCCTTTATTTGTTTGTTTGCTGTGCTGAGGTCAAACCTGGGTGTGTGTGTGTGTGTGTGTGTGTGTGTGTGTGTGTGTGTCTAGCTTACGAGGGAAGCACCCTCCCTCTGAGCTACAGCCTCAGATTTAACATTACATGTCCATTGTATGTACTTATGGGTGTTCTTTTTAACAAGCTAAAAACATGAAAATGGAAATGCAAAGTTCAGTCCTTGGTTCTGTAGAGGGTTCTTCTTCCAAGAGGCAAAGCAGCAATTAGTCAAAAGATCTCTCAAAACTGCTGTCAGTGTTGGGGCTGAGGTGTGGTGCTCAGGGGTGTGGGGCTCTGACCCTGGTCTTCCCCATCCCAGCTCCCCTGCCTCAAGGGAGTTTAATGTGAAACAAATGAGAGACACACTTCTTGTAACAAAGAGTGGGCAACCTGGGGAAGCATTTAAACACACCTATGAGGGGAAAGGATTTGCAAAAGGGGCATCCATTCAGGCTGCCACCAAGGTGCAGGGGTGTCAACAGGCAACAGGAGGAGCCCCACTGTCCTGACACCAGTGCATAGCACGTTCCCCAGAGCCAGGTCTCCCTAGACACAGGGACAGTAACAATTGGAACACGGCAACTCTCTAAGTAAAGGCAGATTGACAGAACAGAACGGGCAGCAGGCCTGCAGGTGGTCACGCTGGGGTAAGGAGGAGCGTGACGGCTTCATCCAGTCGTGGAAAGCACAGGTAGGGCAAACCTATGAACCCAGAAATAGCAGAGTTCCTTAGAACTTGGTCCAAGCAAGTTGGGGGGGGGTGCTTGTGCCCAACATCTTACAATAGGTTTTATTTTTTTAGTATTGGAGATAGAATCCAGGCAAATGTTCTACCATTGAGTTAAAAGATACTGGTTTTTGTTTCTTTGTTTTGTTTTGTTTTTTGGGGGGCGCTACAGAGATGGCGCAGCAGCTAAACGCACCAGTTCTTCTAGAGGACCAGAGTTTGGTTCTCAGCCCCACGTCAGATGGCCTGTGATTTCAGTTCCGGGAGATGCGGCTCCTCTGGTCTCCACAAGCACGCACAGACCCACATGTGCACGGAACTAAAAATAAAAACAATAAATCTTTAAGAAAAACACTATCTGCTCTCTATTTTACTAGCCAGTGGAAGTTTAAGAACACTGTGGAACTTCAGAGAAGCTGGAACCAAGTCCAGCATTCTGTTGGAGAGAAAGCAAACAAACCACAGAGATGCCCTGGAGCGGCAGTCCTTAGCTGCCTGCTGTGTGTGTGTGTGTGTGTGTGTGTGTGTGTGTGTGTTGGGATCTGAACTTGGGTTCTCTGCAATAGCAGTTGATGCTTTGAATCCCTGAGCCATTTCTCCAGGCCCTAAGTAATGTCTTATCAAGAGAAGCCCGCAACATTGCACGGTATGCCTCAGAAGGCCTGTGACTGCCACTGTGAAGCAGCCGCGTCCTGGCACCGGGTAGCCCGTGAGAGGGTTAGGGTGCCGATCTGAAGACCTGCTCACCCAAACTCCCTTGGGTTTCCTCCTCAGAGCGTCTAGTCCCTGGAACTCCCAGGCAAGCTCGATTGGGGCATGTCTTCCACACTGACGATCCGGGCCAGTTCACTCAGAGCGCGCTGGGGGCCGTGGAATTCTCCAGCACTTGTCCGGGGAGGAGAGCAGCTGACTGTGGATGTGGTGCGAGCCCCGGGAAATCCCAGGGCAGCCTCCCAGTGTCACCACCCGGCACAGAAGCCTCCGGGGACCTGCCTCAAGCATTCTCTGGCATTGCAGAGAGGCAAACTAGAAAACCAGCGGGGGTTCCCCTAACCTGTTGGACAGGAAGGGCCAGGCAGCTTGGCTTGCACTTCCTTCCCCACAGAGAGGAGGGTACCTAATACCAGGCAGCAGCAGGTACTGGATGCTTCTTTGACAAGACCTCCGGGAAAAGCAGCAGCCAGTGCAAAACCTGAGCTTTGGTGTTCTGGGGACCGAGTGGGAGGTGGGGGGAGGGGCAGGGTGGAGCACCAAGCGCTTCAAGTAACACAGTTGTTCCAGGTGTGGGGGCACACACTTTTGATCCCGGAACTCCGGAGGCAGAGGCAGGCAGATCTCTGGGAGTTCGAGGCCAGCTGGTCTACATAGAGAGTTTCAGGCTAGCAAGGTCTTACCATGTATAGGAAGACCCTCTCTCTAAACAAACAAACAGAGTTACTAGAAGATAAGGCAGTTTCTCTGACCCTCCCTGGTCATCCTGTCCTTCACACCACTGTTTTGAACTTTGGGGTTTTTAAACAGTATTTTTCCATCTGCCTGTCTCAGCTCCCTGAGTGTCAATGTACAGTGTTTGCTACTTCAACAACTTTAAATGTCTACCTGTTGTGGAACTGTCTTTGCCCTGTACCTGAGCTGTACCAACCCTTAGCCCCTGTGATCAGTAGAGGACCCAGTATCTGCCCCTAGCCCCTGTGATCAGCAGGGGACCAGCCAACCCCATATAATCCTCCTCTGCCACAATTCTCTCCCTTCTCTCCTCTTCTCTCTTCTTCTTGGTCTCTCACTCCACTGTCCCCTGCCCCTCTTTTTTCTCTGTCTTCAGATTCTACCCCAGACTCAGCATCCTTCACCCTCCTCCGTAAGTGATGAACCTTTGCTAAAACTCGCCAGCGTCCACGTGTCTAAGCTCTGTACACTACCTCTTCCTACAGGTACAACTAAAACGTTTATATCTCCTAGCAAGAGCTTTAGTGTCTGGAAATCATCTGTTTTTGTTTTGATTTGTTCTTTGGTTGTTGTTATTGCTTAGTTGGTTTCTTGAGAGTGCCCTCCCTATGTAACCTGACCTGGTCTCAGTTTCCCCATCCTCCTGCCTCAGCCTTCTGAGTTTTCTGGGATAGCAGATGTGTATCACCACACTTGGCTTGAATTGTAGAAGTTTTATCGATTGTGCTAAAGAATTTTCTGGAAGAATAGTGTCACATCTGTCGTGGGCTAAGCCTGCACCCTGAAGTGTTTGAACTCCAAGGGGGTCAACAGGAAGGAAGATTACGTTTTTCCTTTATCATTCATTGGTGGACACTTGCTGAAGACAGTATTGCAGAGAAGGTTCGTGTTCAACCTTTTGTGTGGTTCCTTCAGACACCCCTCCTAAGCTGTTAACTTGTGTTTATGTGTGTGTACCTTTGCACGTGAGGATGTGGGGGACAGCAGAAAAGTGGGTGCATTTCAAACACTGCTCTTCATTAGCGGTTCCTTTTTATGTGTGTGAGTGTGTTTTGCTTGTATGTACATCTGTGCATACTCCACATGCATGCCGTGGAGGCCAGAAGAGGGCACTGGATCACCTGGAACTGGAATTACAGATGGTTGTGAGCCACCACGTGGGTGCTGGGAATCAAGTCTGGGATTTCTGGAAGAGCAGCCAGTGTTCTTAACCTCTGAGGCATCTTTCCCGTTGCCTTCTTTCATTCCTTCCTTCCTTCCTTCTTTTTTTTGGTGACAAATTCTCATTATGTAGCTCTGGCTGACCTAGAACTGGATATATACACCAGGCTAGCCATAAACTCAGAGATCTGCTTGCCTGTCTCCCAAGAGCTGGCACTAAAGGTGTGTACCAGCCCATCTAGTTCACTAGTGGTTCTGGTTTACTGCTTTTGGATCATTTGGTCCTAATTGCTTTAGCCATCACCCTAGCAGCTCTGGTCCATATCTTGATGCTGGAGTAATTAATATTCAAATTAGAAAGCAAAGCATAATGCTAATAAACATAGCTTTGTTTTTGTGCATTTTATATTTTATTGCTTTGATATTGTTTTAATTTTATCAGGTTATAATAAGTTGTGTCCATCTTGGACCCCATCTGGTATCTACATTTATACAGACGGACCGGTGCATGTGGTTGGGTGTAAAGAAGGTTATGAAACAAGGTTTTGGCAAAAGCATGCTTCATTTGATTTTAAATTATTGTTTTGTATGTAAATATGATTAGAAAAAAATGTTTCTTCTTTAAGTGAGGCCCCTCCATTGAGCCAATAAAGAATTTGTTTGAAAATAATTTATGGCTTCTAGAACTCCAGAGAGTATAATTTTTCCCCCTTTAATTAGTAGCTTAGAATTTTTATTTTTTAAGTCAGTACCAAAGGCAATGTGAGCTCAAGTTTTCAGATCAGCTCTAAACTTAGAACCAGTGATTTTCAAGTGGGTTCTAACTTTGGCAAAATACCTCCCCTCACCACGGCAGAGCACTTTCCTGTCTGTAAGAGTCTCATCTTCTGAGCAAGAAACACTTTCACTTTATTTTTAAATAACTGTTTCTATTTCCCCTTTGGGGAGTACCAAGTGCCACAAAACCTCTTTCATATCAATAAAATCAATACAGCAGCTTTTTGAAAGAAAAGGGGGACAAGGAAGGGAAAAGGGCATTTACTCCTCTCTGTCCTTTTCTGGGGTGTCCTCACACAGGGTCTCACTAAGTAGCCCCAAGAGAAGGGCCAGGGAGATGGCTCAGCTGGTAAAGTGCTCACTGTGCAAACAAGAGGGCTTGAGTTCAGATCCCAGCACCCATGTGAAGAGTCGGACATGCTCCACGTGTCTACAGTCCCGGCGCTGGAGAGCCGGAGACAGGAGCTCTGAGCTCACCGGTCACAGCCAGCAGAACCGCGGAGCTTCAGGTGCAGTGAGAGACCCTGTCTCAAATCACAGATGGAGTGATGGAGGAAGACATTTGATGTCAACCCTTGGGCCCCACAAACATATACACATAGGCACAACGCACAGTAACATGTATTCATAACACACACACACACACACACACACACACATACACACATCATACATACATACATACCCATCTCACACACACACACACACATACACACCACACATACACACACACCACACACACATCACACACACACACACATACACACACACCACACACACACACCACACACACACACACACACACACACACCACACACCACACACACACCACACACACACATACATACACACATACACCACACATACACACACACCACACACACATACACACATCACACATGCATAC